>JAJNNX010000061.1:0-342098 GCA_023159155.1 Ustulina deusta
TTAATAAAACTTAAAAATAATAATTAATCTAGCTAAATAATTTATTTTTATTAGCTTAATTTTTGCTAATAATTATAGTTAAGCTTTTTAGTTATAAATAATAAAATATAAATTAATATAATTAAATATTAAAAAAATACTATTAAATATTAAAACAATTATTTTAAAAATAACTAAAACTAAAAAAATAAAAAAAAACCTAGAACTTTTAAAACTAAAATAAAAAAAGTCTATATAATAATTTTTAAAAAAAAAAAAACTAAGCTACTATTAAAAAAATTATATAAAACTTTTAAAATTATTTCTATTAAAATAAATAAAAATAATTAGTTAAAAAAACTTTAAAAAAACTTATTATAATTAAGTTTATAATAATTAAAAATAACTATATTAAACTATTTAAAAAAAACTTAAAAATAATTAATATTTTATAAAAAAAATAAACTTAAATTAATTAAGTAGTATTATAAAAAACTTTTAATAATAAATTGATCTTATTTTTAAAAAAAAAATTTCTAGTATATAAAGTTAATATAAAGCTTTTTGTTTTTTTAATTATTATATTTAAAAGGGTTTTTTTTAAAAAAAAAAATCTAAAACTTTACTATTATTATAATTAAAGTTTAATATAGTATTAAAACTTAATAATAAAAAATATATTTTTAGTTTTTATTAATATTATATATTTATATAGTTTATTTTATTTAAAAAAAAGTTTATAAATAAGCTATTAGTTATAAATTTTATTAAATAAAATATAAACTTAAATATTACTTTTATTTTATTTATATTTAAATTTAAATTAATTAAATATAAGTTTATAATTAATTATTAATAAAGAAATATATATTTAAAAAATTAAATTATATTAGTTTTAAATATTAGTAATATTATATTTAATTATTATAATATTATTTAATTTGCTAAATTAAATATTATTAAAGTTTTTTATTAATTATTATTAATTATAAAATTATATTATTTTTTTTTTTAAACTTATAAAAAAATATTTTAATAAAAAGTTTTATTTTTTAGTTTAAAAATAAAACCTGCTTCGTAGTAAGTTTTTATTAATATATAAATTTAAAAATTTTTAAACAAGTTTGCAAATATTTATATAAATAATATTTTAATTTATTTTAAAACTAAAAAATAGTATTAAACTTATTATAAAAAAATAATTTATTGCTTATATTAAACTAAATATTAAAAAAATATTAAAAAGTTTTGTTTTAATATATTTATTATTAATTATTTAAAAATAATTATAAAAGCTAAAGTAAAAATTAAAATTAATTTTATAAAGATTTAAACAATTTTAAATTAAAATTTTAATAATTTTAAAAATACTAAATTAATCTAGTTATTTTTTAAACTTTATAATTATATTTATATATTTATTTATTATATTTGTAAAATTACTATTTTTTTAAATTAATTATTAAAAAAAATAAGTTATTTATAATAAGACTAGAATAAAAACAAGCTTTTAAATATATAAAACTATTAGTTTATAAAATATTTGTTTTAGTTTTTTTTAAGCCCAGCTAATTAATAAAAATAAAAATAAATGCTTTATATAATATAACAAAAAAATTTATTTAGTAATAATAAAAAAATATAACTTAAAAACTTATAAAGTATTTTTTTAAAATAATAATATTAATTAAACAAGTTTACTTAATTTAAAACTATAAACTTTTAATAATAATATAAATTTTAAAATATTATTATTTAAAGCTTTTTAAAACTAAGTTTTTTATAATAATTAATTATTAAGTTTTATTATATTTTTTAAATAAATAGATTTTATTAATATAATAAATATATTGAACTAACTTTTTATTAAATTTTAATATTATTTTTTAATACTAATTAAAATAAAAAAATATAATAATTAATATTTTATTATTAAAAATAGCTAAGCTTTTTATAATTAAAACTAAAAAAACTAAAAAATAAATAATAGTTTGAGTTTTGCTTAATAAAATATTAAGTTTTATATTAATTATAGATTTTTTATTTAATATTTTTTAAAAAGCTAACCTAATAAACCTAATTAAATAAAAAAACTAGCTATAAAAACTAAAAAATAAAAATAAAAAGCTATATATATCTAAAGTTATTTTAAATAAGATTATTCTTTTTATATAGTTTTAATTATTATATATTAAAGTTAATATAAAATAATTAAAATATTAAAATAAAAATATTATTAGTTTTATTTAAAATATAATTATAAATAATATATATATAATTATTATAACTATAAAAAAACAAAATATTATAAAATAAAACTTTTAGTTTTTTTTATTTATTATTTATATTAGCTATAATATAGCAATATATAATAATAAATAATAAAAATATATTATTTAACTAATAAAGTTATAACTATATATAAATATTTATAAATAAGTTTAATTATTTAATTATAATTTTATTTAGCAAAAAAATAAATATTATAAAGTTGCTAGCTATATAATATTATAAAAATTTATATAGATTTTTTAATATATTAAATATATAAATATTAAATAATATAAAACTATTTATTTTTAAATTTATAATAATAATTAATAGTTTTATAAGTATTAAGTACTGCTTTAGTAATACTTATTATTTTTAAACCTAAAAAGTAATAAAATTAATTAATTAAAAATTAGATTAATAATTTTATTTTTATATTAATAAATATTAGAACAATTAGAATATTTATTTTTTTATTTTAGATTTTATATATAATTTTTTATAATATTTATTAATTAATATATTATTATTAAAAGTAGTAATAAAAATTAAAATATAAAATTTTTTAATAATAAATATTAATAAAACTATTATAGATTTTAATACTAAGCAATAAATATTTAAACTGGTTTATTAAACTTAAAATATTTAAAAAATAATATATAATATAGTAATTTTTGCGTAAAAATAATATAAGCTATAAACTAACAAAAAAAAATATTTAATAAATTTTAAAATAAAAAATAAAGTTTTTTTAAAAAAAAAAAGTTTTGTAATATAAGTATTAATTATTAGATTAGATTTTTAATTAGTTAAATTTTTTAAAATTTTAAAAAAATAAAAATTTAGTTATATTTTTGATTTGTTTAATTTTTATAAAATAAAAAATTTATTTTATACTAACCGATTATAAAAAATAAGCAATAATTTTTTATTTTAATAAATCTAATTATTATTTTTAGCTAAAAATATTAATAATAAAATAAAATTTAAAATTAATCAAATTAAATAATTAAAAGTATATATAAAAAAAAAAGTTATAATATTAACTTGTTTAAAAAAACTATAATTTTAATAATATTTAATATATAGCTTAAATTTTTTAAAATATACTAATTAAACTTAACTAATTTTATAAAACTTATAAAAAAGCTTTTAAACTTTTTATAAAATTATAAAAATAAATATATATAATAATAGCTAATAAGTTTATAAATAATTATAAAAATAATAATAAAATAATATAATATAAAAAAACTATATAAACTTAATATTATTAGTAATTTTAAATTAAAATTATATTTAAACTTTTAGTTTTAAAAAAAAGTAGTATAATAGTTAGTATAGTTTTAGCAAAATTTATAAAAATTTTAAATATATATAGTAATAAAATAGAAAATCTATATATAGACTAACCTAACTTTATAACTATATATATAAAGTTTATATCTATTTATTTTATAAACTCTAATTTTTTTCTTTCTTTTTTTTTTTTTTAGCTTAAAATCTTTGTTTATAGTATTAATAAACTAGCTATAGAAGCTTTATTTAACTAATCGTAATAATTTTAATAGTTTAAAAATATTAGACTAAAGTATACTAGCTAGTTTTTATATATATATGTTATATTTTATTTATTTAATTTTATAATATAGCTAAATAGCTATAGTAAAAAAGTTGGTTAGGTGTATATATATATAAGCTAAAATCTTTTTAATTATTTATTTTTTAATACTACTACTTTTAATATTGCTAGGCTTTAACTATAGCTTATTAAATATATATTTTTTTTTGCTAGCTTAAAATATTTAATAGAAATATTTTATTACTAGTATAGCTAGTTAAATAGCTTAATATAATATTTAAAATTATTAAAGTATTTTTTTATAAAAAACGGACTAACTTTATAAAAACTAAGCTTAGTTTAGTTATTTAAATAATATTTTAATTTGCTTAGTTTTATAAGCTTAATATATATAAAATTATTTTTAAAAATAAAAAAAGGCTTAATATACTACTAATTATAATAGATTTTTATTTTTGTTTATACTAGTACTATAATATTAAAAGCTTTTTATTAAAGTATTTATTAAATTTATATATAATTACTACTTAAAAAAAGTTTATAAATAAAAAAGTTTTAAGTTTTTAACTATATAATAGCTTATAAAGCGTTTTAGTTATAATAGCTAATATAAATATATTTAAAACATATACTATATAACTAATATAATTTTTTTAAATACTTATATTTAATTAAGCTCTAAATATAAATATTAATAAAATTTAAAAAACTTAAATTATTTTTTTAATTTAATTATTAGCTTATTAATAATATAATATAAATAACTATATAGTAAGACTGCTTATTTTATATAATATTATTTATAATCTATTAAAAAATTTAAAGTTTATATTAGATATAAATAAATTAGGTAGCTTTTAGTCTAAATAAATTTATTAAATATATAATTAAGCTTAATTTTTTATATTATATATTAATTTATTAATAATATACTTTATAAATTTCATAGTTTTATATATAATTATAAATATTATATTATTTTTATTTAAAAATATAAAAAAACTAAAAATAAAATTAAAACATAAAATATAAATTAGAATTATAGGTATATAGATAGGTTATATATTGCTATAGGGTGGCTTTTCTTTTGTTTAGTAATTAATAAATTAAATATATATTTATATATTTAGTAATATGCTTTTTAATTTTAAAAAAATAAATAAAAACATAAATAAAATTTATAGTTTATATTATATTTATATAAGCTTTATAATTATAAACTAGTTATATAACTTTTGTTTATATAATAGCTAAAATAATAAGCTAGTTATTAAAAAAATCTAAATAATATAATAATTATATAGTTAGATTATAACAAAATATATATAAAATAATATTAAAGCTTTTAGTATTATTTTTTGTTATATTATATTATTTTTATAGCTACTTATATATTATTTTAAAAATATAATTTATTTATAATAATTTAACTATTTTTTGCTATAAGTCCTTTAATATATAAATAAATATAATAGTTATATTTTTATATAACTATAGTTTTAGCTTTATATCTAGTATAATAAAAAGGCTTATTAATAGAATAATTATTTATAATATTAAAGCAAGCAAATCTAACGTTACAAGATATATAGTAATTATTTATAATACTAAAGCAAATAAATCTAATATTATAAGCTATATAATAATTATTTATAATACTAAAATAAACAAGTTTAATATTGCAAGCTATGCTTTAACTAGCGTAATACTATTTAAAAATCAAACATATTATATTATTAAAAAATAAACTAAATCTAAAACTAGTATAAAAAATAGTATTAATATTAGATCTTAAGATTATAGCTAGGCTAGATCCTAAGTTAGGTCTAGACTTTAAAACTAAAGCTAAGCTTATTAAGCAAGATTTTAAGGATTAATATTAGTATACGTGCGATTTTTTATAACTATAAAGGTCTAAATTATAATATTAATAAAAGTTTTAATATTAAGCTTAATTTTTTTTAATATATAAAATATTTTAATCCGGTTAATATATTATAATAGAAATAAGTATTATAAAACTAATTAATTTATACTTTTAAGTTGTTTAGTAATAGCTTAAAAAATTTAAATAATAGTATTATAATTAATATAAATATAAATATTGCTATAATTAAAATATTAAGTAAGTTTTTTTAATATTTATACTAATTTATATGTTTTTATTTTATATAAACTATATTTTTTTTTTATATTTCATAAAAAGTTAAAGTAATACTATTTAACTAATTAAAATTAATTTAAAAAATAAATAGTTTTTTATAATTAAAAAAAACAAGCATAACTATATTATAAATATAAGTTTTAAAAGTTTTTTATATTTAAATAGTTTATTTTTATATTTTGTTTTTATATTTAAGTATTGCTTCGTACTACTTTTGAGCTTTTTTTAATACAATATTAGTTTTTCTATTTAGTTAAAAAAATAATATTTTTAAAAGTAGCTTATAGGTCCTAGCCTATTATACCTGCCTAAGATTAGCTATTTTAGAACAATTTTTAAAACTAAATATTTTGATCTGGTTTAGAAATATTATAATACTAGCAAATTAATAAATATAATAATACTAATACTTTATAAAGCTATAGTATAACTTAATGTAGCTAAAATACTAAAAATAATATTAAAATATTTAATATATTTTTTTATAATCTAAAAAAAAAAATTATTATTATTAATATAAATAAATATATATAATAGCTAGTACAGTCTTAGCAAGACCTGCAGTACAGTTTTAGGAAGACTTATAAGGACTCTAGACCTATATAGTAATAAAATAGGAAGTTTGCGCATAAACCAACCTATAACTCTATAGTTATATATATAAAATCTATATCTACCCATTTTATAAACTTTGATTTTTTTTTTTTTTTTTTTTTTAGCTTAGAGTTTTTGTTTATAATATTAATAAACTAGCTATAAAAGCTTTACTTAACTAATTATAATATAACTTTAAGCTTACTAATTATTTATTAATAAATGTTTAATAAATATATTTATTTTATTTTATTATAATTAATAAAACATAAATATATATATTTTTTTTAGTTATATATTTTATAATATAAAATTAATTTTAATATAATTTTAATAAAACTTTTAATTTTTATATTATTTAAAAACAAATAATTTATAAAAAACTTAACTTTAAATATTTTTATTTTATTTTTAGTTTTTAAATAATTAAAATAATTTTAATTTTTAAATATAACTAATTTTTTATTATTAAACAATTTTAAAAAAAAAATTTTTATAAAAAAAAAAAATTTTTAAATATTAGATTTTTTTATAAATGCTTTAAATAAACTAATATTTAAAAAGAAATCTAAAAAAAATAAAATTTAAACTAGAACTAAAATAATTTAAAATAAATAATATATTAAATATTATAGTTATATAAGCTTATAATTTTATATTAGTTCTAATAAAACTTTTTTAATAAATAAAAAAAATAAAGCGCTAATTTTTTAATATATTTATTTTAGTATTTTTAAAAAATAACTATAATTTAATAATAAAAAATATATTTAAAAATATTAATTTTAAATTTTTTAGTTTTGTTGCTTTATTTATTTTTCATTTTATTAGTTTATTTTTTAATATTTTAAACTTTACTTATATTAAAAAAACTAAAATATAAAAAATTAAATTTTATTTAATAATTAGGTTTATAAACTAATAAAAAAGCTAAATAAAAATATTATTATATTTTAAACTAAAAATATATTAAAGAATTAATAAAAATATATTTTTATTTAATTAAAAAATTATTTAATAATATTATTAAAATAATTTAAGCTTTATTAATAATTTATTATAATTTTAATTAAATAATTATTATTTATAAAATATTTTAAATTTATATATATAAAACTAATAAAAATATTAATTTATTAAATTATAATAAAAATATAAATTATAGAACTATTTTTATATTATAACAGTTAGTATAGTCTGTATAGTTTTAGCAAGACCTGCAAGGACTCCAGACCTACATAGCGATAAGATAGGAAGTCTGCACACGGACCAACCTAACTCTATAGCTATATATTGAAGAAGGACGGGGCAACTCGACACCAAAAACAACTAAAACAACAAAAACAAACTAGAGCGCCTGCTACTAGAAAACTAGTATGAATCCTATGCGTGTGAAGTAAGTGTTGCTCTGAGAAGTTTGAAGGCTTTTATAGCTATTCGAACCCCTGAATGCAGCCGAAGATCAGCCGGTTCGGGCCGCAGGCGGCCCGAATACGGCTAACAATTGACGTACAGCCACTTTCGCAGCTGCCAGCGGGCCGCTAGCACCAGCCCTGCTGCAAACTTCCCTTATTCGGAGCCTTATTCTCCAGATGGCTTCGAATCCAACTGCAGGGCTGAAAACACCAAAAAAGACAACACAACACCCACTCGAACCCCTAGGCCTCAACGGCCTAAAAAAAAAAAAAGAACCAGCCCTAACCCACTAGGCCACCAAGCCCTTGATCAGCCGATTGCTGAACCGGTCACATATTACAATAGACTTCCCTTGGTCCAAAGATCTTCCCTTGGTCCAAAGATCTTCCCTTGGTCCGTATGCCGTATGCCCTCTGGCATAACCCTTCAGCCCTTCAAATGCCCCATTCTCTCGTATTCCTTCGACATATTCCCATATAAAACGTGTGCAATTCTGTCCAGACCTGACGTATGTAGCGGTATCTGCCAGTATCTCGTGTTAGAACCTAGGTAGGTGCCACGGTTGGCCACCACTTCGAACCCAAGCCAAATCTCCGTATGAGAAGTCACGCCGTAGCCCTCACTACTCTCAATACATACAAATCTCTATATAACTGCAGTAACGTTTTCTGGTGGTGTACATGTAGGTCGGAGTTCGTAGAATAGGCACTGATCGGCCTCGTGGACTTCGTGAATAACTCTGAAAATTGCAAGTGCGAGCGTGTCCCCATACAAATTAGTATGGGTAGCCGCTCGTACGCGAAAGGAAAATCGTCGATCAGCAGCGCAGCAATGACGAATTGACTGATCGGCAGTGCTGCGATAGCTATGTAACATGTATGGTACGAACAGGTTCACATACAAAATAGTATGGGGAGTTGTTCGTACGCAACCAAATAACTGATCAGCGCAGCAATGACAATTCGTTAGTGCTGTGCTGTACGCGTAGCAACAAACTGACTGATTAGCGCAGCAATGACGAATTGACTAATCGGCAGTGCTGCGATAACCATCAAATATGTATGGTGCGAACAAGTTCACATACAAAATAGTATGGGGAGTTGCTCGTACATAACTAAATGACTGATCAGTGCAGCAATGACGTATTGACTAATTGGCAGTGCTGTGCTGTATCCGTAGCGCCGTATGCGTATTGCTATGTGTGTAAGGCGTAGGACGTGTAGGTCGTGTAGGTATGAGCAGATTGCCATATAAATTGTATGGGCAATTGCTCGTACGCCCATATCCTTCACATAACACACTGACTGATCGGCACGGCAAACGAATAAACTGATCGGTATCGCTACATGTACGGCGCAGAATGGTGTAGGGCTAATCGGAAGGCCCTCGCGTAGGTGATTAATGTGCGAGCAGGTTCGCATAGAAAATTGTATGTACGCCTGCTCGTACGTAACTGAAAACGTGGTAAGCTTCGCTGATCGACGGCGAATATGGCTAAAAATCGCTGATCGACGGCGAACGTGATGTCTGTAAGAGCACTTGTCCATATAAAACACTATGTGGACTTGCTCGTACGCAATTGAAACTGGGTAAACTCGCTGATCAACGGCGTATAACAAAATCGCTAATCAATAGCGAACGGGGTGTAACGTGTCAATACGAGCACACACACATACAAATTAGTATGGGTGGCTGCTCGTACGCGCTTATATCGGCTAAGTCGCTGATCAATCGTACGTATAACGGCTGAACTGGCTGATCAACGCATGTGATGGCTGGTCGACGCGTGTATATGACTGATCAACGCGTATATGACTGAATTGGCCGATTGGCAGCGTGGCAGTTCGTCAATTAGCTGGCTAAACAATGGCTTCCCTTGGATCATGGGTGTAAGAGCATATTCGCATACAAATTGTATGGGGGTCTGCTCGTACGGCCATTGAACGAAGGACTTATTGGTATGGTCATTGGAACCAGGGGCTGAACGAAGGACTGGCTGATCAACGGTATAGCAATTCGTCGATTGAAACCATAAACAGACGCTCCTCTGTAAGCCACGAACATATTCGCATACAGATTAGTACGTGAATGTGTTCGTACGCTACCAAACGTAGTAGGCCTGACTGATCAACAACCCGAAGGGCGATGCGATATCTGGCGCTAACACCGCAACAAAAACAACGCTTCCAAAACGAGGCTTCAAAACAAGGTCTAAACAGCGCTTCCCTTGGACCGTACGTATTCGAGCTGACTCCCATATAAACTATATGGGCACTTGTTCGTACGGCGACTCGTATGGGAACTGACTGATTAACGGTGTAGAAGCCTAGAAAAACAACGAAAAACAACGAAAATGCCGAATATGCTGAAAAACGCCGGAAATGCTGAAAATGCTGAACAACAAAATTGACGAAAACGGAGGTGTACGTATGGCTGACGAAGGCGTGGAACAAATGCGTCATAACTTGGAGCGAACCTCCCCGTGGGCTACAGCGCTGCGAGCGTATTCACATACAAAATGTATGGGGATCTGTTCGTAGGACTGTTCGTGACGGGGAATCTGGCTGATCGCTAACAAAACGCTGACTGAACGAAGGACTTGAAGGGGCTTGAAGCAACGGCTTCCCATGGGCGATGTGGGTACGAGCAGGTTTGCATATTAACTTGTATGGCAACTTGTTCGTACGGGTATTCGAATATGGACTTGACTGATCATTGCGGCGGTGATGGGCTAATTGCAGACTTGGAACGAGGCTTCCCGTAGGCTATACAGCTGCGAGCTAGTTCGTATAGTAACTTGTATGGGACTCGGCTCGTAGGTGTATTCGGATGGGGGGGACTTGCGAGGGCAATTTGGCTGATCGATTGGCTGACTGATTGACTGATCGGCGGCTTGGAACGAAGACTTCCCTTGGACTGGAAGGCGTACGAGCATATTTGCATACAAATAGTATGTAGGTCTGCTCGAACAACTTCTCAACGAAGGGACTGACTGACTGACTGACTCAAGCAACGTAACTGCCTCAGCAATGCGTATAGCTGGCCAACAAAGCAATGGGCCGATTGGGCTAATCAACGCGTATATGACTAGCCTGGCTAACGAGGCCTAGAAAACGAGGGCGATTGACTGATCGGTGCATCGTATGTATGGCGTATAGCGTACAAGTGGGAGCATGTTCGCATAGTAATTTGTATGGCGGACTGCTCGAACGCGTACATGAACGTACGAACTGACTAATCAACGCAAACTGGGCTAAATCGGCTGATCAACACGTATGGCTAGCCTGGCTAACCGGAATAGCCACCTAGACTGACGGACCAAGGGCTCCCTGTAGGTCGTACAGCTACGAACAAGTTCGTATACAAAGTTGTATGGCGGGTTGTTCGTAGGTGTATTCTGGCAAGGGACTCGGCGGTGAGTGCGTATAGCTAAGGCAGCAAGGGCAGCAAGGCTGATCAACGTGGCTAGGCTGGCTTGGTTGGTCGTACGGACACATAAACGGACTAATCAATGCAAACTAGGCTTCCCGGAAGGTATACAGCCATGAGCAGACTTGTATGTGGATTTATATGGGAGGCTGCTCGTGGGTGTATTCGTACGGAGAATTAACTAGTCAATTGGCTAATCGATAGGTTAGCTTTCTAACTAGGTTGTCTTCGCGCAGAGCTGGCATTGAGGCAATTAACGGGTTGTAGACATATTCGTATAGTAATTTGTATGGGAGGGCGTCGAGCATTGGTCTCCGATCACAGGTCGCGCTCCAAGGAGCAATAAGCATGTGCAAGCATCGTCACATACAAATTTATATAGCGGACTGCTCTATCGTAGCCTCACCAAAGACACCATTAAAAAAGAACGGGGCAACTCGACACCAAAAACAACTAAAACAACAAAAACAAACTAGAGCGCCTGCTACTAGAAAACTAGTATGAATCCTATGCGTGTGAAGTAAGTGTTGCTCTGAGAAGTTTGAAGGCTTTTATAGCTATTCGAACCCCTGAATGCAGCCGAAGATCAGCCGGTTCGGGCCGCAGGCGGCCCGAATACAGCTAACAATTAACGTACAGCCACTTTCGCAGCTGCCAGCGGGCCGCTAGCACCAGCCCTGCTGCAATATACAGAGTTTATATTTACTTACCCTATAAACTCTAACTTTTTTTTTTTTTTTTTTTTTTTAGTTTAAAGTTTTTATTTATAATATTAATAAACTAGCTATAAAAGCTTTACTTAATTAATTATAACACTACTTTAAGCTTACTAATTATTTATTAATAAATATTTAATAAATATATATTTTTTATTTTGTTATAATTAATAAAATATAAATAAACTTTTTTTTTTAGTTATATATTTAATATAAAAAATTATATATTTTATAATATAAATCTAACCTTAATATAACTTTAATAAAATTTTTAATTTTTATATTACTTAAAAACTAATAATTTACAAAAAACCTAACTTTAAATATTTTTATTTTATTTTTAGTTTTTAAATAATTAGAATAACTCTAGTTTTTAAATATAGCTAGTTTTTTATTATTAAATAATTTTAAAATTTTTTTTTTAGTAAAAAAAAAAAAAAATTAAGCACTAAACTTTTTTATAAATATTTTAAACGAACTAATATTTAAAAAAAAATCTAAAAAAAACAAAAAGTTAGAACTTAAAAAAATAAAATTTAAACTAGAACTAGAACTATTTAAAATAAGTAATATATTTAAAGACGTAGCATTAAATATTATAGCTATATAAGCTTATAATTTTATATTAATTTTAGCAAAACTTTTTTAATAAATAAAAAAAATAAAGCATTAATTTTTTAATATGTTTATTTTAGTACTTTTAAAAAATAATTATAATTTAATAATAAAAAATATATTTAAAAGTATTAATTTTAAATTTTTTAGTTTTATTATTTTATTTATTTTTTATTTTATTAATTTATTTTTTAATACTTTTAATTTTATTTATATTAAAAAAGCTAAAATATAAAAAATTAATTTTAGCAAGTTTGCAAAAAATAAAGCCTTATTTAATAATTAGGTTTATAAACTAGCAAAAAAGCTAAATAAAAATATTACTATATTCCGAACTAAAAATAGTTAATTTTAGTATATTATAAGCTAATTAAAAAAATATACTAAAAAATTAATAAAAATATATTTTTATTTAATTAAAAAATTATTTAGTAAGATTATTAAAATAATCTAAGCTTTATTAATAATTTATTATAACTTTAATTAAATAGCTATAGTTTATAAAATATTTTAAGCTTATATATATAAAACTAATAAAAATATTAATAAGTTTATTTTTATATTTAATAGTTTAGTTTAAAAATATTAACTAACTAAGTTATAATAAAAATATAAATTATAAAATTATTTTTATATAAACTTAAAAAAAAACTTATATAAAATTTTTATAAATTTAAATATTTTTTATAAATTATTTATTAATAAAATTATTAAATTAATATATAATATTAAGCAAGCTTATAAAAACTATTAATAAACTAAGTTTATTAGTTTAACTAAATAAAAATCTAACTTAAATAATTAAATTTTTAGTAAACTAGCTTACTAATTTTTAATTAATTTTAAAAATTTTAAAATATTTATTTTAAAATAGTTAAAATAAGTATTAATTATAAAAAAAAAAAAGTTTATTAAAATAATAAGATTTATTTTATTTATAATAAAAAAAAGCATATATTAATTAATTGTTTTAATTAAAAGTTTAAAATTTTAAACGTTTAACTAGTAAAAAAAAGCTTTAATAAAAATAGCTCTAATAATTTATTTAATTTAAAAAACAAATAAAATTAATAAAAAAATTTTTTTTAGTTTTTTTATTTATTTTAATTAAAATATATAATTAAAATAAATTAATTATTTTTAAAATATTTATTTAATTATAAGTTAATAATATTAAAATAAAAATTTTAGTTTTATATAATACTAAACCTTATATTTTTTTAATAATTAGCTATAAATTTATATAATAAATTAAATAATAATTAAAAATAAAAATAGTTTAACTAATTAAATTTTAAAAGCTTTATAACTACTAAAATAAAATAGTTAACAAAGTTTGCAAATATTTAATATATATTATAAAAATTAATAATTAATAATTTAAAAACTAAACGTTTTAAATTATTAATTTTAGCTATAATATTATTATTAATATTAAATAATTAATAAAACAAAATATTTTAATAAAAACTTAAAAATAATAATTAATTTAGCTAAATAATTTATTTTTATTAGTTTAATTTTTATTAATAATTATAGTTAAGCTTTTTAATTATAAATAATAAAATATAAACCTAAAAATATAAAAAAATACAAATTAATATAATTAAACGTTAAAAAAATATTATTAAATATTAAAAAGATTTTTTAAAAATAAAACAATTATTTTAAAAATAACTAAAACTAAAAAAAAAAAAAAACTAAGCTACTATTAAAAAAATTATATAAAACTTTTAAAATTATTTTTATTAAAATAAATAAAAATAATTAGCTAAAAAAATTTTAAAAAAACTTATTATAATTA
Source organism: Ustulina deusta (assembly GCA_023159155.1). NCBI lineage: Eukaryota > Fungi > Ascomycota > Sordariomycetes > Xylariales > Xylariaceae > Ustulina > Ustulina deusta. The sequence continues at coordinate 14,574 of JAJNNX010000061.1, forward strand.
AGTTTATAATAATTAAAAAAAACTATACTAAGCTACTCAAAAAAGATTTAAAAATAATTAATATTTTATAAAAAAATAGATTTAAATTAACTAAGTAGTAGTATAAAAAACTTTTAATAATAAACCAATTTTATTTAAAAAAAAAAAAAACTTCTAATATATAAAATTAATATAAAGCTTTTTATTTTTTTAGCTATTATATTTAAAAAGGTTTTTTTTAAAAAAAAAATCTAAAACTTTACTATTATTATAATTAAGGTTTAATATAGTACTAAAACTTAATAATACAAAATATACTTCTAGCTTTTATTAATATTATATATTTATATAATTAATTTTATTTAAAAAAAATTTTATAAATAAGCTACTAGCTATAAACTTTATTAAATAAAATATAAATTTAAATATTATTTTTATTTTATTTATACTTAAATTTAAATTAACTAAATATAAATTTATAATTAATTACTAATAAAAAATATATATTTAAAAAATTAAATTATATTAATTTTAAATATTAATAATATTATATTTAATTATTATAATATTATTTAATTTATTAAACTAAATATTATTAAAACTTTTTATTAACTATTATTAACTATAAAATTATATTAAATTTTTTTTTTTTAAACTTATAAAAAAATATTTTAATAAAAAGTTTTATTTTTTAGTTTAAAAATAAAACCTATTTAATAATAAACTTTTATTAATATATAAATTCAAAAACTTTTAAATAAATTTGTAAATATTTATATAAATAATATTTTAATTTATTTTAAAACTAAAAAATAGTACTAAACTTATTATAAAAAAATAATTTATTGTTTATATTAAGCTAAATATTAAAAAAATATTAAAAAGTTTTATTTTAATATATTTATTATTAATTATTTAAAAATAATTATAAAAACTAAAATAAAAATAAAAATTAATTTTATTAAAATTTAAGTAATTTTAAATTAAAACTTTAATAATTTTAAAAATACTAAATTAATCCGGTTATTTTTTAAGTTTTATAATTATATTTGTATATTTATTTATTATACTAATAAAATAACTGCTTTTTTAAATTAACTACTAAAAAAAAAAAAATTATTTATAATAGAACTAAAATAAAAATAAGCTTTTAAATATATAAAACTACTAGCTTATAAAACATTTATTTTAGCTTTTTTTATGCCTAGCTAATTAATATAAATAAAAATAAATATTTTATATAATATAACAAAAAAAATTATTTAATAATAATAAAAAAATATAACTTAAAAACTTATAAAATATTTTTTTAAAATAATAATACTAACTAAACAAACTTACTTAATTTAAAACTATAAATTTTTAGTAATAATATAAACTTTAAAATATTATTACTTAAAGCTTTTTAAAACTAAGTTTTTTATAATAACTAATTATTAAACTTTATTATATTTTTTAAATAAATAGATTTTATTAATATAATAAGTATACTAAGCTAATTTTTTATTAAACTTTAATATTATTTTTTAATACTAACTAAAATAAAAAAATATAATAACTAATATTTTATTAAAAAAAATAGCTAAGCTTTTTATAATTAAAGCTATAAAAACTAAAAAATAAACAATAATATTAGTCCTATTTAATAAAATACTAAGTTTTATATTAACTATAAACTTTTTATTTAATATTTTTTAAAAAGCCAACCTAATAGACTTAATTAAACAAAAAAACTAGTTATAAAAACTAAAAAATAAAAATAAAAAGCTATATATACTTAAGATTATTTTAAATAAACTTATTTTTTTTTATATAGCTTTAATTTAAAAAGTTTATATATTTTTAATTATTACATACTAAAATTAATATAAAACAATTAAAATATTAAAACAAAAATACTACTAGTTTTACTTAAAATATAATTATAAATAATATATATATAATTATTATAACTATAAAAAAAATAAAATATTACAAAATAAAACTTTTGGTTTTTTTTATTTATTGTTTATATTAGCTATAATATAGCAATATATAATAATAAATAACAAAAATATATTATTTAATTAATAAAGTTAGAACTATATATAAATATTTATAAATAAGTTTAGCTATTTAATTATAATTTTATTTAATAAAAAAATAAATACTATAAAATTATTAGTTATATAATATTATAAAAGTTTATATAGATTTTTTAGCATATTAAATATATAAATATTAAATAATATAAAACTGTTTATTTTTAAACCTAAAAAATAATAAAATTAATTAATAAAAAACTAAACTAATAATTTTATTTTTATATTAATAAATATTAAAACAATTAAAATATTTATTTTTTTATTTTAGACTTTATATATAATTTTTTGTAATATTTATTAATTAATATATTATTACTAAAAGTAATAATAAAAATTAAAATATAAAACCTTCTAATAGTAAATATTAATAAAACTATGATAAATTCTAATATTAAGCAATAAGCGTTTAAACTAGTTTATTAAACTTAAAACGTTTAAAAAATAATATATAATATAGTAATTTTTATATAAAAATAATATAAGCTATAAACTAATAAAAAAAAATACTTAATAAATTTTAAAATAAAAAATAAAGTTTTTTTAAAAAAAAAAAATTTTGTAATATAAGTACTAACTACTAGATTAGATTCTTAATTAATTAAACTTTTTAAAAAAATAAAAAAATAAAAATTTAGCTATATTTTTAATTTATTTAATTTTTATAAAATAAAAAACTTATTTTATACTAACTAATTATAAAAAATAAGTAATAATTTTTTATTTTAATAAATTTAATTATTATTTTTAGCTAAAAATATTAATAGTAAAACAAAATTTAAAGTTAAACAAATCAAAGAATTAAAAATATATAAAAAAAACAAAAAGTTATAATATTAAGTTGCTTAAAAAAGCTACAATTTTAATAATACTTAATATATAGTTTAAAATGTTAAAAATATACTAATTAAACTTAACTAATTTTATAAAACTTATAAAAAAGCTTTTAAACTTTTTATAAAATTATAAAAATAAATATATATAATAATAATTAATAAGTTTATAAATAATTATAAAAATAATAATAAAGCAATATAATATAAAAAAACTATATAAATTTAATATTATTAATAATTTTAAGTTAAAACTATATTTAAATTTTTAGTTTTAGAAAAAGGTAGTATAACAGTTAATACAATCTAGATAATTTTAGCAAAACTTACAAAAACTTCAAACCTATATAGCAATAAAATAGAAAGTCTATATATAGACTAACCTAACTTTGCAGCTATATATATAAAATTTATATCTACCTACCTTATAAACTCTGACTTTTTTTTTCTTTTTTTTCTTTTTTAGCTTAAAGTCTTTGTTTATAGTATTAATAAACTAGCTATAGAAGCTTTATTTAACTAATCGTAACATATATAAACTTAAAAAAACATTTATATAAAACATTTATAAATTTAAATATTTTTTATAAATTATTTATTAATAAAGTTATTAAATTAATATATAATACTAAATAAGCTTATAAAAACTATTAATAAACTAAATTTATTAGCTTAATTAAACAAAAATCCAATTTAAATAACTAAATTTTTAATAAATTTACTTATTAATTTTTAATTAACTTTAAAAGTTTTAAAATATTTATTTTAAAATAATTAAAATAAGCATTAACTATAAAAAAAAAAAAGCTTATTAAAATAAAACTTATTTTATTTATAATAAAAAAAAATATATATTAGTTAATTATTTTAATTAAAAACTTAAAATTTTAAATATTTAATTAATAAAAAAAACTATAATAAAAATAGCTTTAATAGTTTATTTAATTTAAAAAATAAATAAAACTAATAAAAGTTTTTTTATTAGTTTTTTTATTTATTTTAACTAAAATATATAACTAAAACAAATTAATTACTTTTAAAATATTTATTTAATTATAAATTAATAATATTAAAATAAAAACTTTAGTTTTATATAATATTAAAATTTATATTTTTTTAATAATTAGTTATAAATTTATAAAATAAATTAAATAATAATTAAAAATAAAAATAGTTGATTTAATTAAACTTTAAAAGTTTTATAATTATTAAAATAAAATAATTAGTAAAATTTATAAATATTTAATATATATTATAAAAATTAATAATTAATAATTTAAAAACTAAATGTTTTAAATTATTAATTTTAGTTATAATATTATTATTAATATTAAATAATTAATAAAACAAAATATTTTAATAAAAACTAAAAAATAATAATTAATTTAATTAAATAATTTATTTTTATTAGTTTAATTTTTACTAATAATTATAATTAAACTTTTTAGTTATAAATAATAAAATATAAACTTAAAAATATAAAAAAAATACTAATTAATATAATTAAATATTAAAAAAATATTATTAAATATTAAAACAATTTTTTAAAAATAAAATAATTATTTTAAAAACAACTAAAACTAAAAAAATATAAAAAAAACTTAAAACTTTTAAATTTAAAATAAAAAAAGTTTATATAATAATTTCTAAAAAAAAAAAAATTAAGCTATTATTAAAAAAATTATATAAAATCTTTAGAATTATTTTTATTTAAATAAATAAAAATAATTAACTAAAAAAATTCTAAAAGAGTTTATTATAATTAAGTTTATAATAATTAAAAATAACTATACTAAGCTACTTAAAAAAAAATTAAAAGTAATTAATATTTTATAAAAAAAAATTAAATTAAATTAATTAAATAATTTTATAAAAAAATTTTAATAATAAACTAATTTTATTTTAAAAAAAAAAAGATTTTAAATATATAAAGTTAATATTAAATTTTTTGCTTTTTTAGCTATTATATTTAGAAAAATTCTTTTTAAAATTTTTTTTTAAAATTTTACTATTATTATAACTAGAATTTAATATAATACTAAAACTTAATAATAAAAAATATACTTTTAAACTTTATTAATATTAATTATTTATATTTAAATTTAAATTAATTAAATTATATTAGTTTTAAATATTAATAATATTATATTTAATTATTATAATATTATTTATTTTATAAAATTAAATATTATTAAAATTTTTTATTAATTATTATTAATTATAAAATTATACTATTTTATTTTTTAAACTTATAAAAAAATATTTATATAAAAAGTTTTATTATTTAATTTAAAAATAAAATTTATTTAATAGTAAGCTTTTATTAATATATAAACTTAAAAACTTTTAAATAAATTTATAAATATTTATATAAATAATATTTTAATTTATTTTAAAACTAAAAAATAGTATTAAACCTACTATAAAAAAATAATTTATTGCTTATATTAAGCTAAATATTAAAAAAATATTAAAAAGTTTTATTTTAATATATTTATTATTAATTATTTAAAAATAATTATAAAAACTAAAATAAAAATAAAAATTAATTTTATAAAAATTTAAACAATTTTAAATTAAGATTTTAATAATTTTAAAAATACTAAATTAATCCGGTTATTTTTTAAGCTTTATAATTATATTTATATATTTATTTATTATATTAGTAAAATTGCTATTTTTTTTTAAATTAATTACTAAAAAAAAAAAAATTTTTTATAATAAAATTAGAACAAAAATAAATTTTTAAATATATAAAACTACTATTATATAAAATATTTATTTTAGGTTTTTTTAAAACTAATTAATTAATATAAATAAAAATAAATATTTTATATAATATAATTAAAAAAATTATTTAGTAATAATAAAAAAATATAACTTAAAAACTTATAAAATATTTTTTTAAAATAATAATATTAATTAAGCAAGCTTACTTAATTTAAAACTATAAACTTTTAATAATAATATAAATTTTAAAATATTATTATTTAAAGCTTTTTAAAACTAAATTTTTTATAATAATTAATTATTAAATTTTATTATATTTTTTAAATAAATAGATTTTATTAATATAATAAGTATATTAAGCTAACTTTTTATTAAACTTTAATATTATTTTTTAATATTAATTAAATTAAAATAAAATAATAATTAATATTTTATTAAAAAAAATAGCTAAACTTTTTATAATTAAAACTAAAAAAACTAAAAAAAAAAAAAAATATTAATTCTGCTTAATAAAATATTAAGTTTTATATTAACTATAAACTTTTTATTTAATATTTTTTAAAAAGTTAACCTAATAAACTTAATTAAATAAAAAACTAGTTATAAGATCTAAAAAATCAAAATAAAAAATTATATATATTTAAAATTATTTTAAATATAACTATTTTTTTTATATAGTTTTAATTTAAAAAGTTTATATATTTTTAATTATTATATATTAAAGTTAATATAAAATAATTAAAATATTAAAATAAAAATATTATTAGTTTTATTTAAAATATAATTATAAATAATATATATATAATTATTATAACTATAAAACAAACAAAATATTATAAAATAAAATTTCTAGTTTTTTTTATTTATTATTTATATTAATTATAATATAGCAATATATAATAATAAATAATAAAAATATATTATTTAATTAATAAAATTATAATTATATATAAATATTTATAAATAAGTTTAATTGTTTAATTATAATTTTATTTAGTAAAAAAATAAATATTATAAAATTATTAGCTATATAATATTATAAAAATTTATATAGATTTTTTAATATATTAAATATATAAATATTAAATAATATAAAATTATTTATTTTTAAATTTATAGTAATAATTAATAGTTTTATAAGTATTAAATATTGTTTTAGTAATATTTATTATTTTTAGACCTAAAAAGCAATAAAATTAACTAATTAAGAATTAAACTAATAATTCTATTTTTATATTAATAAATACTAAAATAATTAAAATATTTATCTTTTTTGTTTTAGATTTTATATATAATTTTTTATAATATTTATTAATTAATATATTATTATTAAAAATAACAATAAAAATTAAAAGATAAAACTTTTTAATAGTAAATATTAGCAAAACTATTATAAATTTTAATATTAAATAGCAAATATTCGAACTAGTTTACTAAACTTAAAATATTTAAAAAATAATATAAATTATAAATTAATAAAAAAAATGCTTAATAAATTTTAAAATAAAAACCAAAGTTTTTTAAAAAAAAAAAAAAAGCTTTATAATATAAGTACTAACTATTAAAATTGGACTTTTAGTTAGTTAAACTTTTTAAAATCTTAAAAAAACAAAAATTTAATTATATTTTTAATTTGTTTAATTTTTATAAAATAAAGAACTTATTTTATACTAACTAATTATAAAAAATAAATAATAATTTTTTATTTTAATAAATCTAATTATTATTTTTAGTTAAAAATATTAATAATAAACCAAAATTTAAAATTAAACAAATTAAATAATTAAAAATATATAAAACAAATAAAAAGCTGCAATACTAGGTTGTTTAAAAAAACTATAATTTTAAAAATATACTAATTAAGCTTAACTAATTTTATAAAACTTATAAAAAAGCTTTTAAATTTTTTATAAAATTATAAAAATAAATATATATAGTAGTAGTTAATAAATTTATAAATAATTATAAAAACAATAATAAAGCAATATAATATAGAAAAGCTATATAAACTTAGCGTTATTAGTAATTTTGAGTTAAAACTATGTTTGAACTTTTGGTTTTAAAAAAAGGTAGTATGATAGTTAGTATAGTTTTAGCAAAATCTATAGTATAGTTTTAGCGAGACCTATAAGGACTTTAGACCTATATAGCAATAAAATAGGAAGTTTGTGTACGGACTAACCTATAATTCTGTAGCCACACATATAGAGTCTATATCTACCCATTTTATAAACTCTAATTTTTTTTTTTTTTTTTTTTTTAGCTTAGAGTGTCATGCCTGGCATACTGGGACCGGTGCACACTCACTATATATACATACCATGTCCGCACCCACTTCGATAGAGAATCTTCCTCCTACAAGCTTTAGTCTTGTAAGCCAACCTCACCGAATATACAACTTATCCCTCCATATATTGTACCTGACCTCGTGAACTTCCCATTCATGACATAGAGTTTTTGTCTATAGTATTAATAAACTAGCTATAAAAGCTTTATTTGACTGATTGTAACAGTACGAACGTTTATAAATATAGAGATAAAAGTTTTTTTATATAATATTAAAAAAAACTAAAAAAAGTTTTAAGTTTTATTATTATAATTATAAATTATTTATAGCTATAATATAATATAATAAAAGCTATTTTATATTTATTATTATTTTTTATTTTTTATTAAAAAAAGCTTTTTATAATATTAATAATAGTAAAGATTATAAATCTATATAAAGCGCTAAATATTTTATTCTATTAAAATCATAAATAAATATTACTAATAATTTTAGTATTAATTTTTTATAAATTAACTATTATATAAAGTTTGCTTTTATGCTAAACAATAAATATAAGTAATATAATAAAATAAAGTTGTTTTAGAAATATAGGTTTAATAATTCTAGTATTAATAAACGGCTTAAAGATAATATTTATTATATTATAGTTTTTATAAAATTAAAAGTAAAAGTATTAATAAAAATTATTAATAAAAACGTTTTTTTTAAATTTAATAAATATTTTAATTTTATTATTAAAATAGCTAAGTTTAAAACAAAATAAATAAAAATACTTATAAAAAATAAATTTAATTTAAAATATAACTTTAGGTCTTTAGTCTAATAATATGTTTATTTTTAACTTATTAAGTAGTATTTAAAGCTTAAGCAGATTAAACAAATTAAAAAGATAGCTATATTTATATTTATTGTTATTTTTGTTATTTTTATTTTTTTGCTTACTTATATTAAAAATTTTAAAAATATAAAATAGATCTAAACAAAATTAAATATATAAATATTTTTATAAAAGCTAAATAAATTATTTTTATAAATAAAAATAAAAAGTCTGCTAAAATTTGTAAAATATTAAGCTATATTTTAACTATTTTAAATTAATACTATAATAAAACTATATATATTAAATAAAAAGTTTATAATAGTTTAAAAGTAAATAAAGCAACTTATAGCTATAATAAATATATTTAAATAGTTAATAAATATAGCAATATTTTTGTTTGCTTTAATTTTAAAATTAATTATTGCTTAAATTAGTACTTATTTGTAATAAAGTTTTGGTTAAGCGCTAAACGCTGCAGATATACGTATATAGTATCCGGTATTTATAATATAAAGTTTATTATTTTATAATTTGCTGCTCTATTTAATATATAATAAATATATTTTAAAAAAACTTATATTAAAAATTATACTATATAAAAATTTATTAATAATATAAATCTGCTATATTTAGGACTATATTAACTTTTTAATATTAAAAAATATAATGTTAATATTAGTATAATTTGTAATATAAGGCTTTTTATTAATATTTTTAATACTAAAGCTTTATATAAGTATTTAAATAGGTACATTTAGGTATATCTATACTAAAAACTTTTTAAATATAAAAAATAGAAATAAAACAATATTTATATATATTTTTGCTTTATAATTTTAATTATAAATAATAATTTTAAAATAAGCAAAACTTTTCTATTTATAAAACTTGCTATTTATAATATAAAAAAAAGTTATTTTAGTTTTTTTAATATATTTAAATATATTATAATTAAATAGCATTTTTTATATTTTAATATATTTGATTATTTTATTTAATATAATAGTAGTAGCTAGGTTAAATAATTTAGTAATATTGCATAAAAAAAGCTAGTTTTAATTATTATTAATAATAATTGTTTAATTGTTTAAAATTAAAAGTAATAGATATTTAGATTTATTAAATTTATTAAATAATAGCTAAGCAAAAATTTTAGTAATATTATATATTATATTTATAGTTTTAAATAATAATAAAAATAGTAATAAAACTATATTATATAGATCTAATATATTATTAGCTAAAAAAAAAGATTATAAAAGCTCTTTTAAAACTAATAAAATATTTTTCTAAAGCGTCCGCTTTAATTATTTTTTAGTCTAATAGCATTATTAGTACTATTAGGTTTATCTTTATTAGAATTAGGGTTATAATCTAGCTAAAATATATTAATTTAATTTATAATACGTAGTAAAGCATAGAAGTTTTTTTTGTTTATATTATAATAGATTATCTAATTTCTAATTATATAAATTTAAGCAACTTTTATTTAAAAAGTATTATTAAATATATTATTTTTGCTTTACTAGTTATTATAAAATTAATTATTATTTTATTATTAATTATAAAAATGATTATTTTTAAAAAAAGCTTTAGGCTATTACTTTACTAGCTTTAATAAAAATAGCTTTAAATAATAATAAAAAAGAGTTAATATATAGATTAGTTATATTAAACTTTATAATATTATAGTTAGAATTAGTATTCTTTTTGATTAAAGCTTTTAAGTTACTAATATATTTTTTTTAAGTTTAGTAAGCCTTAATAAATTTATGCTAATTTTTTAATACTATATATTTCTAACTACTAATTTGATTTTAAATATTTTAAATAGTATTATTACTAATTTATAATTTAATAAATAGCTTAAAATTATTATTAAAGTGCTTAAATATTTATTTAGCAATATAGTTTTTATTTATATAGTTTATTTTGTAATAATACTTTATTTTAGAGTTAATATAAATTTTAATAGGGGTTTTTTTTTTGTTAGCAAAATTATATTATTTTTTGTTTGCTTGTTATATAATTTTAAGCCGGTTTTTTTAAAAACATTGTTTTAAGTAATATTTAGCCCAAATAAAACTTTAAATAACTTATTGCTTAATGTTTTATATAAAACTTTTAAACTAGCATATTTTAAATAAATTAAAGTTAAACATAATATTAATACTAAAATCTTAAAAAACTGTAGTTTTGTTTTATTTTTATTTAAAATGCTTAAACTTATTAATATATTAAATAATTAAAATAAAATTATAATATTTAAATAAAAAAAGCTTTATTATATTATATAGCTACTAAAAGTTATAATACTAATTATTAAAGTATTAGCTAAAATATTAATTTATTTATAGATTTTGCTATAATATAGCTAGAGCAATTAAAAAAGCAGTGCTATTTATATTATTATTACTAATTTTATTAAACGCTAGATTTTGTTATAATAAAAATTAATTAAGAACTCTAGCTAAAAATAATGTTCTAAATTAGCTATTTATATTAGTATTAAAACAAATATTTTTAAAAAAAAATTTGTTAAAAATAGCAATTATATTTAGGTAAGTTTATAGTTATATTAAAATAACTTAAGCTTAGGGCAAATATAGCTAAGCTTGTAATAAATATAGCTAAGCTTGTAGTAAATATAGCTAAGTCTATAGCAGATATAGCTAAGTTTATAGCAAATATGGCTAAGTTTGTAATAAATATAGCTAAGTTTGTAGCAAATATAGCTAAGTTTATAGTAAATATAACTAAATCTATAGTAAATATAACTAAGTTTATAGCAAATATAATTGTTTTTATAACTAAGCAAAAATTTAATACAATAAAAATTTTATTAATATTTGCTATGTTAAAAATATATAAAATATATATAAAAAAGTATTTAATAATATTTATATAAATAAATAAAAAATAAAAGCTTAGAAAATATTTATTATTATAAATATAATAAATATTTAAAATCTATTAAAAGTTTATAAAGCGTTAGTTATTATAAAAGTAGGCTATAAAATAAAGCTTAGTGTTTAAACTATACTTGCTAAATAAAATAAAATAAACTAAGTAGTAATAAAAAAGCCAAATTATTAAATAAAAATAATTAATTAAATAGTAAATTTTATAATTAAAAATAAACACTACTAACTTTATAATAAACAAATTTTTTATTTTTTATTAAAAATTTTTACTAATATTATATAAGCTTATAGTTAAACTTTATTTATAATATATTGCTATAGTTTTAAATATTTTTTAATAAGTATAATATTAATTAATTTATATATTAGTGCTATATTTTAAATTTTATTTGTATAATTATACTAATTAGTAAAGCTATATTTATTAATATATATAGTATTATAAATTACTAGCTATAATATAAAAATAGCAAATTTTTATTATAAACTAATATTTAAGTAGCAAATATTACTACTAAAGTTTATAATAAAGTTTGGTTAAATTTTTTTTAATATTATAGCTAATAGTTTAAAGCTATTTTTATTATTATTTATTTTTATATTATTAATAAAAAAAAAGTCTAAAAAAAAAAATTTAAAGCTATAATTTTTTTTAATTTTATATATTATAAGCTAAAAAATATATTAATAATAAAGCTATACTAAAGTTTAATAAATATAACTTTAAATAATTTATATATAAAAAAAATATGACTATTAATTTTAGCTATAAAAATACTAGTTTTAATAGTACTATTAATATTTATAGTTCTATTTATATTTAATAAAACATTTATAATAAACCTAGCTAACCTAAACGATATATAAAACTAATAAATGAATTTATAAAATTGTTTTAATTTATATAAAACATACTTAAATATACTAATATAATAAATATTAAAATATTTATTATTTTAAGCAAAATAAAACATATTAAAATAAAACAAATAAAAGTTTAAATTAAAAAAATAATTTAAAAAGTAGTAATATATTTAGTAAAACTTTTAAAAATTTTGTTTATTAAAAATAAATAAACAATAAAATTTAAAAGTAAAAAATATAAAACAAAAAATAAAGTTTAAATAAAATATTTTTATTTTTTTAAAAAATATAATTTATTTATAAATTTAATAATTTTTAATACTTTTATTATATTTAATAAAATTTTAATAAATTAGCTATAAATATTATAAAATTGTTTTTTATTAAGTTTTTTTTTTAAAAATATAAATAAAAAAATATAATAAAATATATATTAAATTTTTAAATAATACTACTTAAAGATTTTTAATATAATTTAATAAATATATTTAAACTATTTTTATAATTAAAATAAATAATTTTAGTTATTTATAACTTAATAATAAAGCAATAATTTAATTTATTAATTATTAACTTAGTTAGTTTTTTAATTTTAAATATAGATTTTATTAATTTTAATATTTTAGTATTTTAGAAATTATCCGATTAGTAATAACTAGAGTAGTAGTAAGATTTAAAAATAAAATTTAAAGAGTTAATTAAACTATATAAGTTATTTTTTAATTGTTTTAGTAAGCAAAAATATTAAAACAATTATTAATTATTATATAATAAGCTATAATTAATATATTATAACATATAATATATACTAGTTATATATTATATAAAAAAAACAATCTAAACAAAACTTAGATATAATTTGCTAAAAAAAAAAATTCTGTTCTAACCTCTATAGGCAAAGGTTAAGCTATAGTACAGGATAAGTGGGGCTAAGTCATGTGACACGGACCCAGTTGTATGACATAACACGGTGTGGGAAGATTAACGCCAGCATGAAATTGGCATGGTTTTTGCACTCCGCTACGACAGCCTCAATTAACACGTTCATACTCGGGCAAGAGAGAGAAGACGATAGACCGCGAAGCCAATAGCTAGTTAATCGAGTTTGCTTATTTCTTGTCAAATGAATGACAATCTTGGCTATATTTTGAGGCTCTCTTTACTCAGATGACAATGACGCTCCCGTCTGCCAAGTACTCCGGGGCAATATTAAGCCCACCAGCATCACCAGGACCAAAATTATTCGCCGCTTGCGTAATCCGGACACCACCAACCGTGAAGTTCCTGATCACAAATCCACTCATGCTGATAGGCTGGCCGTTTCCATCCGTCCAAACAGGCAATTGGCTCCCATAGATGCCAGTTGTGCGAACGCTAAACTGGTCCAGGCTAATGTTCTCGAGCAACACGTCTTCGTAGTTCGTCAGGGGCACGATCCGCATCAAGTTCCCTCCTATACCCTGAGCGCGGATATTTCGGAATGTCGCGTTGCGCACAGTCCGTGACAGGTCTGCCGTGTTCGTCTCCGTCTCCAAATGCTCGTATACCTGGTTCGCGCCGATGATGCTTGGGTGGGACCCGTTGCTGCTGTAGTGCATATGGATCACGTCAATGCCGTCTACGAGTACGTTCTCCATGTTGCGCGCCGCCCAGCCATATTGGACGATTGGCGCTGTTTTTGTCTTCCACACAACTGGAGTATGGATGGTTAATGACTAGTTGAATGGGTTCCGGGGGGGAGCTTTAGGAATATGCAGAGCCCATAGAAACACCTAGACTAGACTCTTTCATATTTTTCTCGAGAACTTCAATAGTGTAAATGGGGGGAAAGAAGTACTCTCGATGATACTTACCAATGTCTCGAACCGTGATATCTGACCCGTAAACCTTGATCGTGTCGTCACCGGAATGGTAGAACACGTCATGAATATCCGACCCAGAATACAGCGTCGTGCCGTCCGTCTGACCGAAGTACGCGCCGACTTGCTTGTAGTCCCATTGCGAAATCGAGATGGTGTCTAGGTCACCCGTGAAGTCAATACTATTGAATGGAGGTGCGTTTGTCGTCACGCCCGTAAGCGTGAATGTCTGCTGCTCGCCTGACGTGCTGTATCCGCTCCAGATGCGCAGAGAATCTCCGTTCGAGCCCGAGTTTGTGTAGCCCTCAGCCGTGTTCGCTTGATACACGTATTTCTCACCCGAGAGGACGCCGAACCCAGTCGCTTTGATGGTGCTCGCTGTTGTTGTAAATTGGATCGCGCCTTTAACGTAGGCCCCAGGTGCCAAATATACCCAGTTAACTGAGCTCGAGAGTACGAGATGCTCTGTCGCTGTCATCTCGTGCACACCTGGCATGAAATAGACGTTCGTATTGGTTGCCGATGCGAGATCCGAAACGGGCACGTCTCCGGGGTAAACCACGTAGGTCTCGGGGGCTGACATGTCGGGCACGAGCCCGGCTGTCGAGGACGGAAGTGGACTTGCGAAAATCAACAGAGCGTCGTGGGGCTCAATGCCCATGACGGCATTGTCGTCAGTGAGCTCCGAAACGTAGTATGGCGCATCAGAGACCCAGTCCTGGACGAAATCGCATTCTGTCGTGTCACAGCTATCCCGGTATGTGTAGAGGTTATCTTGGAACTCAACAGAAAATCGAAGCCCTGTATCGCTGTAGGGAACGAAGACATAGATGTTGTTGTTGCCGTCGTCTGTCACCTCGACACCGAGGTTACGAGGGCGGATTATGACATCGGCTGCGGTTACGTTCGCGGTGCTACCTCGACGAGAGATCTTGACCCAGGCATCTGCAGTGTATAAAATCTGTGTCCAGGCCATAGTGATCCAGACCGCCGCTTCTACCGTCACGGCGTCGTCAGCGGTGGTGACCGACGATGGGTCGCCCGGTACGACGATGTTCCCTTGGCCATTGCGAGGGATCGTCTCATATACGAACGAGTTGTAACTGGAAGACAAGAGCGTCAGTGCCCTCGAACCCGGTAACCCTTCAAATGGCGGCAATACGTACTAGGTCTCGCTTGAATCCGCAGTCGATTTCACCCAGGCCGAGTAAACGTGAGACTGACGCACATTTCCATGCTGCACGGGCGTCTCATAATTGGTCTCACCCGTATTGTGCCACCAAGTCTTCAAACTGTCTATATCGGCGGTTTCGTTACCTGGTGCCGTAACGTCTGCCACGACGGTGCCTATCAACGGCGAAGCCGCGATGAAGAAGGCTAGGCATCGCATCCACATAGCAAGCAATAACGGTTCCGTGAGAAATGCAGCAGCAGCTCGGGACACCAATGGCTCCTCTGCTCAACCTATCGACTAGGTTAGCCGATTTGCTCGTCTATATATGTCCACGAACAGGAGGCGCTAAAGGCCATTCCTAAATGCCAGAGAGACATGGAAGAGCACAAAACTGATTAACCGTCAGAGATATAATTGGAGTCTAGGTAGCTTCGAGGAGCTAGTCATGTTTTATCGGCGATTCTCTCGGAGGAGAGAGTCACGCTCATGCATCATGGCAAGAATACTGCCACATTAGGTAGGTAGCGCTCAGATACTTGGCACTGTCCATGGCTTCTAACCTAGGTTCATCAGGGATCTTGACAGATCAGAAAACACTTCCAGGATGCTTATTACTAGACTCGAAACCACTATGGAAATATGGCCCGCTTTTTCGTGTTATTCTATAGGCGCTTCACACATGATTAGGCCCACAGTAACCTTTTTCTCAGTACACTACCGGTAGCTCGAACCTGCGACTGGGCGGACATCTTAGCTCGCTGTCCCGAATCCCGCCCCGAGTTTCCCGACCTGAAGAGCGGCAATGCGCACCCAAAGCTAAACCCAACATGGTAACCACCCTACATATACCGCCAAAGGTGCGTGCAACCTTTGGGGTAGGTAGGTATGCAGGGAGGCCGATGCGAAATGATTTTCTTTGTCCTAGGTATCTATATATATTTTTCGATTTAGACCGCCGTTCTCTTTTCGCTGCGAATCCATCGTCCGTTTTATCATCGGCATAGACTGCGCATTCTCTTGCATATTGAAGTGGAGCGGATGAGTTGTGTGGCTGAAAGGAGACACTAAAAGCCACTAGGTGGCTGGACAAATAAAAAGGGGAGGGGGGGGAGGGCGGCAGCCGTTAGACTCTATTCTCACTTATCGCGTGCAATTACATGATACTTCCTCTTAATCACTTGATTCCCCAAATAAAACTATATGTATATTGCGCTAGGAAGTGTAGGGACAGCCTATCTCCTAGTGCAAGGGCAAGGTAAGTACCCATATACGTGAGCCTCCTCACATTGCCCACTTCAATGTTAGCCGCGTGGTAGACTGCCTAGGTGTTCTTCAGGGCATATCGGATTGTTAAATGAATACCTGCCTATTCTTAGCGTCACGGTCAGGCTAGCATTTGGTTGTGTGTTCTGGTATGATAAACGCTTCATTTCCCGTCTAAATATTGGGATTGGGCCGTCTGGGGTAGTAGCTCGATGAGAAGCTGCTTCTTCCCTCTCACTGAGGCGACAGACTGGGTTAATCATCAGTTAGAGAAAATTCCCGTACGGTAATTCCTTAGTTAGTTTATGCAAGGTAAGTCAGGATGACATACTTCTTCAATGGAATCTTTCATCACATAACGCATGGTTACCACACGGCGACGCTGGCCCATCCTGTGCACCCTAGATAGTGCTTGCTCCTCAATGGCCGGATTCCACTGGGGCTCGAGAAGATGGGCCCGAGAGGCGATCGTTAGATCGAGCCTGGTAATATCTATTAGTCCTGGGTATTGAATGTTTTTTTAGGGAAGGAAACTCGCCCAACACCACCGCAAGAAATGGTCACCAGGATCACCTTGATCCCCTCGTCTTCTCTGAACTCCTGAATCGTCCGCTCCCTGTTAGACAACGAGATGGTCCCGTCGATACGCACACAGCGGATCCCAGCGGCGGTAAGCGCTTTCTGGGCCACTGTGAGGCTGGTCGCCCAGAAGGAAAATACCACGCTGGGGTTGGTGTGTGAGCGATTGACCTTGGCTCATTCATCAATAAGTATGCAAACTCACCTTTTTTCTGGTAGGCAGCTTAGTATTTCCTGGACAAGCGCGCGAATCTTGCTTGTTTCCGTCGGGCAGATATCTGGCGGCAGTGGGTCGTTTCTGGCCTCCTGCACCATCTCCGGGAATAGCGGGTGAAGCACACAGCGAGATTTCTGGCAACATGAGAATCCCCTAGTCGTCTGATAATTGACCAAGACTGCGCAGCTGCTACAGTATAATTTGCAACACTCAGAGTAGTAGGCGTATGGTGAGTTGCCCGCGGTGCTTGGTATATCGGGAGCGTCAATAATTTGATAACACACGACGCAATCCGTGCCTCCCAACGCCACCTTCGAAGTCACTAATGTCTCAGCTGAGGTTTTCCTTTCAGATCTGTTTGCAACTATCTGTCCACCCACAACGGGAATCGTTGTTATCGAACACACACCCAGGTTACAAAACAGCCGTAGCTTATTGATCAGCTGTATCGTGCTCATAGATATATGCACCTCCGCGGAATATGATACCATATCATTTGGAAGTTCTTGCAGCGAATTCTCGATTTTCAGATACTCCCGCCTCTCCTCAGCGGAGAACTCTACTGCTTTGACGAGATCTTGTCGAGGCGGAAGAACAATAACGCTCGTAGGGCGTCGGATCATGATTGGCCGACAGAGAGCCTTCAATCTCCTGGCACCTTCTTCTATGTCCCCCCGTCGAAAGAATTCGATGATGTCTTGGTCGAACAACTTGGCATTGTCGTATGGTGGGAAACGGAGATACCTCAGAAGACCACCGATATCTGCGAAGCTGTTTTGAATCGGCGTGCCTGTAATTGCCCAGCGAGAGATCGCCCTGAGTTCCGAGATGGCGGAAGAAGTAGTCGTCCTATTTCTAATGATATGCGCTGAGATGATTTAGTCAGCCAACACGAGAAATCCTAGAAGCTAATGAAGTGGTAGGCTGACCTTCGTCGAGGATGATTCTGCGCCACTGACGTCCGAAGAGAATACTGTCACGCCTGCACTTAGATTTATATTCTGCTTAGACAGTTTGGTAGGTGGTGAGCACCACATCGGGGCATGCCGAACTCGTATTACCGGTGAGGCGGCTTTTCCTATGATGCCTCCCCCAAGAGAGGGCCGAGGGATGCAAATGACTACGAATACGCAATTAGCAAAGTTGAACTGACCAACAGTGAGTAAGTCCTACGAGCCCAATTGATATTCCCAGACGCTGATGACTGGCATTAATGTTAGCGCCGAAAATGAAAGCCAATGCGCTTTACAACTTACGAGGCAGAGGCACCACAACGAGTGTGGTCATGTGGGAATTAGCAGTTGAACCGTAATGAGGTTCCTGCGGCTGCTGCTGAAGCTCCCTGTCGGCAACGATGAGGGATATCATTTGTAGCGTCTTGCCGAGCCCCATCTCATCGGCAAGGATACCTCCATTCCAGACGGGCGGGGGTGTGCTTTGATAAGAACCAGTAATGTCATTAATATAACTGGACTTGTCAGAAGGCTAAATATCGAATAATCTGAGGCGATGGACCTACGTTGAAGACCCATCTATCAGAGTCCTTGCCTGCCAGACATGCTTGGTATTCTCCGAGTGTTCACGCATGATAAAAAACCACAGGGCTTGCTTCTGGTGCCTAAGGAATAAGTACTATGTCGCCACGCAGCAAGGAATCATCTGAAGTCTAATAACCTACCGATGAAGCTCGGTCTTCAGCGCCCCCGGCTGTGACCACTCAGGTAGGTCCCCTGTCGTCTTCAGGGCTTGTAGAGAGTTCGACAAGGTAAATTTGTTGTGGCCTACCTCGGGACTCTGCAGCTCGAACGTCATCCGTGGGGTTTCGAATAATGTAGATAGGCAATGGGGGTTCTTGTAGGGCACGTTATGCTCGCAGCCGAAGGGATCCTGGAGAACATAATCACATCGGTCTAGAAACTCCCCAGCGTCATCGCTCAGATCTTCCGACCCGTATATTATGGCAGAAGCCAGTGCAACCGGCCTCGCCCGTTGGTTTCGATATCCCTGGCACGCAACCGTCTTGAGCATGAACTGGATCTCTACATGGTCTTCGTTATGGAGCTTGAACAGACACTGCAAAGCTCTATCTTCAAGCTTACCCACACAAGCCCCATCCGAACTTCGTTGTACAATCCCAGTCTCGTTGAGGTATGCGGAAACAAGTGTAGGGCTGTTTATAACGGCGGCCGTCGCAGTAGCTAGGATTGGCAGGTTTTCGAGCTGCAAGACACCGATGATCAGTTTCAGCTGGCGGGAAGCAAATACAAATGCGACTAATCCTACCATTCCGTAGCAAACACGAGTTGGACCCGCCAAGTTGTCGGCCTCGATTAACGCTGCCTCACCGACACGGGAAGTCACCTCAGCTGAGAGACCATTGCGCGCTCCATAATCGTGATCAATTTCGCTTCTTGCGCAGGCTAAGGGATCTAATCCATTCGGGGTGATTTCCGTGATCTCAGGATAGTCGAGTCGTCGTCGTTTCCACTGGCGCCTGTCTTCCATGAGGCGCCATACTCCCTGACGAGAGCGAGCGTGAGGGAGGGGCGATTGATTGAACCAATATAGGTACGATACGACACAAAAAAACAGAGCCTGTAGCTATGCAAGTCGAATTTGTTCGAGTTTCGTTTGAAGAGAAGTGTCTAGAGTCAACGCGAAAGAAAAGTCCTCCGGCTGGCCAGAGCCGAACCGCCGAACCCCCGCCACGTCACAGCCACCTGCATAGCCCCCTAAAGTGCCGTTCGCAAGGCATTACTGTCGCGGACACCCCCTCATTACTCCCGTCGCTACACCGCTCGCATGTAGACATACTTTTTTCTTGTTCCCTCTCGGTGCTTGATACAACACTCGCGCAATTAGAGCATTGAACTCTTGACGAGCGACATGTCTAGTGCGCCTTCAGCAGGAGCGGCGTTGGTCATTACGGAGGCTGTTGAGCGGTTTAGAGATTCAGTGAGCCCGGGTGATCAGGCGCAAATCGAGGGCACGGAGCTGAAGGACGTGGTTCATGCTTTGCTTAGTATCCAACAAGACCTCCAACAGAGGCGAGAGAACCGGAACCTGCGCAAGTTGTATCCCTTCGTGCAGGGGCTAGAACGGTATTCCGGGGCTATTGACACTCTCAGCAATGGTCTAAGTCCATATTTACCCTGGATATGGGTCAGGAAATGCTCTTTCAAGACGTGCATTTGAAAATGATGGCTAACAGGGCGATCAGGCACCTATCAAATTGATGTTGCGAGTATGGCCTGACTTGTCTGTTTTATGTCATGTATTTGCTGCTGACTAGGAGAAGATCACGTCGGACTATCTCAACGCATTTGACAAGCTTATTGATGCATATGGGCGCATCGCCGAGACTATGCCTCGGCTGAAGAGCCTCAGCGACGCATTCAAGGAGAACCCTGCACTTCTTACTAAGCTGGCTCTCTACTATGTCGACATACTTGAGTTCCACCGCCGTGCCTATAAGTTTGTGAGAAGAAAGTGTAGGTATCTTGATAATTAACTCTTGGTCCACCTCCTTCAGCTCACTCGCAAACTAGCATGGAAGTTTTTTTTCAACACCACGTGGGCCAACTTCGACTTTCGATTCAACTCTATCCTAGCCAGTATGGCCAAACACAGCGAGGCCATCGACCAGGAAGCGGCCACGATTGACATTATCGAGGCGAAGCAATGGCGTGAAAAATTGGCGTCTCAGGTGGCCACCAGAGAGAAGGACCGGCTTGACCGACGGCGGCAGTCGGTCATCGCCTGGCTCGCTCTCGAACAGCTCCCGCATGACGATAATCGTGAAAAGCTGCTGAGGGATTGCCTAAAAGGGAGCTGCGACTGGGTGTTGAAGCAGGAGAAAGTGGCTTCGTGGGTTAAGATCGATTCGAGGCTACCAGTGGTTTGGCTACACGGCAAGCCAGGTGCAGGCAAGTCCGTAAATTTTGATCCGAATTCATAGCATATTAACCCCTATGCCCAGGAAAAAGTGTAATTTGCGCCAGCTTGATCGATTTACTAGAAGACAGCGGTATCACTACTTTCTCCTACTTTTGCAAATATCACCAAGATGACACGTCGTCACAAATCCTGAGGACGCTGGTACTGAAGATTATAGAAAGCAGCCCCGACTTTTCAACCATAGTGTTCACAGAATTCGTTCAAAAATACCGCGAACCTTCCCTCAGAATCCTCCAGACTATGCTCATGGGGTCCGGGGACAAGCCGGGCTTGCTGCACGGGATCCCGGCCTGTCGCATCGTTATCGACGGGCTTGATGAATGCAACCCAAAAGAGCGAAAGTGCATTGTTGAGGATCTCCTCAAACTTGTTTCGGTTAACTCTAGGGGTGGTAACTGTAAACTACTGATAAGTAGTCGCGATGTCCCCGAAATATCTCTCGCTGTGCAAAAAAAACGGAGGGATGTCGGTGTAATTTCGCTATCCAACGAGCGTGACTCTTTAGACCATACGATTCAATTATTCGTAGAGAACCGGCTGAGAGATTTCGTCGAAGAAAGGGAATCCCTTCAGATCGGGCACGAGGTCGTCGAGGATATTGTGCACATCATGGCGGACAAGGCTGACGGTACGAGCTCTTGAGGTTCAGTTAACAGTTATCAATCGCAAGCTAACTTGTTGAAGGCATGTTCCTCTGGGCAAAGCTGGTGCTTGATTCTCTCTCAGAAGTAGATAGCATAAGGGAGCTTCATGCAGCCATCACATCAATGCCAAGAGAGCTGCCTCAGCTGTACGCTAGAATTCTCGAAGCTTTTGCTAGAGATGGCAGGACGGACAAAGTGATGAGGATTTTAGCGTGGCTTACTTTCGTAAAGCGCCCACTCAAACGCCATGAGCTTCTCCATGGCGTAAGCATCACGCCTGAAACACCCATTCTAAACAAATGGGACATATTAGACGCGAGCGCCATCGATAAGTGCAAGCCACTAGTAGAAGAGCTTTCCGATGGCAGTATCGCATTAATACACTTCACCGTGGAAGAGTGAGTCTCTTTGAAAACCCCTTTTAGTCTCGAAAACTTTACGCAGGCTGATATTTACCTCCAAGATACCTTCGAACGGATTGTTCAACACAGCGTCTCGACTCCGCGATCTGGGAAGAGACCCTCGCTTTCGCCTGCGTAACCGTGCTAAAGGACAGCCTTTGTCTTCTCGACCCAGAATTTCCCAAACTCAGCCAGCTTCTGCGAATTCTAAGCGGGTCATTCGCACTTCTATTCTACGCGATTGACTTTTGGCTCGACCACGTCCTAGTCTGTGCAAGTATTGCACGCCTGCCCGAGGAGTCCTCATTGGGGCAGGCTCTGACCTCTCTCGAACTACTTCATAACCAATTGTGCACAATTTTGAGACCTAATGCCTCAAGCAAGGCTAACCTCAGCACACTTGTCCCAATTGATCGTCGTTTGGACGCACTGTCCCACCTTTCAGTTCATTCCTTATGCACTTCACTCCTCGCATTTCGGGCAGATTGCCAAGACAAGTCGGCAAGCAACGGCGAAGGTAAATTCATCGTATTTCTTCAGGGCCCGGTTCTCTTTAAATTAACTCCAGAATATGACACTTCCCAAAGACGCATGAGCTGACTATTACTCTCCAGAGTTTGAAGGCCTCACCTTAGAGCAAGACTCAACTCTCTTCAGCACCTTATCTGTACGATTCCGTGAAAGTGTAAGCCAGCTTCTGTCCGAATCTTTTACCAGCAATGGCATTTCCAGAGATCAACTCGATCGTTTTCGAAAACAATATCTTCAGTCTTCCTTCCGCTGTCGCTTCGCGCCATGCACAAGGGCCTCTCTTGGATTCCCTTCAGAGACGCTTAGGGCTTCGCACGAACAACTACACCTCAAGCGTCTGTTCTGTGACAAACCGAACTGCTCTAGAGGCAGGATAGGCTTCCGAAACCAAAAGGATTTGGATGTCCACGAGCGCACATACCACGAGGAAGGAAGCATCTTAGTACCACCAAGGGTGCGAAAGGCGTTCAATGCACCCACAGTAACCAATGAACAATTGGCTATATCGAATGATGGAGAATTACGTTCTCAAGACGAGGAAAACCGTTCGGCTGTACTTTCTATAAGGCAACAAGGTGTAGTAAAATACAAAACATTACTCCCATTCAACGCCAACAGAATCAAGGAAACTCTTTCGAAATGGAAAGCGCTACGGTCGCATCAAGAAAGTTTCGCGGTTCTGCTAAACGAGAAATTCAAATCGAGTTTAGATGTCAATCTTATGTACACACTCAATCACGATGGCTTGATAAGCTGCGTCGATATTAGTCCTGACGATCATCTTGTCGCCACAGGATGCAATGATTTGGCTCGAGTATTCGATATTCGCACTGGAGAAGAGAAATATACTTTTGAAATGATTATAGAACACACTGCTAAGGACACCTATGTTGCAGCCGTTCGATTCACCGGCGACGGGCATCATCTCGCCGTAGCATCGCGGGATGGGCGCCTCACGGTAAGCTAATACCTCGAACAAAGCATGTGGTGCATTACCAGCTGATCTTTGATGTTAATCAGCTTTGCCAACTCCAAGGCTCTGGTAGGCAGCTGAAAGCATTTGAAGGGCATGAGAAAGATATATACTGCCTTGCTGTCGCGCCTGACGGCCATACCGCCGTCACAGGTGGCGATGACTGCACTTTTCGAGTTTGGGATCTTCGCGATGAAACTGGATCGAAGCCAAGAATGATTGTTTACTTTGAACACACAGCTACAGATGTTACCATCTCGCCTGATTCTCGATTTGTTGTTTCTAGCACTCTGGATCACTCATTTGATCTATGGAATATCCAGACTGGCGAGATTCTTCAGCGATTTGATGCCCACGAAGACGCGGTGTTGTCTGTCAAGTTTTCTCCGGATGGTCGAACCCTTATCAGTGCCGGTGAAGATAATGTAGTGATGACCTGGGAGATCGACCTCGCTGATCCAGGGAAATGCGATTCGCCACAGCCCATAAAACAAATGAAACTTCATCGAGTAGGTTCACCCCACTACGAATTTATACTTTCAGAGCTGATTATGGACTTCAGGATTCCGTAATATGCGGCTCAATGACGACAAACGGTCGTTGGATTATATCTTCCTCGCATGATGGCTCTGTTATCTTCTGGGATGCTGAAACCGGGGAGCCTCACCTGTTACTAGAGGGACACACAGAAGAGGTCTTCAACCTGGCCCTGGGGCATGCACCTCGCATATTTGTCACGGCTTCTTTTGATAGGATAGCCAGAGTGTGGTCATACAGCGCATGAAGGTGCTGCATCGACGCGATCAGCTGCCTTCAGTTCGTGGACAACTTAGACGTCTCCATGAAAACTTTCGGTTTCTGATTAAACCAGCGGACACACCCAGCCGCACTTAGAGAACACAGGAGCTGAAGTTGGGTCTGAGCCGGTCAAGGTAAAAGCGAGGCAGTTTGTCATCAACCACAGCTGAAGTGCAACAGTTGAAGTAGAATTTACGTGATGATTTTTTTATGTTGCCTTTGTTCAAGCGCCTGATACTGGTATCTTGCCGCCTCCAGGCGTCGATGATTCGTTGAAATCGTTTCTTCTGCTATTTGTACTCACCACTGATCTTCCTACAAGTATTCTAACTGGTTATGGGGCTTTGGGGATGTTATTCTTTTTTTTTTGTGAAACATCAGTACGGGTAGCGCAAACACTCTTCCATATCTCGCTACCGATTTCCCAACGCCACGGACATCATCTTGAGCGGTTCCGTTACTATCTCCAGTCCCGTTATGCCGAAGAGGGATCGTGTTCAGTCGCCGCCCGAAGGGGTAACCGGCCCTGCGAGGTGATTACATCGTTGAAGTGAGAAAGGAGTCCCCTATCCTCTTTTCTAATTGCCCGAAGCAATAGTATACCCAAGCGTACGCTACGACCTTCAGGGTAGGTATGCCAGGGAGGCCGGAGGTTTTCTAATCCGTTTTGAATTTACAGTCCATAATTGACCAAAAACAGTTGGTAGCTAAGCCATCGAAAGGGATTTGAAGGGCACTGCAAACAGAACTTGCTGCGCCGTCAGCGCCGACGAGATACCAAGCACGAATAATTCCTTTTTGGCCGCTTTTCGAGTTCTTTTGTGTTGCCTTCGCAGGGCGTAAGGAATGAGGAGCGTCTCCAGTTTGAAACTCCAAAATTGTCTTGCATCGTTCAACTAGAATCTCGTGTAGTAGTAGATCGCGGATGTAGATTTTTTCGAGTTGCCCTTGGGTGATGATGCGTATTCCCTTGTGGCGGGAATCATACTCCGAGCTTGAATCATGAAAAAGTTTCACACCGTCGCGGAAGAACACAGTCGAGTTGAGGATAGGGCCGTAACCAAGAATCTCGTGGTTCTAGCGTTGTATTATAGACTAGTCCTATTCATTTTTCACTCCTTAGTAAGACTCCGGTCCCATCGGTGAGTGTACGAAGCTGTTTTTAGACCGCGACAGGGTTGTCTACAAGCAACAGTCCGTATTGCTGATACCCGCAGGTTCCGCGGTTGTGAAACAGCCAAATCTGCCATGTAAGATGGGCGGGTTTCGCTTTTTACGTCGTACGGTGTTTTTATTGATCCCCGTGTGTCCAAAACCAAAAGTGGAAAGCCCCGGGTACAGAAAAACTCTTATACAAAAACACGGTCTGAAAAACAAACTACCGATGCTGAATCTCTTTGTAGAAGGGGAAAGAAAAAGAAAATCCTCTGACGGTAGATATTCTTTTGAAATTTACCAGCCATGGTCACACAGACATCCCGTCTAAGTGTGGCTTGTTAATGATAACTAGTAGAAACAAATCTCAACCTTAGCGGATCTCATAGATAATGGTGCACGGGAAATATCGATGCCGGTGGCTTTGCCGGCCGCTGACAGCATTGCCGAGGTGTTACGTATTCCGCCTTCATAAGATTCCGCCGCAGCTTCAGATTTCCGCAATTTTTCTTAATTCCGAATGAGACTTTGGGGCGTCTCTTGAATTTGGATCCTCTACTCATTCAGAGGAGCCCTGGGGGACATTGCATGAAAATGGACAACTCCCTGCAGTGTTGAATGCGCAAACTATCGGAGAGACAACCGATCCGGGCCAACCTTGCGTTGGATCAGCTCCACGCATGACAATTTTGATAGACGTGCTGAGAATGCTTTTGGACTCCGAGGCGGGAGTAAGCTTGTAGCGTAGCTAAAAGACGGCTACTAGATAAATTGAGGCAGTACGAACCATTCCAAAGACTCTCGCTATTCGAACCGCGGTGCTAATCTGAATGCCCATAGACATTCTTAGCATAGCGCAAAAACACTGCACGAGCTCGACCAGGTACTCCTTGTACTGCGAGAAAGCACCAAAGATTCACGCCTCGCCTGTAAAAACTACCAATAGGCCACCATCGGTCTATATTTAACGTTCCAAGTAATACCATGTCTGATTATTGGGATGTTGACGTGAATGAGTCAAGGTTCTCTCAAGTCTGCCCAAGTACTGAGTACCTCCAAGGCTTCAATTGATTGCAAACAAGACCCGGAAACGCCCCCAGAGCACCCGCCTACGTCACGTAATAGTATTTGTGAAACACAAACTTTCGGCTGCCGCACTGCCTTCGGGATTCCGACAAAGCGAGGAGCCGAAACTCCGGCCTCAGTTCGGAATTATCCGACTTGCGCGATCCCAGCGAGGAGACGCCATGTTTCTGGTCACGTCAAGGGCGGCGGTCATGTCGCACAGGGGATCCGCTGACTTTTAAGACAGCCGCTTGCTGACAAAATCCAAACTCTATGTATTTGTAGCCTGCCTTCGCTTATAAATTCGTCGTGTGGGATATGTGGGATGGATCGCTATATATCAAGGACAGAGAGAGGGAGGCGCTGAGAAGCAGACCAACAAGCCGGTTGCAAAGAACACATCAAGTCCTCGCCAGGTTATTATCCAAACACAACAGTCCCGATCTTTCTCCCGCTTATATATTGCGGCCATCTGATTATGCCTAAAGTTCTCATTCTCGGGGGGGCTGGCTACCTGGGGCTTGCCGTCGGCCAGGCACTCCTCCGCTCCGGTAATCACTCCGTTTTCGCGACGACCCGTGACGGAGACAAGGTCAAAACACTCACGGCAAATGAGATAACACCAATCAAGGGAGACGCGACAGACTCCAAGTTCCTCGTCGACACCATTGCTGCATACCACATCGACGTCGTCATCGACACTACCCAGGCGTACGGGGGGGCCGGAAATATCCTCGGCAGTGTCGTCCAGGCCGCCCGCAATCGCGCGGGAACGCTGGCGAAAGACAAGGCTATTGGTCCCAAGCTGGGATTCGTCTACACATCTGGTTCCTGGGTTCACGGCTCTCCCGACCGTCGCATCAGCGACCTGACTGTCCCTGGAACCTCGCTTGCCGGCGACAAGCCTGCCACTGCTGTTGGATGGCGTCCGGCCCACGAACAGGCTATTCTGGCCGCACGGGACGTCCTTGATGTTGCCATCCTCCGACCTGGTTCCATCTACGGCCGGGCGTCGTCGGTGTTCGGCGTATGGTGGGGCCCGTTGCTTGCTGCCTCCAAAAGCGGTAGCCAGGATCCTGTGGGAGTTCCCGTCGACGCCAAGACCCGCACTGGGGTTGTCCATGTGGATGATCTTGGCGCCGCGTACCTCGCCGCCGTCGACAAGATCGGCAACGGCCTCGGTTCTTGGCCCGTCTTCGACCTCACCACGGAGACGGTCGCCATCGACACCCTGCTGACAGCTGTCGCCTCCTTGCTAGGCGTCAAGGGCCCAATCCAGTACCAAGGTACGCATGGCGATGCATTTCTGGAAGCTGTCGCGTTGGTTGTCTCTATAGATGCCTCGCGGGCGCGTTCCGTTCTTGGGTGGGAACCAAAGCGTCGTGACTTTCTTCAGAATCTCGACATCATCGTACCGGCCTGGCAGAGCCATCAGAAATAGGCAGCTGCCAAGAAAGCCTGATTGGAGATTGATTCATGTTATTGACTCATCTTCAATCAATCCAATCCGTGAGGTTATCTCCATCAATTACGGATTGATTGGATTGACCTATTGGGATTTGCAATGCTCAACCTTTAGTAACTTCGTGGTAGTAACTTGATTCATGTTTGGCCAGTTTTATTTCGAGAATTCTAGCTCGCCGTGCTATACCACCGTTCCGAGACAAGCAGTGAAGTGGTGTGAGTGGATCACGGAGGCTTAGTATATGCATGAGCCACTTGGTGGCTTTACTCATAAAGGATATAAACACTAGAGGGATTGATTTTCACGGGGATAAAGAGGAGCACCTACCCTTTTAGTTAGCATTGCGAATGAATTTGATTTTTTGGCTCCTTTACTTAATTGTCTGATTCCCCAAGAGAAAAGAGTAATAACTATATATCACACAGATCGATATGCCAAGCCGCTAGCTATGCTGTTGGTATAATATGCAGGCCCACAGGGGAACAGATAAGCTTTTATTGGAAGGACTAGAGGTTATACGGACTATGCATATATATAGGGAGACCTAATAGTCCCTTGCATTAATAGAGTTATAGAATATATTCTAAATAGCCTAATAGCGAACAAGTATAAATAGGCTATAAGAATCTTAAGTTTGAACATTTAAAAAAGAACTATAGATCTTAAGACTTCTAAAGAATTATTAGCTAAATATAACTAAATTCTAAGCTTATAATATATATTTTTATTATAAATAATTTTTTATTTATTTAAAAAAACCCTTATAACTTTATAACTACTTTAGCTTAGTTTATACTTATTACTAGTAATAGTTTATTAGCTTTAGAAATACTTTTTGTACTTTAATTATTATTTTATGCTATAGTTATTACTAGTAGTGTTTTTTTTAAACCTAAGAAAGAAAATCTAAATAAAGATTCGAACAAAAAAAAAGATCTAAATAAAAATTTAAACAAAAAAAAAACTTAAACAAAATCTTAAATAAAAATAATCTAAAAAGTACTAAACTATAACTAAACCTTTAAAACAAATTAGTTTAAAGCAGCTTAGTACTACTAGTAATAAAAAAACTATTTTTTATACTTAATAAAATATAGTTTTTAGTAATTTTTTTATCTAATTTTTTTGTTTTTTTTTATTAAAACTTTTTAAAAGTATTACTTTTTGTTTTTTTTTTATTTATGCTTAAAATATTTTTTTATTACTATTTAAAAAAATACTTAAATTAATTAATAAACTAGCAGCTTACTAGCAACTAAACTATAATATATAAAATATATTATTTTTATAATAATATTTTTATTTATAATTAATTTTTTGTTTTTTAGTTAAATTTTATATTTTAAAAGCTAAGCTTAATATATTAAACTTATTAATTAATTATATTAGTACTATTGTTTTATATAACTTTTAAAAATATAATATTATTATAAAAAAATAAATTAAATTAATTAAAACTAATATTATTATTACTAATTTATTAAATTAATTTATAAAGTTATATTAGTAAATAAGTAATTTTTATATAATAATTAATATTTTTATTAATAATATTAAAGTTTTTTATTATTAAAACTAAAAAAAAATTAAAAAACAATATAAATATATATTTAAGCTATTTTAAATAAATTTAATATTTAATTAATAGCTAATTATAAAATAAATATAAATTTTGTTCTAAAATTTATTAAAAAATAT
This sequence comes from Ustulina deusta, assembly GCA_023159155.1. NCBI lineage: Eukaryota > Fungi > Ascomycota > Sordariomycetes > Xylariales > Xylariaceae > Ustulina > Ustulina deusta. Next base: position 44,874 of record JAJNNX010000061.1, read on the forward strand.
ATAACTTTTAAGCTTATATTTATTTTTTTTGTTAGCTAACTAGAGTTTTTTTTATTATAAAGGCCCTTATTTAAATATTTTAGCTTAAAAGCTTAAATAAAAAAAATATTAATTAATAAAGCTTTTTAAGAAGCTTAAGCTTATTAAATAATTAAAAAAGCCCGTATATAATTTGATTTTATATATGCTAGACTTTTTATATCTAGCAAAAATAAAAAATTTATATTATTTTATTATGTCACAATCAGTTAAGTAAAGCTTCTACAACTAGTTTATGAATACTATAGACGAAGATTCTAAACTAAAAAAAAAAAAAAAAAAAAGAAGAAGTTAGAGTTTATAAAGTAGGTAAATATAGATTTTATATATATAACTGCAAAGTTATAGGTTAATCTGTGCGCAGACTTTCTATTTTATTATTATATAAGTCTAGAATTTTTGCAAGTTTTACTAAAACTGCACTAACTATTACACTACTTTTTTTTAAAACTAAAAGTTTAAATATAGTTTTAACTCAAAGTTATTAATAATATTAAGTTTATATAGCTTTTTTATATTATATTGTTTTATTATTGTTTTTATAATTATTTATAAATTTATTAATTATTATTATATGTATTTATTTTTGTAATTTTATAAAAAATTTAAAAACTTTTTTATAAGTTTTATAAAATTAGTCAAACTTAATTAGTACGTTTTTAAAATTTTAAGCTATATACTAAATATTATTAAAATTGCAGCTTTTTTAGGCAACCTAATATTATAGTTTTTTATTTTTTTTATATATTTTTAATTATTTAATTTGCTTAACTTTAAATTTTATTTTACTATTAATATTTTTAGCTAAAAATAATAATTAGATTTATGAAAATAAAAAATTATTATTTGCTTTTTATAATTAGTTAATATAAAATAGGTTTTTTATTTTATAAAAATTAAACAAATTAAAAATATAGCTAAATTTTTATTTTTTTAAAATTTTAAAAAGTTTAACTAACTAAAAGTTTAATTTAATAATTAATACTTATATTATAAAGCTTTTTTTTTTAAAAAAGATTTTATTTTTTATTTTAAAATCTATTAAGCTATTTTTTTTATTAATTTATAACTTATATTATTTTTATACAAAAGTTGCTATATTATATATTATTTTTTAAATATTTTAGGTTGAACGGACTAGTTTAAATATTTGCTGTTTAATATTAAAATTTATAATAATTTTATTAATATTTATTATTAAAAAGTTTTATATTTTAACTTTTATTATTATTTTTAGTAATAATATATTAATTAATAAATATTATAAAAAATTATATATAAAGTTTAAAGTAAAAAAATAAAGGCTTTAATTATTTTAATATTTATTAATATAAAAATAAATTTATTAGTTTAATTTTTAATTAATTAATTTTATTATTTTTTAAGTTTAAAAATAATAAATATTACTAAAATAGTACTTAATATTTATAAAATTATTAATTATTATTATAAATTTAAAAATAAATAACTTTATATTATTTAATATTTATATATTTAATATATTAAAAAATCTATATAAATTTTTATAGTATTATATAGCTAATAATTTTATAATATTTATTTTTTTACTAAATAAAGTTATAATTAAACAGCTAAACTTATTTATAAATATTTATATATAATTATAACTTTATTAGTTAAATAATATATTTTTATTATTTATTATTATATATTACTATATTATAGTTAATATAAACAATAAATAAAAAAAACTAAAAGTTTTATTTTATAATATTTTGTTTTTTTTATAGTTATAATAATTATATATATATTATTTATAATTATATTTTAAATAACTAGTAATATTTTTGTTTTAATATTTTAATTGTTTTATATTAACTTTAATATATAATAATTAAAAATATATAAACTTTTTAAATTAAAATTATATAAAAAAAAAAATTCTATTTAAAATAACTTTAAGTATATATAGTTTTTTATTTTTATTTTTTAGATCTTATAACTAGTTTTTTTATTTAATTAAGTTTATTAAGTTTGTTTTTTAAAAAATATTAAATAAAAAGTTTATAATTAATATTAAATAAGTTTATTTAATTAGTATTATTATTTTAAAAAAATATTTTATAAGTTTTTAAGTTATATTTTTTTATTACTACTAAATAACTTTTTTTATTATATTATATAAATATTTATTTTTATTCATATTAGTTAGCCAGGCTTAAAAAAAGCTAAAATAAATATTTTGTTAGGTGGCCAGGGGGTACAATATCGTACGTAACAAAGGGGTAAGATAAATAACTATATATATCGATCTATCTCTCTAACTATCCGTACGAAAGTAAGCCCTTCGTACGGAGGATTCTTATATAGTAAGAGAATTCTACATATATACACCGCCTACGCAATTGGACCAATCAGCCAATTACTAATATCGTACGAATAGTTTTATATGCAGTCGGCAGTAGCCTCGTGCGTAGTCAACACTATTATTACAACATATTTTATATATTAATAGTTTTATATATTTAAAAATTTGTTTTTATTCTAGTCCTATTATAAATAGTTTATTTTTTTTAATAGTTAATTTAAAAAAGCAATAATTTTATTAGTATAATAAATAAATATATAAATATAATTATAAAGCTTAAAAAATAACTAAATTAATTTAATATTTTTAAAATTATTAAAATTTTTATTTTTATTTTAGTTTTTATAACTATTTTTAAATAATTAATAATAAATATATTAAAATAAAACTTTTTAATATTTTTTTAATATTTAGCTTAATATAAATAATAAATTATTTTTTTATAATAAGTTTAGTACTATTTTTTAGTTTTAAAATAAATTAAAATATTATTTATATAAATATTTACAAATTTATTTAAAAATTTTTAAATTTATATATTAATAAAAGCTTACTACTAAACAGGTTTTATTTTTAAACTAAATAATAAAACTTTTTATTAAAATATTTTTTTATAAATTTAAAAAAAAATAAAATAATATAATTTTATAATTAATAATAATTAATAAAAAACTTTAATAATATTGAGTTTTATAAAACAAATAATATTATAATAATTAAATATAATATTATTAATATTTAAAACTAATATAATTTAGTTTTTTAAATATATATTTTTTTATTAATAATTAATTATAAATTTATAATTAATAGTTTATTTATAAACTTTTTTTTAAATAAAATAAACTATATAAAAATTTAATATTAATAAAGCTTAAAAGTATATTTTTTATTATTAAGTTTTAGTACTATATTAAATTTTAGTTATAATAATAATAAAATTTTAGATTTTTTTTTTAAAAAAAATCTTTTTAGATATAATAACTAAAAAAACAAAAAGTTTTATATTAACTTTATATATTTAAGGTTTTTTTTTTTTTAAAATAAAATTAATTTATTATTAAAAGTTTTTTATAATACTACTTAATTAATTTAAATTTATTTTTTTTGTAAAATATTAATTATTTTTAAGTTTTTTTAAAATAATTTAATATAATTATTTTTAGTTATTACAAACTTAATTGCAATAAGTTCTTTTAAAGTTCTTTTAGTTAGTTATTTTTATTTATTTTAGTAAAAATAATTTTAAAAGTTTTATATAATTTTTTTAATAATACCTTAATTTTTTTTTTTTTTAGAAATTATTATATAAACTTTTTTTGTTTTAGGTTTAAAAATCTTAAGTTTTTTTTATATTTTTTTAGTTGTAGTTATTTTTAAAATAATTATTTTAATATTTAATAATATTTTTTTAATATTTAATTATATTAATTAGTATTTTTTTATATTTTTAGGTTTATATTTTATTATTTATAATTAAAAAGTTTAATTATAATTATTAATAAAAATTAAGCTAATAAAAATAAATTATTTAATTAAATTAATTATTATTTTTAAGTTTTTATTTTTAATTATTATTTAATTTATTATATAAATTTATAGCTAATTATTAAAAAAATATAAGCTTTAGTATTATATAAAACTAAAGTTTTTATTTTAATACTATTAATTTATAATTAAATAAATATTTTAGTTAAAATAAATAAAAAAACTAATAAAAAAACTTTTATTAGTTCTATTTATTTTTTAAATTTAATAAACTATTAAAACTATTCTTATTATAGTTTTTTTTTACTAATTAAATATTTAAAACTTTAAACTTTTAATTAAAATAATTAATTAATATATTTTTTTTTATTATAAATAAAATAAGTTTTATTATTTTAATAAGCTTTTTTTTTTTTATAATTAATATTTATTTTAATTATTTTAAAATAAATATTTTAAAATTTTTAAAGTTAGCTAAAAATTAATAAACTAGTTTGTTAAAAATTTAATTATTTAAGTTAAATTTTTGTTTAATTAAATTAATAAGTTTAATTTATTAATAATTTTTATAAGTTTGCTTAATATTATATATTAATTTAATAATTTTATTAATAAATAATTTATAAAAAATATTTAAATTTATAAAAATTTTATATAAATTTTTTTTTAAGTTTATATAAAAATAGTTTTATAATTTATATTTTTATTATAATTTAATAAATTAATATTTTTAAATTAAACTATTAAATATAAAAATAAACTTATTAATATTTTTTTTGGTTTTATATATATAAATTTAAAATATTTTATAAATAATAACTATTTAATTAAAATTATAATAAATTATTAATAAAACTTAAATTATTTTAATAATATTATTAAATAATTTTTTAATTAAATAAAAATATATTTTTTTAATTAGTTTATAATATATTAAAATTAGCTATTTTTAATTTAAAATATAATAATATTTTTATTTAGCTTTTTTATTAATTTATAAACCTAATTATTAAATAAAGTTTTATTTTTTATAAACTTATTAAGATTAGTTTTTTATATTTTAGTTTTTTTAATATAAATAAGGTTTAAAGTATTAAAAAATAAATTAATAAAATAAAAAATAAATAAAACAACAAAACTAAAAAGTTTAAAATTAATATTTTTAAATATATTTTTTATTATTAAATTATAGTTATTTTTTAAAAGTATTAAAATAAATATATTAAAAAATTAATATTTTTTTTTTATTTATTAAAAAAGTTTTATTAAAACTAATATAAAATTATAAACTTATATAACTATAATATTTAATATATTATTTATTTTAAATTATTTTAGTTCTAGTTTAAATTTTACTTTTTTAAGTTTTAATTTTTTGTTTTTTTTAGATTTCTTTTTAAATATTAGTTTGCTTAAAACGTTTATAAAAAAGTTTAATGCTTAATTTTTTTTTTTTTAATAAAAAAAAAGATTTTAAAATTATTTAATAATAAAAAGCTAGCTATATTTAAAAATTAGAATTATTTTAATTGTTTAAAAACTAAAAATAAAATAAAAATATTTAAAGTTAAGTTTTTTATAAATTGTTAGTTTTTAAATAATATAAAAATTAAAAATTTTATTAAAATTATATTAAAATTAAGTTTATATTATAAAATATATAATTTTTTATATTAAATATATAACTAAAAAAAAAAGTTTATTTATATTTTGCTAATTATAATAAAATAAAAAAAATATATTTATTAAATACTTATTAATAAATAATTAATAAACTTAAAGTAGTATTATAATTAGTTAAATAAAGTTTTTATAGCTAGTTTATTAATATTATAAATAAAGATTTTAAACTAAAAAAAAAAAAAAAAAAAAAAAAAATCAGAGTTTATAAAGTAAATAGATATAGACTTTATATATATAGCTACAGAGTTATAGGTTGGTCTATACATAGACTTCCTATCTTATTGCTATATGGGTCTAGAGTCCTTATAGGTCTCGCTAAAACTGCACTAACCGTTATATATTGCTTATCCGGAACTTTTAACCCGGACCTAAAAAATTTAAGCAATAATAATAATAATAGCTCTTTAAAACTTTTATAAAAACTATTACTTTTTTTTTTGCAAAGTTTTTAAAGAACTAATAATAATAATAATAATAAGTTATAATCTAATAATTAGTTAATCTAAGCTTTTAAACGTTTTATTTATTTAGTTTTTTTTATTATAATTAATTTAATATATTTAAATAAACTATTAGTCTATAATAAAAAAAACTTAGCAAAATTTTAAACTTAATAAATTAAAATAAAATTATATCTAAAAATATATAAAAAAAACTTTTTAAAAAACTATTATTAAATTAATTAAATAAGCTTACTACTAATAAGCAAAATATAAACTTAATACTAATAATATATTAAATAAATAAATAAAATAAGTTTTATAAACTAATAGTTTAGTTATATATATATACTAAAAAAAAAGTTTAAAAATTACTTTAAATAATATTAAAACTTTAAAAAAATAACTAGTTTTAAATATAAAAAAAATATAGCTTAATATTTTACAAAGCTTTTTAACTTTAATAAAGTTATTTAATAGTTTAGAACTATTTTTTAAAATTATATAACTAAGATATTTTTTAATAATATTACTAAATTAATTTATTTTTATTAAAAAAGCCTGCTAAAAACTAATAAAAATTTTATTTTAGTTATATAAAAAGCAGGCCAAATATATAAAAATATACTAACTAACCCTAGAATATTAAAGAAAAAAGCCTATTTTAATAATAGAACTTTTAAAATTAAGCTAACCTAACTATAGCAAAAAAAAACGCTCTAACCTAAACTATAACTAATCTTTAAAAAAAAACATACTTAAAAAAACTAATAATAAAATCAAACTAGATTTTAAAAATAAATAATAAGTTTTAATAGTAGTAGCTTTAAAAAAAATAGATTAACTTGTTATTAATTAGTAAAAATATAATAAAATTAACTACTAGCATTATAAACAAAACAACTATAATATTTTTGTTTATTTTATTAAAAAAAATATTAATAGATAAGATTTGCTACTAGCGCTTAAGAAACCTTTTTATATTAAAAAAAAAATAACTAAAAAATAACTTTTTTTAAACCCTATTAAATAAGCGAAAATAAACATATTTTTAATAGCTATATTTAAGCTTTTACTATAGTTTATAAAAATAAATAAATCTAATTTAAATTTTTGAAAAATTTTTATGTTATATTTTATAAGATTTTAAAGTTAAACTAAAATAATAAACTTTAAGTAAGCGTAATTAAATAACTTAAAATAGAATATTACCTTATAATATATATAATATTTTTATATAATAAAAAAAAATATTTTATTTAAGCGCTATTTAATATTAAAAGTTTAGTACTAATAATATTTTTTAGTTAAGCATAATAATAAAAGTTACTTTTTATTAAAAAAATATAACTATAACTTATAATAGCTTTTAATATTATATATATATAGAAAATAAATAAATATTATATAAAAAAAATAATTTTTAAATATTAAAAGAACTATTTTATATAGTTTAGTTTTAAACTAAATAAAATAAATAATAAATATAATATAATTTTTTTTTAATAATAGCTAAAATAATATTAGCTAGTATATTTTTTTAAAAATATTTGGAAAATTATTTTTATTTCGAAGTATTATTATAAAAATTATATAAGTTAAGCTATTTTAAACTTAAAAATAGCTAGAGTTATAATAATTATTTTATAAAAAATTACTAATATTATTATTATTTAAGTTTTTAAAAAGTTCTAGGAATTTTTTATTATTATATTTAAAGCAGCTATATAACAACTATTTAATTACTAGCTATAGAACTATACTATTAATATTATAAAAGGCAAAATATTACTATAAGGACTATTATACGCTATAAACATATAAAAAATATTTTAAAACTATAGTTAGAAAAAATACTAAAAACTAAGCATATTTAAAAATCTACTTTATTATATAGGGCTTTTTTAATATTTATTAAAAAGAAAAACTTAAATAATTTTTTATAACTTATAGTTAATTATAAAAGCTTAAATAATATAATAATTCTAGTCTAGTATTTAATATTATTGATTGTAGAGCTACAAGCCTATTTTGCAATAGTTAAATAGTTTACTAAAATTAACCTAAAATTTAGATTTTTTTTAGTACGTATTAAAAAAAAACAAATAAAAAATAGTATTTTATTATAAATATAGCTTTTTTAAATATATAGTTATACTAATAAGATTTATAAACGTTTTAATAACTTTTTAAGTTATAATAAATAATATATTTTATAACTTTATTAATACTAAATTTTTTATTTATTTAAATAATTTATTAATTTATGCTAATATATTAAAAAAATATAATTAACTAGTTAAAAAAATCCTAAAATAATTCATATAATATAACCTAGTAGTTGCCCCTTAGAAATATAAATAGCAAATATAAAAAATAAAGTTTTTAAGCTATATTATTAAAACTAATAAAATCTTTATAGTACTAAATAAAATAAATTATATTGATAAATAAAAAACTTTAAATATTTTATAAAAATTATAATAATTTATAAGCTTTACTAACTTTTATTAATAGTTTATCAAAAAAAATTTAGTAATTATTAAACTTTTTATAAATACTAATAAAAAAAAGAAAAAAAAGTAAAAATAAATAAAAGCAATAAGTAAAACTTTTAAAAAACTAACATACTAATTTATTATAGCTTTTATTTTAGTATATTTTAATTTAAAAAAAGTTATATATATAAAAATAAATATATTAGACTTTGCTTTTAAGGCAGTCCTATTATAAAAAGACCTAAATAGACAACTATATTTAGTTACTTTTTATTTATATAAATTTATACTACCAAAAATAAACTATAAAATTTATAATAAAAAACTTTTAATTATAATAAATTTTTTTAATTGCTAGCGTTAATATTTAAAAAGCACTAAGTATAAGATCAAGATCTATTTAAATTATTAAAATTTTATATATTTTATAACTATAAAAATTTTTAATTATAAGCAAACATAATAAGCTTAGTAATTATTTATATATTAGTTTATAATTAATTATTAACTAAAATAATTTAATAAAAAAGCTAATATTATGTTTAAACTAGCTTAATACTGCTTTAAAAAAAAGAAGTAAAGATTAGCTAATAAAAACAGTTTTGCAAAATAAACATTTTTTTTATTTATAAAGTATACTATTTTTAGTAGTAATAATAGTCCTACTAATATTAAAATAATTATATAGTTTAATAGTACTATAATAAAACTAAAATTTTATAAAAAAAGTCCGCTAAGCAAGGAAAAAAAACGCTAAGTATACTTTATAGCTAGAAAACTTTAATAAAAATATTAAAATATAAAACGGTTTGCTATATAAAAAGGACTAGTTATAAATATTTATTACTATTTAAAAAAACATAATAAAGTCTAAATATAATATATTAGTAATAGAACATATAAAAATAAATAAAACTATAGAATTAATTATTTATAACTTTTAGTAGCTAAACTTAAGAATATTAATATAAAAATATATATAAAGGTACTTATAATACTAATAGAATAAAATCCTACGGTATGCTTTTTATAAACTATTATAACTTATAATAATTAGTTATAATAAACTTTATTATAAACCTATTTTTTTTAAATAGTTATAATTTTATATAGGTAATAATTGATTTTTTTATAAAAATAGCTTATTTTATAACTTTAAAAATCTAAAAAAAAAAAAAACTAATAATTTTATTAAAATATTTATAAAAGTTTATTAAAAATTATATAATATATTTTTTAATATTATTTTTAATAAAAATTCTAAATTTATTATATATTTATAAAAAAAAAATTTTAAACTAGTAAAAATTAAGCTATATATAAGTATAGCTTTTTATTTCTAAACTAATAATTAAACCAAACAATTTAACTAGTTTTTAAAAATCTATTTATAAATATTTATTAACTATAAAATAACTAACTAAAAAGATTTATTTTTTATAGCAAAATTTATATATAATAATATTATATTTATATTTATATATATAACTCTATTTTATATAAATTATAAATATTACCTAGCAGCCTACAATCTTTTTTTTAGTATATTTTGTAATTTAAAAAATTAGTTCTATATATATTAAATAATATAAATCTATTAAAACATGCAAAAATACCTAAAAAAAAAAACTGCTAGAAAATAAAAAAATAGGCTAACAAAAAAAAAAAAAATATATTTATTTACGCTAAGGACTAACTAATCATATTAAATATTAAAAATATTAAAATTAAACAACTTATAAAAAAGCTTAATAAAAAAATATTAAAACTTTTTAAAATCTAAAAAGTTATTTTTTTTTTTACTATTTAACTTATTTTACTTAAAAAATAAAAAATTTATAACTTTTTTTATGTTTTGTTTATTAAGCTTTATTACGCTAATAATTAAGCATTGCTTAACTTTAACTAAGTTCTATAAAAAGCAGCCCTAATTAAATCTAAAAACTACTAAATAAAAAAAATAAAATAATTTTTAAAAACTTAAAGCAATATAAAATATTTAGTTAAATAGGAAAAATAGCTAGCTAAAAAATATTAAACTTAGGAATTTTACAATTATTTATATAGCAATAAAATAAAAAAAGCTATATATTAGTTTTATTAATATAATTTAAAAAAACTTGTAAATTTTTATATTATTTAATTATAAAAATATTTAAAAGCAAATATTAAAAAAAAAAATTGTGTTATATAGATCGATATATTAAGCTGCTAGCTATATTGTTAGTATAATATATAGGCCTACGGAGGAATAGATAAGCTTTTATTAGAAAGACTAAAGGTTATACGGACTATACGTATATATAGGGAGACCTAATAGTCCTTTGCGTTAATAGAGTTATAGAATATATTCCAAATAGCCTAATGGCGAACAAGCATAAATAGGCTATGAGAATCCTAAGTTCGAACACTCGAGAAGGAACTATGGATTTTGAGATCCTTAGAGAATTATTAGCTGAATATGACTAAGTTCCAAGCCCATAATACATGCCTTTGTTATACTATATTACTAGGAAGTGTAGGTTCGGCCTATCTCTTAGTATAGGGGCAACCTAGGAGACACATAAAGTGAGCAATATTGACTTCCAGTTGCCCGCTTCAGTAGATGCCAATAAAACAGGAAATTTTGGGCTACGAGATCGTGTGTCCTAATTAAGTAGTAATTGCTGCGTCTCGCTCCCTCATGGTGTATTCTACTACCAGTGTTGTCACTGCTGGTGTATCTAGTATTGACTATTGTTATTGCACAAGGAAGAAACCCCTATCTATGTGGAAGAGTTTGCACTGTTAGTCTAGATATTCCCAATGCCCCGGTTCTCAGGGGGTGACCCTGTAACGTACGGCGACAAACCTTGGGATCACTGTTGAATTTGAAAAGATAAATGTCCTAAGCTAGAAATGTAAATTCATCATTGACACACAAATAAAACATTATGTAATTACCGCATTATAGGGCATGGGTAGAGATTAACAAGTTCTAGCTCACTCTACAGCCTGGCGTTCTTCAAGGGTTGGGAGAATTACATCCGCCCAGTACGAGTCTAAGACAACAATATTAATCAATCCAAGTCTTTCAGCTATGTAACGCCGTACTTGTTTGTGACACGGGAGACAGATCGCTGATAACAGTCCTACATAATGGGTAACCAGTTCAGTTGTAAAAGTTTTTTTAAAAAAATTAAAAATAAACCTTGAGGAAGTTGGGACTGACAGTACAAAATCCCAGTACTAGACGAGCTTTGCGCGCTCGGTCAACATTTAGAACACGGCATCCCGGCTCTTCTTCTGCTTCAGTTAGTTGCCTGTGGCGGGGGTCCACTTCGCTATGAGCTTGCAGAGCAACTTGCCGCCGGCGGTGTTCAGCTCATGGGTCATTTTGGAACGACCGAGACGGGATCTCTGAGCCCGGTCTTCGTGCCCGGGTCTGAAGACGATTGGCGATTTTAGCCGCTCAGATTAGATATTCCATCCCTTGTTGAGGATGTCATAGCCGAAAGGGAATCAGAGCACAGCATCGGCGCCAAGTCTGAGGAAACAATCCCTCAACGACTTACTGTTACCCCATTTTGTTGGGAGGAGTCATTCATAATGCAAGACCGTTTCTGATGAGCAGCAGATGCCGAGGCCGCGAGTTCCGAGCGGTCAGGCGCACCGACGATGTGATTGTTCTCGCCACAGGCGAGAAGGTGCACCCGCACATATTGGAATCGATGCTAAGGGAGAATCAGCTCGTCAGAGAAGCCGTAGCCTTTGGTAACGGCCAATTTGAACCCTGTGCAATAGTCGAACCTATACCGACTTGTTCGAGGGTGGCATCGACTCCCTCCAGGCGGTGCGTGTCCGCAGGATGAATCAACGGGCCCTCGATAACACGCCCGGTATTTCGCTGTCCATAGAAACCCCACGGTATGACTTATGACGCAGGCACTACGATGTTCAGCGACTACCACAGAGTTTTCCCCTGAGAAGATGATCGAGGGTTACGTTGCGCGCTATAGTCTGTCTGCGTCAATCAAAACCCACAACCAGTTTAACGAGTACCTATTGCTTCTTCCGAGTAGTTGCGGCGCAGAAGAGGACTATTGTGGCAACAGCATCTACGGGTGTCAAAGCGGGTCTTGCAACTCGTCCACAACAACGACATCCACTTCGACATCAACGACTACCATACCTACGCAGACACCGGGATCCGTCTCCAAGGACGGAAATTGTGGCTACTCTGGTGGACTCTTTTGCAAAGGCTCGGCCTTCGGTGATTGTTGCTCAGCAGCAGGCGACTGTTCGTAGACCCAGTACGTTTGCCTCGATATCTTGGGTTGGTAAGTTTCACTTCTTGCCATATCTATCCTAAGGATGCATCTAACCCGAAACAGTCGATCCGCGTACGGTGTGCCTAATACGACCGGATTCCTGAACTCGATAAATACAAGCGCATCTACAACGGCGAGCGTAAAATAGCGACTATGTGATAAGAGGAGTCATGTTACAGGTCGATGTATATTAGACACATTATTCTAGGCATTCTTGAATCCACCTATAGCGAGCGATTCAATGAGATCGAGGATAATCACTTTTCTGGTCACAAAGGGTTCCATTCTCGGATCCCAGAACTTTCAGTCCTGGAGGTTTATTATATACCAACTCTTCATCACTTGTATGCAATATACAGACAAATTCGATGAGTCCACGAGGAATCAGAAATTCTACGAGAAGGATGATCGACTGGTGAAGAAAGTTATATAAATTGAGGCTCATTAGGCCTTTCCAGCCTCGGCCGTAGTCAAGTCTGGGAAGTAATTACTGGTTTTGTCGGTCATGTTCCACCAATATCCCCATTGTGACCTGTGTTCTCCTACAGGGTCCCGTCCCGTATATAAATTACATTCGAATTTTATCTAATTGGTTAGTTTTGATGTATATCCCATCCTGTACCGCCCATATTCCATTAGTAACTAGGTACCATCTAGCTGGACAAATTGTTCTTACTAGGATACCTTCCCATCCAATCCAGCTTAACAGCCATGCAATAGTAGTCAAGCCGCCGGCCTAGATAACATGCTTGACGGAAGGATGTAAGAGCTCTGTGACGACCTTTCTTGCATACTCATCTGCCTCCATGAATCTCCCAGTCCTTAACATTTTACGCCCCTCGATCCATTCCTTGACCGGTTGATACAAGCTGTCTTCTGGAAGCCTTGTAGGAGGAGCATTCTCGAATAAAGGGCTACATACACTGCCAGTTTTGACGGTGACGACCCGAACCCCTAGAGGGGCAAGTTCAGTCCGAATTGTTCCGCCTAATGCCTCAATCGCGGCTTTCGAGGCGTTGTATATGCCGAAAAATGTGGGCCGGAAGACTTGGTTCACGCTGCCGATGTTGGCGACAAGAGAGCAGCTTTGCTGGCGATGGCTCTCATGCGCATTCGCAGCTGCGATCAAAAGGGGCAAAAAGGCCTTGGTGACGGCGAATACCCCCAGCACGTTAACTTCGAATAACTGCCGCGCTGCCGTGACATCGGTATCAGCGAACGGCATTACGTGCATAACCCCCGCATTATTAATCAATATGTCCAGCTTTCCACCAGTGGCGCTTGACACATGGGTTACAGCAGCATTGATAGAGGAGCTCGACGTAACATCAAGAACAAGTGTTTCGATATGGCGATCCTTCAAAGACGTAAGCAGATCCGCGGACAGGCCCGAGGCGAAAACGCGGTGACCTCGGAGGTGGAATTCGGTAGCAAGCGCATTGCCGATCCCAGCGGGTCCACAGCCAGTGATAAGAACGGTCCTCGGCATCTGGCTCGGTATTAGATCCAGCGATTGGAACTTGTGGTCAACGTGGTCACCTTTTGGTTCAAACGGGGGGTGAGGGGATGAGGGGGTGAGAAGAAGGAATGTGTCCGGAGAGAGCAGACTGATTTATTGAGGCGGGTTCAAAGCTAATGTAGAAACCACATCCATCGAAGAATCGATGTGCCCGAAGTATTTGAATACAGGCCAGAGTCTGTTGGCTGTTTATAACCCAGGCTGGTAAACCATGTATGCAGTTGGGCCCAGCCTGCATGACTACGTAGGATAATACTCAGGTGCTTATGTACAATAGGTCATTCTCTATCTTAAAACCGATGTCTCGGTAGGTACCTCCGGGTGCCTGTGGCCACAAAAAAAAATGATAAGGTGCCTTGCCCTCTCGCATTATGCCGATGTCTACCTAATGTACTGATCCTGAGTTCCGGTACTCCTGCGCACATCTGAAGCTCGTTTCTTTCTTTGAGAGCCAGGCGACGGCTGGAATTATGACTGCCGAGAAACAATCTATTGTAGTCGGCCTGTAGAGTCGCTTCCGACACCGCCAGACTGAATTAACCAAGTACCGCAAAGGGTTACAAAACGAAGAGCAATATCTACCAGCCAATCATCGCCGTTTGTGTAAGTTCAAAATGACCAAGACTCAAATTATCTCATCGTGATAAGAAAGCTCAATGCCACTGTCGAAGATGTACTCGAAGATTGTAGGTTCCGTGTTCTAACTCTATAGATGAGTCTAAATACAGAGAAGATCGTGCCCAACTCAGCATTATCTCCAAAGCATTTGACAACGAGCAACGACCCCATGGCGACTTATATGCAACACAGACTCCATCTAAACATCACAGTGGTTCCTGTCAATGGCATACGAGAGATGAAATATTTCTGAGATGGTGAAGTCTAGACCCAGACGATGACAAAGTTAACGCTTCGCACATCACCACCCATGCCAGTTCAGAGTCCCGCTGTCTCTGGCTTTACGGACCACCAGGATCTGGAAATCCCATCGCTTCGGGCCATACTATCAGTTATCTTGACTCGAACAATTTTGGCGTTAGCTACTAATTTTTCAAGGCTCAGTCAAACTCTACGGTGACTCTGCTGTTACTTAGTTTGGCTTATCAAATGGCCAAGGCAAATCTTGAAATCCGACAGAGTTTCCTTGCTGTGACCAAAGCTGAAACCGATGTTAACTGCCATGACTATACTGTGATATGGAATACTCTGATTCTAGGATGTGTTTTCAGGACTTAATTCCTCCAACCCCAATACTGGGTGATTGACGCATTGGGTGAGCGCCCACGAGACTCACTCGTCAGTCTAATTCAAATAATGGCAAGAATTAATAAAAATTGCATCGTATTATACTTTCAAATACATAGTTAAGATCATGAACTTAAAACTCTTCCACACTATTGCTAATGGACTATAAAAGTGAACAGCAAAACCTTTTAGCTCAGCCGTTCTGAACCGGTTGCCAAAGGCACGTCCAAATTAACAGCTGTGGCCCGTATCCTTGCGAAACCAGCCCTCTCATTTCGCTGCACTTGGGGCAATCGTCTCCTGGGAGACGATACTGGGTAAGGCGGCCGCACGACACACATTGATTACTCCAGTGGTGCGGGAGGCCGCGCCAACTCGTCTTGCTAGCGGGCTGGCCACCTGTGGAAAGATGTCGGTCATGGGATAGAGGGAATTGCCACTTCAGAGCCCAAGCGACAAGGGCCTCCATTTCGTCTCGCTTGTCTTCGGACGTCTCGAAGTCGATCGTCAGGGTCTTTAGCTTCGACATATGTGAGAATACCCTTCCCCACGCGCCTGCTGCGAATTCAACATTCCCAGTCTCTGTCGACATGTCGTGGTACATGCTGCCAATAGTGTGAACATGGCAACAGTTGCCTCTGAACGGGTTGATCCTGAGAGTTTCATTCCGCTCCCAGTCCCACCAGTCGCTGCGACGCAGCGTGATACGAAGGTGCTCGAGATTCGCAAACCAATTATCAGTGTGCACGAACTGCAGCAACTTGTCTTCAAGCCAGTACTGCTGAATGAAAAGTCGCACGGACCGCACTAGATCCTTCTGTCTCAGGCCCGGCACCGGCGAGGGTTTACTCAACCAATTTGTGACGAACTGGTCTATCTTCGTACGCGGACCTTCTGAGCCACCACTGTTAGAGGGAGGCCCGCGAAGACAGTAAAAGCGTTGCTCTGTTTGTAAGAGTGGCAGCTTGTAGGTCTCCAGGTAGACTCGTCGACAGGTTAGCAGCAAGGCAGTACCGAATCTCATGGGCTCAGTATTGTCGAAACGAAGCCAGTCGAAGCCGTCTCCGGCCTGCGGAGCACGAGAGAGCGTCAAGGGGAGCACTAGTTATAACAGGTGAGTTTCAGCAATTCAAAGATGGGCGCGCTGGGGAGATGAAGTGCAAGACTGCGAGGCTACACGACACTAGTCATCTGGCTTCGCACAACGCGAAGTGAAGTGCGACTAACTGCCACGGCGCGGGCGAACCACCCCTTGGATTCGACTCCTGACAGGTTCAACCACATGTCCGACCGCCGGAGGGTTAGGCGTTCCCGGCATGGGTGCCACGTCGTGCGATTGCCGGACCCAGGTATTGGGCCTGATTACTTTGGCATTGGGAGATGGGAATTCTGTCAAGGCGAACTCAAATATGAGATTCCTGATCTCGGCGGGAATGCGGCCATTGTACAAGGGAGAAGAGAGCTGGGGATTGACCTCTTCCGTCTCAAGGCGCTGACCTAGGTTAAACCAGTCGTGAGACTCGGGTACTTCAACAGCGGTCGCCATGGCCGACTTGGATGTGGCCCAACTGCTTTCTTGTGCACAATTAAACGAGATATCACTCCCTAATTTAGTTCGCGGGAGAGGCGGGACATAAAGGAGGCTAAATAAATACTTTAATTCACGCTAAATTCGGTTGCCTAGCCGTCTTAGTGCTTCAGGCAGCAGCAGCAGGACGACAGAAGTACTTAGGATGCTTAATACTATGACAGCACTGTGGCTTGGGTTGTGGCTTGGGTTGTGGCTTAGCCAGTCATCCAGAATAACTATCTCCTGTGCCTAGATATCTAAGTACTAACGTAAAGAGTTTCATGAAAGAGGGTTCCGTATCCTTGTTCTTAGTACAGAGATGCAAGATATGCTGCCATTTTCATTCCCTAGCGGAAGTCGTCCGGGCGAGAGACGTCGCTGGCCTTGCCTTACACCCCGCCCTCCTATGATTCAATGCCTTCGAGGGTATCTGGTCGCCTTGCCAAAACGCCAGCCTGCCACCCTATATTGCATACTGCTAGGCATATGTCATTTGCTACTCCAGTCGATTGTATGAACTACTACTGGGAAGCTCGACAGGCTGTCCATCCTGTCCCTGCACACCTAGCTCCTGGGGTGGGATTTTTGACTCTAGTTCTGACTTTAGAGCAGACTCCCCATTTAATTCATGACGCCTTCGCTTGCTCTCCTTTTCTTTTCTTAGACGGAATAGCAGCCACGTGGCTACAAGTAAAATTGTTACTCCGGCGACGGCTCCTATAATTGGCCCAGCCACCCATGCTTGGCTTCTCGGGGCGTTGTTACCAGTTATCGTGCTCGTTTGGTTTGAAGCCGTGGCTATATTAAAAATGAATATCAGCACTGGATTTTAACCCAGATTGGTAGTCAATCTGTACTTGATACGTGTAATACATACCCTCCGGCACTTCGGGTGTTGATTTCGATGTATCCTGCTGCACGAAGGATGATGATATGTTCTGTGACATAGAGATAAGAGAGTCGCTGGGTAATTCCGTGAGTGTCTTTGTAAATGTCCAAAGAGTTGGATGTCCATCTTGCGATGTTTTGACCACGATAACGGTGGTATCCGGCAGGGGGGCAAAAGATGTCAGGGTTTTCGTTAAAGGCCAAACAGTCGTCATCCCATCGACCGTCGCTGTGAATGGAATGGTGATGATCACGGTCTCTTCCATGAGTGACGGGTTGTTGGTGGTAGATAGAGTTATTGGCTCGGGTCCAGTGACGCCACAATATTCGATATACTGACCGAAGCCCGAGTCCAAGAAGGTTGTGGCTGTAACATTATCCGTATAAGAATGTGCGCAATCAGAGCAAGCATTATAATATGTCCAGAATACTGAATCTTCATCACAGAGCTCAGGGCTCTTTCCGACAGCTTGCGCTTCGATATTGGCGTTGTCTAAATGAAATAATTATCAGTGTTCACCCAGTTCCGCTCTATGCTACACGTACTACATGTATCATAGCAGACAGCAGGCAGGGCTGAGTCTCGTGATTGAAGCCACTGCATCCCTTGAAGTACTTCTGTCGGTGAGCTCATTTTGGAAGTACGCATTTGGCCACAGCTGTAATTTCATGAATTGAAAAGGGAAAAGGCCAACGACACAGCTGGGGTGCGGGGGTTGGACCTTTTTGAAGCAAGCCAAGCTTTCAACCTCTCCCATCCTCAGGTGCAATGTTGTTTTTCTTAAATGTCACGTCTGCTGATTCGCCTGGGAATCCCATCAGACCCCATTTTCTACCGGCGAACCACTCCAAACATAGGCTTCGTTAACTAGCCAGGGTTTTGGAGGTTCGTGATATAGATAATTCAATTGGTCTGGATGCACGATGTTGTCAATAATGTGAAGATCGACGTGGGGGCGATTTAATGTCTGGCCAACTTTCTCTTGATGGACAGTACAAGTTCCAATTTGAGCTGTCTTCCGCTGCCCTGATCTCACGCCAGAGTCATTCTCTCGTACATATTCATTCTACAGGCGGATTAAAGCAGATACGGTATACTTATAGCTATATAAAGTGTAAGTCTTTTCTTGAATGTTATATCGAACTGAGATAGAAGGGTTTAGAGGTAAACCTACATCGCATGACAGAAGGGTAGCTAGGGCAGTGTCCGTTGCACTAAAACTATACAAAATATAAAACACTGTATTTCAAAATATATTGATAAAAGAGTCCTCTGGCCGAGGCTCTACGCTAGGTACTTGGTGTATCCTTTTGCGACCGGTTCAGCGTTGGACGTGGACGGGGATTTACCGTTTGGAAAGTCGTGAACTGACTCGTCTATTGCAGTTAGATAGTTCGATGACGCAATTAAATGTTTACCTCATTAGTCCAAATACATTATTTTCTTTTTTTCAGTTTTAAAATGTAGAATTAATTCAAAGTAAAAATTGAGGACGTGAGGAAGTAGGTGTGCGTGGAGTAAGTAGAAGAGGTGACAGTGCACTTCGAAGTACCCAGCTTGTATATACAACAATAGAATTACACCTCCCGTCCATTAAGTATGGACAATCCCCATCACTAGCAGCTGCACAGGTTCAAGCCACCGCAAAGGTTAGAAAATGGATGATGGAATGGCAGAATTGATGTTGTAGGTATTAGAGATGGAGGACTATAGCGGTAAGGTAGCTACTAGGTAGCTAAATACCGTAAGGGCCCTACGCCTTCCTGTCAAGCCTTTACGCACTGTACCTGCGCCCCCACTAGCCACATTATCTAGAAATGGGGCTGACAGTTGTGCATTAGGTAGGTGGGCAGCTTGTGGAGAAGAAATGTGGCTGAATCTGCTAACAATTTGCTAGCACCAGGGTTTCAAGGCTACAGGAGAGGCTCTGTCGCGCATCGCGACTTGATTTACTGGCCTGGGCATTTACCAATTTCTTCGACAATCCAACACGGACCACGCACTACTCCTCCTCGTCCTCGTCCTCGCCCTCGCCCTCGCCCCTTCGCAGCAGAATACCGACAGACCATAAGAAGTCGACAATGCCGGTCGTCAAGGGAGGAGTGTGGACGAACATCGAGGACGAAATCCTCAAGGCCTCCGTTTCCAAGTATGGCCTAAACCAGTGGGCTCGTGTCTCGTCTCTGTTGCCGCGGAAAACACCCAAGCAGTGCAAGGCGAGGTGGAACGAATGGCTGGATCCGAGCATCAAGAAGATCGAATGGAGCAAGGAGGAGGATGAGAAGTTGCTCCATCTGGCCAAGTTGATGCCCACGCAATGGAGAACCATCGCCCCCATCGTCGGTCGCACTGCAAACCAGTGTCTCGAGCGTTACCAGAAGCTTCTTGATGAGGCCGAACAGCGGGAATCATCTGGCCTTGGCCTCACCGGGCCTGAGGGCGGCGAGACCCAGGCGCCCACCGCCGACGACGTCCGCAGACTGCGCCCGGGCGAAGTCGATCCCGACCCCGAATCCAAACCCGCGCGGCCCGATACCATCGACCTCGATGAAGATGAGAAGGAGATGTTGAGCGAGGCTCGAGCCCGCTTGGCGAACACACAGGGAAAGAAGGCCAAGCGCAAAGCCCGTGAGCGTCAACAAGAGGAGTCGCGTCGCTTAGCCGCCCTACAGAAGCGCCGTGAGCTCAAGACGGCGGGTATCAACATCAAAGTCGTCACTCGCAAGAAGGGACAGATGGATTACAATGCAGACATTCCATTCGAGAAAGCCCCAGCGCTCGGTTTCTACGATACTACGGATGAGCAGAAGCGGAACGAATCCCAGCGAGCCCACTTCGACCCCCGCAAACAACAGCTTGCAAACAAGCGCAAAGGAGACCAGGATGACGAAGCTGACAGAAAACGGCGAAAGAACGACAAGGATGCCCCTTCAGCTGCTACCCAGGCTGCCATCAGGGCCGGCCAGATGCAGAAGATCCGCGAAGCGGAGCAGAGCAGCAAAAGAAGGGCTCTACTCTTGCCGGCGCCGCAAGTCAGCGAGGGCGAACTCGAAAATATCGTCAAGATGGGCATGATGGGCGAGCGAGCCAACCTTCTCGCACAGTCCAGCGATAATGATGCAACAAGAGGTCTAGTCAACACATATTCAAGTCTGAATGCGCAGACACCAATCAGGACCCCGATGGCGCCGGCGCAGGAAGATAGAGTCGCCACAGAAATCAGAAATCTTCGCGCACTGACTGAGAACCAGTCGGCCTTGCTTGGTGGCGAAAACGCAGACCTCCATGAGGGAACCGGCTCTACGGGTTTCGAAAGTGCCACGCCCCGGAAGCAAACTATAGCGACCCCTAATCCAATGGCGACTCCGCTGCGTACGGGAATGAACGGGGTTGCTGCCACCCCTCAAAGAGTTGGACAGACACCTTTGAGGACACCTCGAGATAGCTTTGCGCTCAACAGAGGCGATGATGAGTTGGCTTTAGCCGGAGGTGCTGCAAATGACATGCGCGTTCAGGAGTTATCAATGAGACATCAGCTTAAGCAGAGTTTGGCCTCGCTACCAAAACCCAAGGAAACCGAGTGGGAGCTCGAGCTTCCGGAAGACCGACAAGAAATTATGGTTTTAGACGAACTTGAAGAAGATTCAGAATTACGAGACGAACGGCTACGGGCAATTCGGGAAGCCAGGGAACAATTGGAGTTGAAGAGGCGAACTCAGGTGATGCAAAAGGGCTTGCCTCGACCAGAGTTTGTAGACATCGAGGCTTTGGCAAGAGAAGCCTCAGCAGTTCCCGACCCAGTTGAGGCGCTAATCGCAAGAGAGGCTGCCCTTCTTATTGTCCATGACGCTGCGAGATACCCCATCGCAGGCTCGAAGGTCAAGGGCAATCCAACCCCTCTACAGCAGATAGATGATGTCTCGCTAGCCGAGGCTCATCTCAAAATATTAATGGACGTTAAAGACAAGCCAAAACCAGAAGAAGTTCAGGCTGTTTGGGAAAGAGAAAACAGCAACGCACTGCTCTTGGGCTTGAGATGCTACGAGGATGATGAGGAAGAGGAGCAGGTGGCCGCTATGAAGTCTGCATTTGATGTAAGTCACCTCTTTCAAGCTTTTTTTTTTTTCCTTTCTCTCTCTCTCTCTTTCTTCTTTTAACCCGACATTGATTATTTTCACAGGTTGCACAGGAATCCATCATCGTCACCGCAGAGAAATGCACTAAGTTGGAAAAGAGGCTAATCCTCCTCTTGGGAGGCTATCAACAACGAGCAGCAACACTGCGCTCAAAAATGGGGGAAGCTGCTGAGGCACTCGAAAAAGCTACATTCGCCTTGGGAGGCTTCAGGACCTTAGCTATATCAGAAGAAATCACTATCAGGAGTCGTCTAGATGCGCTAAGAGAAGAGGTCAGTTATGTCAGTCGCAGAGAGAGGGAGGCGCAAGAAGCGTATCGTCGGACCAAGGAGGAACTCGACAGTCTCGCTGAGGCCGTCAATGGGTATCACTAATACCTAATGTGCTATGTATTAATCCGGACATGGGAAGGAATTGTATGATAACCAACAAATTGTATGATCGCGGTCTCGGGACAACGATATTGAGAACAGACTGAGATACCCAGGGCTCCTCTTAGCTCAGAGCTCACACCGTTCTCTTGATCATAATAACTACGTGTGAAACTACCGAGTTGGGGTTGGGGTCTGGCTTAGCTAGCTTTGTTTATGTCGCTTTTTCTAAATTTCTCCGGTCTATTTCTTCCCTAGGCGCGGTAATCTAATAGGCAAAATCATCAACACACTCACAAACGCAATGCCTAGACAAACCAAGAACGTGGCCCTACAGGCGGCCGCATAGCTCATGACGACCTCATTCTTGGCCTGACCTTCAGGCAGCTCGGACACAGCCTCTATGCTACTACGCACGCGCTCGATAAACTGTCTCTTCCACTTCTCTCCCCCGTCACCCTCGCCAGGGACGGAAACATACATGACCAGGTACCGCAGGAGGGCGTTCTGGAACACGAGGCTCGAGCAAGCGACACCGAGGACGCTACCGAGAGCCCTCCAGAGATGCAGAGTGCTGGTGACGACGGCCTGCTCGCGGTGCTTCGACGCCGCGAGCACGGCGATGAAGGTCCCCGGGAACTGGAAACCCTGGCCCAAGGCCGCCGGCACGAGACAGAGGAGGTAGGCCCACGTCGGCCAGCCGCGACGCATAAAAGACAGGAGGACGGTGCCGAGGAGGAAGAGGATGGTGCCGCTTAGTAGAGGCCACTTCAGATGTCCCGTCCGCGATATCAGGACCCCCGTTGCCGTGCCCGTTAGCGACGCCGCGGCCGTAGGCACTAGGAGGTATAGCCCGGATTGCGTGGCGGACTTTAGGAGGACGGCGCGGAAGAAGAGGGGTCTTGATGGGCGCGTTAGCTAATGTTATACATTCATTATATCTCTATTTATTTCTAAATCCGGGGTAGAAAGAGTTTTCACCCGGAAAGCTGGGTAACCGGGTAGATCGGATGGGAAAGACTGGGGTGTAAACTCACGTGTTGAATAGGATGGCGTTTAAGAGGAAAGAGGCCATGACATTCGAGAATATCATGTTGGCTCGTGGTGTGCTGCGGAGCAGAACAAGAGGCATGATGGGGCGCTCCGTGCGACTCTCTACGAAGAGACATGTTGGGAAGCATACGGCGAATATGGCTAGCGAGGAGATGATGAAGGGATGTGACCCTGGAGATGTGTCAGCCGTCTTGCGTCAGTGGTGGTCAGGCTCGTGATATATCTCCGTAGAAAGAAGAACATAGAAGTACGGGCACTAGACTTACACGGGAGGACATTGCCACCGAGATTCTACAAAGGGAATACCCATCATCAGCATATATATACATTAAACACAAGCCTGAATACCAAGCCAAGCAAGAGATATACGCCCACTCACCAGTCCCAGGATCAGAAACGTAGTTGATGTAGTCAACAGGGCCGAGCCCTTGAAGTCGAACCCGCGCAGGCCTTGCATGAACGTCTGCTTCTTCCGCCCGCTGTGCAGGCCCAGATCGGCCGGCATGCTAAAGAAAGCAGTGACGAGACACGCCGTCAGGGGAACGAGCTGAACGCCAAACTCCCAGCGCCAACCTAGCGAGTCGGCCAGGACGCCACCAAACGCAGCGCCTGATGCCGCCGCCAACCCGTAGACGATGTTGATGATGCTTTGGTAGGTGCCCCGTCGCCTAGGAAAAGGAGTAAAGTAAGCTTAGAAGACAGTTTTACTTATATCATAATCAGACTGCTTAGGTAGCTAGAGGGCATGTTTCACGCCGTCTCTCCCCCTTGGCTTCCGCACGCCGTCCACCGCTTGTGCACGAACCCACTCATCACCCACGATTTCTTTATAAGTGGAGGGATGGGAAGATGGCAGAGTGGGAAATAAACATACTCAATCGGCACACAATCACTAATAGCGATGGCACCCATGGTCATCATACCGCCAGCGCCGAGCCCGCACACGGCGCGCGCGGCAATGAAGCTGCCGATGGACTGCGCGAGCGCACACCAGGCCGTAGCGCCCGCGAATACGGCCATCGTGACGAGGTAGAGCGGCCTGCGCCCGACCGTGTCCGACAGGCTGCCGACGAGCGGCTGCGTCGCCGTCGCCGTCAGCAGGAAGGCCGTCGTGAGCCAGGACGCCACTGCGATAACCGTCAGAGAGATCTGCCATTTCGAGCGTCTGAGGGAGCGTGAGGAACAACAACCCAAAGAAAAAAAAAGAAAAAAAATCTAAGACAATCCCCTTGCTAGTTGAAACGCGATTCATCGTCGTGTCCTTGATGAAACCCCCCCCCCCCCCCCCCCCCCCGAATGAATCATGACAAAATAAGTAGCCGAGGACTCCAGGGCACCAAGCCACTTCACTTACTGTTCGACGCGTGGAAATGCGACGTGATGACGGGATGCGACGAGGCCATGATGGTGCCGTCGAAGTTGGCGATGAAGTACGTGAGCATGATGCCGGCGAAGACGACGCGGAACCGGCGCGGCTGCGTGTTGATGAGGAAGCTCGGCCGTTCGCCCTCGTCGTCGTCTGCGGTCCGCGTAGACCCGACCCCGTGAGCTTCTACGTCGTCGTCGGGGATGCGCTCCGGCAACGCCGGCGTGAGGGGTCCCGGAGCCAGAGGCGCCGAGTTCTCGCACGGAAGCAGCTGGTCTTGCTCTGCGCTGTCTTCCTCCGCACCGTCTCGGCTATCGGCGCTGGTTGTGGCTGTTGCATATTGCGCTGGTTGGGCCGATTGTAGGAGGGGAGTGCGCTCATCTGGTTGATCCTGGCGGTCCTGTGCCTCTCTAGCCCCATGCTCATTGCCTGTCATTGTGTTGGTATCTCCCTCTCTCGGGGCCTTCGGGGCCTCCAGTAAGTGGAATAGTATCCGATACGAGAATGTTTGTCAATCATAGATTGAGAGAGGCTATGCAGAGGATTTGCCGAGCTGGTCTATGCTATGTACCATCGGACTGCAGTCACACTATCTTTCCTTCGATATAGCTATTAGACTAGAGCTGGAGTTTTGGTCCCTTTTCCTCTGTTATACTCAATGTTCATTGCCCAGCCACATTTTAGCCGCCGGTGTTGACCATGTTACCAACCCCCCCACATTGATGCCCTTGCTTACATTCCCTAGACATCTGCTGCATCTGCATGCAACAATCCCTCGCAGACTATGCCAAACGAGACACGCACCCAACAATTCCTAAGCGCGCAGACAACCATTTATTTGTCGTATCCAGGGAGCTAATTTAGATATTCCTCTGATCGTATTATTTCAACATAGATTACACCGCTCTACACTATGAAAGCCATGGGAATGGGAGTCTCGTGGCTCATCTATTGTTTCTATTCCGCGCCTCGGGGTATTCGTTCGTCATGACATCGTACAATCCAGCCACACAATGAACCACATGGCATATCTTACACATCTTTCGATTTTGTTCGCGAAGCGCCGCACAGGACACCAGCGCCTGTGATCCCTCCGTCGTGGCAGGGGCTTAATGTCACTCGGACAGGGGTGTAACCTCCAAACTCAGCATCGATAATCGAATCCAGGAACGATTGGCAGTCCGACAGGTAGTTCTGGAAGTGGACAATACATCCACCAGTATACCCTACTACTAGATTCATCGTGCCAGCGTTCCCATTTGTTAGTTGTCGGTTCCTCTGGTTTTCTCGCGACTTTGAGAGTGGTATGTCGTCAGCACAGGCTAGCAGTCCAATAATAGCGGCAGCAACGAGTGCTGCGGCCCTAACTTCGATAGCTTTGGCAATATGATATAATGCCATCGCGCTCTCTTCACTCCATTCAACAGGCAGCTGAGAAGTAGTCGGTGAAAATTCGACTTCAAGCTTGCGGAGTAAGGTGGGCGGATGTGGTGGTTGATAATGACTTAGAAAAGTTGTCGTGAGCCCAAATCGATGTAACAACTGTGCGGGCAGTTTCTCCTCCGACAGGCCGAGGTGGGACTTCATGTAGTCTAGGAACATGAGACGTGCGAGTTCACCTAGATATCTCCCCGATGTCATGTATTCAAAGGGTTGGAAACCAGGAACTTCTCCTTCAGCATCAAGCTGAGTGTCCCACTTGCTAATCAAGCCAAGCTTTTGCAGGGGCCGGGCAGAGCCGTTGATACTCCATTCAGTATTGACTGCAACTTTGACATCTTCAACATGGTCTTCGGCCTTGACTGTTATCTTTTTGGGTAACTTTTCGGGCTTCAGAGTACTTTGTCTTAGGGGAATCGTCGCATTGGTACCTGTCCCACATATAAAACCCATCGCGGCTTTATGATTGTGATCCTCTTGAAACTGGTAAATGAATGAAACCAAGGTGGCGACCGAGTCATTCAGTATCGCTGTGACTTTGATGCGCGGGAGGTCCGAAGGTTTTGACTTTTCATACCCGTCCACTAGAAGTGTCCCAAGATCCAGCTTGGAACTAATGGCGAAGCCCTTGCCCATCGCCATAATAATGGCATCCGACAAGGTGTTCTGCACAATGGGAAAGCTGAAAGTCACGCCCATCGGAAGCTCACTGTTTCGTTCCAAACTAAATGCCTCGACTCCCTCTCTCACGACGTGAGCAATGCAACTGCCGATCCAAGCAAACAAAGAATCGGGGTTCTCGTTCTTGAGTGTCTCTTGGATCGGCCATGACTTCTCCAAGACTCGGCGAAGGTTAGACGCCGTCCGATGATCGGAATGGATCCCGTTCGAGGCGATCCCATTCCTAGTGGGGGCACTCTCGCTGCCCAAGAGTTCAATGAACCCTACCCTTAAATTCGTACCACCGCTTCGTAGTGTTAGCTCATCAAACACTGCGAAATATAGCTAAACTGTAGGGCCTACATGTCTATTGCGAGATATCTGGCAAAACAGTCAGCGATTTGAGGCTCTATATGCAAGCTAGGTCGAAGAGCAACAAGGAGCATACCGCCCTCTCTCGCGTCCCCTTGTCGGGCGTAAGATGGATTCGGATATAGGGGTTGGCAGGAATTGCGTCGAGGACTCGGCAGCCAAGTGCCGAAAGGTACGAGACAGCTCATGTGCGAGCACGTGGGCCTTGGTCACATTGACATGGAGGGGCTCGAGGAAGTGTTCCAGCTGAGGCGTCATGGGAGCCGAAGTCGACATATTGTCGATTGATGCCTTGCTCTGTGCCATCCGCTTCCCATATAATGCACATATATCATGTATGTGGCGTGTGGCGCGTGGCAGGCGGCGAGGACAGGGTGTTCGTGATATAAACAGATGGGAAGGGTGACTGGAGGGCTCCAAAGAACGGTCGATTCGAGTTGGTCTTGTCCAGCCGTCAGGATGGGTTTATATCCCTCCAGAGAACGGCAGTGCTATGGATGCGCCAATGTGCAGAGGCACTGGCTGTGGTGACAAAGCAGATGTAGCAGGAGAGAATTGCCGACTCTGGAAACGTTGCAGTGGCAGGGGAGGATGGCGCGAGACCCTGATTGACGGGGGGAAGCTGCTTGAGGGATGCTGGGTCAGATCACCTGAGGCAGGTATACAATAAGCATATCTACACCAGACCAAGTACCTCTCGCCGTCCCGGGCAAGCAAACAAACACAATAAGGCCGCGGGTGCACGTACCTATTGTAGCACGCCAGGGACGATGTTGTGTACATGTGTGCAGGCCGAAACGTTCCAATGCCTTCCACGCCATATATCCCGGCCGGGGCTGGAATGTAGTTAGTTCTCTGCGCTATGCGTACCAAATTATCGGAATGATTGCATCAAGCACATGGATGTGCGTGGCCGAGTGATATGTGATATATACGATCGTGGGACCCGTGAAATAGGTAGCAACAAGTAACATTACTTAGGTACCTGCAGCCGGTGCAGTCCGCATCGGCCAAACATACATATATAGGTCGGTGGTTATCGCTGTCGACATCTGTAGGTACCGTCAGTCCCTGGGAGTCGGTGATGCAAGAGGGGCACGAATCAGCGCCAGAGATAGGCAGTCGCAAACATCCTCAGGGCCCGGAAGTGGACTGGGTTGCAGCGTGCGTCGGCCAACCTCAGCCACCCGACAGCCTGATACAGGTAGGTAAGGTACCTCGTAATAGGTAGAAAGTGGAATGATGTGTCTTGTACCTACCTGCCCTACTCGGCCAGGTCAGCTGCATCAGCAACTCCTGAGTGGTTAGTGGTACCAAGAACCTAGCCCTGGTCAGCTACGGTCTGGGGGGGTCCCCTGACAGCCCAGTCCGTAGCGCCACACTGCAGCAGTAATCCACTCGTCATCCTCATCTCATCTTGCCTATCATCAGCCGACGTCCTTGCCATTCCTACTCTTTATCGTTTTTATTCCCATCGCATCAACTTCGCTTCGTGCCGGCGGCTTTGCATCCTTTCTTTGTATTATATGTATCGTTTTGTAAATATTGCATGTCACACTCTCCGGAACCCGTAATCTACCTGAATCCACGCTAAGAATCCGACCAATACCGATGGCTGCCAAAATCGTCCTCCCCGTCAGTGAGTAGCACCTCGAGTCGTTGTCCTCCTTCCTCCTCACTCAGCCTAGCTGCCATCCCGTTCGAGTTGTCGCGGTGAACAGCAGTCACTGACTCGTGTCATCTGTAGTGGACGATAAACGGTCCGTACGGAACCGAACTCGGCGTCGACATCGGCCGCTTTTATTGCTCTCTCTTGTCGCTGCAGCCATCTACGGGCTGTACACTTTCGGCTTTTTCACGTCATTTACGGGCACGTTGCCATCATCGCGCCTCGAACCCGTCCCGGCATCCGATCCCCTTGTCGTGGGGAACACCGCTCAACATGCCGGACCTACCACCGCCGGGGAATTAGTCCCCCTGGAGGCTCACATTATTTCCAAATGCCCGGACACAAGAGATTGTCTTAAAGAGTTGCTTCTCCCGGCTATGATCCGAGTCCACGAAAAGGTGAACTTCACACTCACTTATATCGGAACTCCGACTGAAAATGACGGCGTCGAATGCAAACACGGTCCGGGAGAGTGTATGGGCAACATCATCGAGTTATGTGCCCACCAGCTGTATCCGGACGCTAAGACATGGCTGGGATTCACTATGTGCTTGACTAAGGATTATCACGCGATTCCTCAACGCGAGCTGGTGGAAGACTGCGCCCTCGAACATGCCCTCGATTTCGAGAAGCTGAACGAGTGCGCTACTAGGGATGACGGCGCTTTCGGCATGAGCATGCTACGTGAAAGCGTGGAGAGATCTGCCAGTGTACGTTGGATCCAAGTTCTTAACAAGCATCCACATCACTCACTAACTTGAATTTGCACGACAGCTGGGCGTGAAGACGAGCTGCACGGTCCGCTTAAACGACGAGACATATTGCGTACGCGATGGTGGGGAATGGAAAGACTGCCCCAGCGGGCCATCCGTTAACGACCTAGTTGTCACGATAGAGAAGCTCTATCGTTCTTGAGGGGTTCAAATATATCCGTCCACAGATCCGCCGCTTCACCCACCGTATAACTTATCGAAATACTTTCCATGCCTGTCTCCTCGCCTCCTGCCATATTCTCGAGCTGCTCGATGATACAGTCCATGCCGACAGCTTTGCCCACCGACTGTGTCGCATTCGCTTCCAACATGACGTGAACGACGTGAATGTGGAAATGGTAGTATGTCGGCTGGTAGTGGCAGAACAGCTTCAGCTGATCCTCTTCAATTTGTGGGTACGTCTTGACTGTTGCGTCAATCAGCTTGGCTCTCATGTGTCTGAGCCAGGGGAGATGCTTCTTCTTCAGGTCTCGTAGACTCCAAAGATCCCGCCGCTCGACGACCCCTAGCAAATGTAATGCATCGATGGTCTTTCGATCCCAGTGCAAATTGGGCAACAACAGGAAGCCCTCGTCACCATCCCGTCCTAGGGACGTCCTATATATCACGTCCTCCACTTCCTTCCGCCCCTCGATAATGTTGTATATCCAGTTCAGACGACCCTCTTCACGGTTTGCTTGCATGAACGGTCGCACCTTGTCGCGGTATATCTCGGGTGTCTCGGTCACGAAACGAATTCCTTGACGACTATGCTTTTTAATATGCTTGTCGGTGCAAGGGCAAATGAGGTCGATCTTAAAGTCGGCAAACTTGTCCTTCTCGTCATGTTGGAGTATCGGGCCTCCAGAGCCCAGAAACCAGGCGTAGATGTCATTATTTCCCAGATTTGTTAGGCTGCGTAGATTGGCGGGTAGGGCGGATAGGTATTCGGGTGCATCGGGGAAGGGAGCTCGTGAGAGGATGAGAAGGGCAGGCTGCGAGTCCACCTGTCCGTAGAGGTTGATGCGCCGACCTGCGTCGTCTACAGTGTATCAGCTTCACCCTGCAAGTAGATCAGGCAAGAGGGGCTTTGGATGTGTTCAACGAGCAGCGAGCATTCGCCGTGGCTTACTTTGATTCAGGATGCGTTCGAACTGAAACTTAGGAACTAGCGCCTCAGCGCGCCTCTTGCTTTCTTCGGTAGTAGCCATTCCCGAAGCCTAGGACGAGCTGCCCCTAGTATATGTTTATAGAGACGGAAATTAGCTTGTTGACCTCAAGTCTCTGCCCTTTCTGTTGATATTTGTTACCGATGGAGTAGTTTAAAGGTTAGGCAGGTCGGTTATGAGGACCACGATGCGGCTTATCAGAGCTATCGGCGGACCTGCAACCCCTCAATCGGTGTGACTCGAGATCAGCTTGCTGCAGGGACCCGTGCCAACTACCCCGCCAAGTCCTGCATTCCTTGAAAGTACCTAGGTAGCTATCTATCTACTTACCTACCCGGGAATAATGCTACCTAGGAATCGATTACCTGGAATTCCAGATGTCAATGACAGAGACAGAGGCGCAGTAAATAAAACTATGCATCACGTAAGCATATCTATACATATGCAGTCATTTGCTGATTCGTGTCTGCTAGGTAGCTTACACGCAACATATGTCCTAACCTACTTATCTCCAGCTTTAAAGCCACCTTTTTCTACGTCAGCAGACATATCCCATTTCCTAGTGCTCGTGGGCGTTCACCTGCCATCTCGTGCATTTTTGCTACATGCTTCTCTTTTATGTTCGCTTATTTCCTGCTTATGTCTGTTGGCTCGTGTCGATCGTTACAAGGAATTAGATCCAGAGCATTTGCACGGCCAGAAAGGAATGGACAGTTTGCTTACCAGAACAGGCATGGAAATATGTGGATCGCCTTATACCACATATGATACTATGTAGGAGGCGAGGCATCTTCGGAATACTATAATTATTAAGTTAGGAAGGGGGGAGAAGTGGATTTGAAGGGGGCACTTTGTGAGAGAGATTCGGGGTGAAAGTATGGCTATTTCAGGAAGACATGTGATTGTACAAGAACCCCACATTCTCTGACGAGAGATCTCAGCTAATAATGGGAAACTACTCTCTTTGTTCTAGGGAAAGTGGTCGCGAATGGGTTGTAGAAGCCTACAGTGTGTGAGATGCTCACGAGGTATTAGTGAAGCCATGAGTGATAGGAGAGAGAGTGGATGGAAGCTCCATCGTAATACAGGGCTCAGCATTTTAAACGCTGAACTCGAAAGAGACTGGAACACCTGTGTATAGACACAAAATAGTCATAGCAACAGCCTGAAAGGTGTCTCTCATATCACTGTCTTGACGGGTAGGTATTCGGCCTTGAGCGAACTACCTACTGACAAACCAACCCGCTCTTTATAATGCAACGAGACCGTTGCTCCTCGTTGATAAGACTATTATCTAATAATAGATGCAGAGATGGTGCCTTTCACGTGCCTTTTACCTATCTTCGTCAGAAACCTTCCTACCACTCAATTACGGCTCTCTCTGACGAAATCCCGACCAGCCTAACACTCTGACACGATATTTTCAACTGAGCAACATGGGTTTTCCCTCTCTCACGGCATCTTGCAGAAAATGGGAGGAATCTGTTCTCAGACCTTATCATGGGCTCTTACGAGGATGAAATATTATCTAGTACCCAGAGACTTTCACACCATAGAAACGCGGAGACTAGGTTAGATCTCAAGCACTCACCGGAGCCTGGATTCGTCCATTTCTCGGAAACAAATAGTATATTAATCTATCAGATTTCTTGTGTATATAGCCCACCACCAAATAGAAGAAGAAACGATCAGGCCCTGTCTTCGCCACGGTACGACGAGCGCCGTTCATACCGTGAAAGCTCAATATGTCAGCTTCCCCTCAGGAAGGATATTCCGAAATCAAGTTACGTTACCTCTTCCTATCTTACATGGCCATTCAAAGACAAAGACGTCTTTAGGTCTCGCTGAAAAAGCATTGGTAGTATCCTGACACGAGGGGCGGAGGACCGTTACATTGGCCACCTTATGCCCGGCGCATGTCCTTGGTGGAAAATAACGCACAACAGTCTACGAATTAACATAGAACTGGGGGACTCCTGGTAGCGAGCTGACGCAGCTACCGGTCTTCCCCTATTCTATTGGCTGGATGCCAAGTTACCTTTGTCTCTTTTTTGGTACTTGGTACCCAGGTCACTGATGGGTTGCGTTTCGGGGAGCTTTTCGAAAAGAGCCTGAATGCTGAGTTGACAAATACTCACATGTGCATGCAACTATGAGCATATATCGTAGAGCTTCAAGACACTGGCTCTAGTCGGGGTTTTATAGGGAGTTTGCTTTGAATGTTTTAATTTATTTACTTAATTAGACATCTTCCAAGTTCTCGAGCTCGAGCAACTCGGAAGAAAAAAAGATCCACTGAAAAAGGAGTGACAAGAATCCCAGCGTAAAAACAACTTCGGTTACAGTTACAACTTCTTCCAAATCGTCGCTAACGATGCCCTCCAATTATCAACTATCAGATTTTACTCGAACCAAGCCATAAAGGAAGAAAAAAAACAAAATAACAAAAATAACAAAACACACACTCGCACAAACGTCAAAAACTCGGACTCCTTGCCAGACTTTGTCTTTACCGCAAAACAGTCGCCGGATGTAAGTTTTAAAACACAAGGCTAGCCCACCGCAAGACCTATCTCCGTGTTTTTGACAGCCCAGAACCTCTCAGCCTTGACCTGGACACCGAAGCGAAGAATTCAGAAAAGAAAAAAATTTTCGATTTGACGCCATCTTATCAAAGTAGGGGAAAGGGGTATTTATGATGCCCATTAGAAGTGTTGGGGGGGAGGGGGGGGAACGCCATGGTTTGTAATCAGAGGGCTAGGCCACTGCCGTCTCCGGTCCAGCGGTACAGGGCCAACAACTCGCGGCGTCGCTGGTGCTGCTCGCCGAGATCTTCGGGCACGCGGCCGCGGACTTGGGCGAGGGCACTACGCATGACTCGACTGAAATTGCGCTATTCACAACAGGCGTGTTAGCCGGGTATGTGCCGTACAGAGAAGGGAAGACGGGGGGAAATGGGGATCCGACATACCTGATATTCGGTGCTTAGGGTGACGACGCAGGCCTCGTGGGCGCGGATGATGGTCTCGCAGGCGCGGACGACGCTCGGGGATGCCTCGCCCTGGAGCTTGTCGGCGATGAGTAGGAGGAGGAACGAGCCCTGCAAGAGGTAGATGCCGTAGAAGAAGGGCATGAACTCGAGCCCCGGGTCGTACTCGAGGATGTTGCTGATGGCCTCGGCGGCCGACACGGCGTGGCCGGTGGCGGTGATGAAGCTCTGGGACGAGATCCACAGGTCGTTGTCGTCCAGCAGATTGATGGGGTCCCACTTGCTCGAGAGCAGGATGTGCAGCACGTGCATCACGTGCGTGCCGTAGGATACGACGATGCGGGTTTGGATGTCGGATTCCGTCATCCGGGACGTACTTGTATGTGCGGAGCGCACCGACGACGAGTCGAGGTGGTCCAGTTCGGAGGGCATCTCCAGCGTGGCCGACTGCTCGTTCTTGTCCTCGGAGCTGGCGTTGAAGTGCTGCTGCTCGAAATTCTTCAGACTCTCCTCGTACGTTTCGAGATGCCTGACGATCTCGGCCTGTTGGTCATCCCACTCGCGAGCTGGACGGAAGCCGACGCCGAATCGGGGGTGGTTACGAGCGTGATGGAGGTCGACAATCTCGCCCAAGATGGTCATCAGGGGTAGGAAGTAGCCGAAGAGGCTGTGCCCGGTACATTTGAACTGAGGACCTCGGGCTCGACCGCCCTCCTCAATGAGCTCGTCACCCAGAGCCGGGTCTGCGGCGAATGGGCCGAAGTTTCCGTTCTGCCACTCCGTATCGTCCATAGGCTGGAGCAGACCCTCGCACTCTATATCTAGCAGAGACAGGGGCCGGTTGTAGCAGAGGGCTAAGTGGCGATCCATGACATAGACGAGCCACCATATCCGCCTCCGTTCCTCGCGTTCCTCTTCGCTGATGGCGCCGTTGCTGCCTTCGTCCTCAAGCTCGGTCGCTATGTCACCGTTATTTTCAATTTCGTTCACATCCGGGGTCGTGACGGGTGCATTTGAAGGCAGCTCTCGGCCGAGTTTCAATTCTCTGGCGAGAGACCATGCTGCATTCCACCACCGCATGCTAGCTCCCTTATACTCGCTTGCCGAGACTACCGTTGCCAGGTGTATGTACGTAACCACATCATCTAGCGACCCAGCAGCCCCGAACGCCCCCGGGTCTCCGCCGCTGATGTTCTCCATATTCATGGAATTTGGAATGTTTACCCCAAGACCGCCTAGAGAGACGCCATCAATCGCGGGGCTGGACAATGGTGAGGTATCGCCAGACGACGTGTGGATCAGAGGCTTTAGTAAATTGACGGTCAGCTCGAGCAACTTCTGGCAAATCTTGCCTCTGGCTGAGGGAAGCTGAGTCAAAAAGGGGGCGTCGCTTGTCTGTGCAGCCACCCAAAGCATACTCGCCAATAAGGCTGGTTGACACTGTCGAGGTTTGCTCGGATGCAAGAATGATCGCTTCCGAAAAAGAAATCCGAGAACGTATGGCGACATTGGGTGAGCATGAACTGACGAAGAGCTGGAGAAGTATAGATCGATTAAATCGCACGCAAGAGAGACGGGGATTATATTGCCCAGGTGCGGTACGAGCGGGTTCAGCACAGGGTATCTAAGCTGCTGGTGATAGGCATTTTGTGGAATATGTGTTTGGTACTGAGGTGGTGGTGAGTTCATGCTCATCCATCCAGGCGAACCGGCATCACCGCCAAGCTGGTATGCGCCCATTGGACTCGGTTCCATGCGGAACGCTGCCGGAGGATTTGCTGAGTAGCCGGTTGGGCTGTGAGCCTGGAGGGCGTACGGAAGATCAGGATAGCTAGATAGACCTCCTTGACCATTTCCGTAAGCCCCGTGCGACGGGTTGCCCATTAGCTGGCTGATCGTCTGTCTGTCGAATGGGTTATGAATATTCCCGTATCCGTTGAAGTCGATTGGCGCCGGGCTCTCCATATGTTCCCTATCCAGAGTCAGGGAGTGACTAGCTAGGTTAGCCTGGTGAGAGCCGAATTCAGCTAAGCTGTCAAGGCTCCCCGTCCTCTGACTGCGCTCCAAACCATCCTCGTCAATCTCGGCCACGACTTTGTCGGATGAAGCGTTTTGCTGCTCCTGCTTAGAGGAAGCAGCATCTTCTGTTCGGCCTTCGGTGCTCGATCCATTGTCGTCGTTGTGCTCGGGTGATTTTTGGCCATTTTGGCCGCCCGCCGCAGCAGCTTGGGCTGCCGCTTGTTGGGCGAGATCTTTCCGCGACGCCTTTCCACGCTTTTTCCGTTCGCGAATATACTCGCACCCAAGTCCGAATTCTGTCAGATATTAGCTGCGATCATAACCCTCGGCATCTAAACACGCAGTGTGATCCTACCTAGACAATGAGCGCACGGGTGTTGCCCATCGCACTTAGTCCTTAGCTGGTTGCATTGGTCGCAGGCCCTACTGATCCTTCTTCTTATGGGCCCAGATGACCCCGTTGCTCTTGTCCCAGATCCGCCATATGGGTGTTGACGGTGCTTCTGTTGGGGCGCTCTCGTGAGATGGGGAGCGTGGATGCCGACATGTTGCTGAAGGTGATGGAGAGCGTACTGAGGACCATGGCCAAATGTTTCCAGGCCAGCTGCATGGAGGTGGCCTCCAGGAACATGGGTGTTCGACAAGATGGCATTCGACGGTATCGAATGATACGGGGAGAACCGTTGAAGCGGGTTTGACAACATTTTTGAATAATCCCGTTATTGTAACAATCCAGGCAGAGTAATCGTTGTCCAACGTAATTATCTAATAGATTACCATTGCAGAGATTTGCAGACTTCGAAAGAGCGCGAGCAGTTGGGTGAAGTGTAGATGCATCCAGAGTGTGTAAAGTCTCAGTCAAGCCAGGGAGATGCGCGATAGTAGAGCTATATGCTCCACGGAATAGTAGCTATAAAGCTTTGCCTTGCTTTGACTATAGTTGCCGCAAGAACAGTGGTTTCGCTAAGGAACGGACCGACACCCTCTTGTTAATAATGCAACTAGAAGCATGAGCATGATGATAGGACGATCTGCATGGTGGGCTCAGAACAGCAAGCAGAGAAAATGATCAGCACGATTTTGGTCGGACGGCACAACTCTCCATGCAGAATACAGGGTACGTAGGATTCCAGACGGGTAGCGGGGTTGGCGTGTAAGAGCGCAAATGAGTGGGTGATGGTCGATATCCAGGGGTTTGACAACTCAGTCTGTCAAAAATTGGTGTGCTCATCTGCCACGTTCCGGAGAGCGTCTGTGACTGAAACCTCAGTAGCCTCTCCCGGACTTGTAATAATAGCGACCAAGTTAACGCCAGGGATAGCTAGAATGTTCGGAGGGACGATGGACCAAGGGAAGACCAGAAATGTCCGATCTGATGAACGCGATATCCTAGGTCTGGTGCTGTCCACCTTTCTAACGACTACCTACTTCAATTCCGTGTGCTTGGCATGCATATAAAGAAGGGGTTCCTACCCTCCTCAACCTTTTTCGATTGGTGAGGGAAGGTCCCTTTCTTGCCAGGGCAATATGGAGAGGCAGAGTAAGTATATATTGTGCTTAATATACGAGGACGGCACAATGCTATCCTGTGGCAAGTGAAGCCACAAATGGTTAGGGTGAGAGGTCAGAAGTTTGTTAGCGTTTCAAGAATGGTCGTTCTGGAGGGGACAGCATCTTGGCCTTGCTTGTTATATGGCCTGCTTCGTGACCGGAGAACGACCATAGACAAGGATCTGACTGGCTCGGAGGAAACGGGCAAGGAGTAGTATTCTAGAGAAGATGTGGGAATTCCAGGCATTCACATCGGCTGGGCAGTACGACGACCCACCGCTCAAGATGGTGTTAACAGGACTCAGTATAGGTATGTATACCGTACGCTGGAAATATTTTATCTAGACAAGCTTCTCTGCAACTCGCATAGAGAACAGGTGAGGTGCGACTGACTTGACGGTATCTAGCAGCTAAATTTCATGCGCATAGCAGAAAGCTAGTCACGCTTCGGAGAACGAAGTCTACACTGCCTGGCCGAGGAGCTTAGGGTTTGGAGCTTCTGCCAGCACGGCAGGCGTCTAGGAATATGTCATCCACGTAGCCCGTAGTTTTCGCGGCTGTCAAGGTCAGGAAATACGGGAGACGAGAAGAGTCTTCACAATCCGGATCGGTCGACGGAGTGCCAATATATTATGGGGGCAAAGGAGTCAGAGGAAGAAAAGAATGGCTTATCCCCCAGCTTTTCCAGCGGATCCGTGCCATCCATGGTGATCGATGCAACCCAGTCGGTCTTGGCAGATAGTCACCTTTCGCTTTCGGTAGTTCATGACTTGAAAGAAAGTAGGTACCTTTCTCAGCACACGCCGATGGTTTTGATGTATCGACGTGTTTTCTGGGTGATGTATACTGTACCGTATGCGTGCCAACTACGCTGGTGAGATTGCACTACAGAGCATCATCATCCACGGTTGTTGCTGAGTGACTAGCCTCGCTTTGCAACGCACCAGCTACCGGTAGTAGACATTGGCCTCGGTAGGATTTCATACTATGCAGAGTTGACTAACCTAATCTAGGTGGTAGGTAGTAGTGTCTTCGCAGTGCGCATCTCTGTCTCATTTTGAACTTGTTTGAGGATGCGCATCACGGGATTGTCGACAGACGATATATTAGTTCCAGCTTCCCGTGCCCGTGCTTCCTGTTTGATGAGAGCGGCTCGATAATTCCTGAATAGTCGTAATGTGAGCTTTTTAGTTTTTACGCAACGCCCATGTAGGTCGGCTCATTGTCAGCATTCGCCGCACGATTAAGACTTATCTCAATAGAGGTCAAATCAACTTTAGACGCATGAATTGAATGAGCGTCAAGGTGGTCAGGTATATTATAGCATCGCGAGCATTTCCGAGTCGGCTTGCATACATGGCTTCTTGACAGGATAGATTAGGTATATGAGTCGAAGTTCGAAAAGGCCGAGACTGGTTAAGCTCGTAACTTTCAGACTCGACTATTCTCCAATCGAGCCATGTTCAGTGATATTTTCCCTCCCACCTGTTAACACTATTGGTTCTTGAACTTCTCGGTTGACCACCTCAGTGAAGCCGGTTTTATGCGCCGTATTACGAACCCAACAATATTTTCATGCGTAATGCAATCTCCTTCTAAGTGAGACTTGGGCTAATACCATCTCAAGGTCGGCATCGCCACATGCCAATTTTCGAATATTGCCAAGCCGGCGAATGCCTTCCATGGCTCCATTCTCCATACCTCTTCTTTGACATTTGCCATCTCTCTCTAGGTTAGGTAGTTACTTATGTTCGGGGTTTAAGGAGCCCCTCACACAGTCAGGCTTCTCCGCGCTTCAATGTCCTTCGCGTTCGCCAACCCCTCACGAGCATGCGGGCTGACCATATGGCGCTTGCATATATGCATATGCATCACATCGATTAACTGTTTGCTGCATGCAGAAACGGCATGCTGTCATGATTTGGGAGGGTATGCGAGACTGTCGTATTCGATCTGCCGTCACGGGG
Source organism: Ustulina deusta (assembly GCA_023159155.1). Lineage (NCBI taxonomy): Eukaryota > Fungi > Ascomycota > Sordariomycetes > Xylariales > Xylariaceae > Ustulina > Ustulina deusta. Next base: position 84,398 of record JAJNNX010000061.1, read on the forward strand.
CCGCATCGCTCAGGTAAGACGGGCCTGTGGTATCATAACATATCGGTATTATAGCCAGTGTGGAAACCGGTCAACTTGCTAGATGTGTACAATTTTTCTTTTCTTTTTCTTTTTTCCTTTTTTTATTAAAAAAACTTTCAAAAAAAAAACCTTGTTTAAGCGTGTGAACGAATCGGTAAGAAAAGGGAAATACCTTTAAGTGGGCTAGTGTCCCACCTGTATCTTGTCTTCCCTCGTTTTTTTTTGTTTTGTTTTTTTTTCTCCGAGCGAACCATGCGATGTTTAAAGTTGTCTCTCTCGGATGTCGCCCAGCTGCCTGTGATAGTGCAGTCTAGTGGTGAATGAGGGCATGATCGTCCCCAGCAACGTGTTAAAGTTTGGGGATAGATTGATTGATCTGGGGAAATGCTCTCGCATGTTGCGCCATTGACTAATTGATCAATGTGAGTCAAGACAAAGAGTGGAAGGAAAAGCCGCTCGTGTAAGTCAAATGACATCATGCGAAGAAAGCTGACAGCAGAATCACCATCAGTGTAGAGCTACCGTACTGTACGATGTCGCACGGAAGCTGGGGAAAGGATCTCGATATCGCCGAAAGGAGCCGGTGGTCGGACCGAACTTCCTGTTGGTACCAGACAGCCTCTCGCAATGAGATCCTATTCGCCGCTGACAGACAGCCAACTTACCAGCAACCAATGCATACGACACGCGCTAGACAGCTTCCTCGAATGGGTTCTTAAGACCCTGATTAAGACTCTGAGTTACGAGAATCGGATTTCAATCTTCGGTACACCTTGACTCTGGACCCTACTTCGACGTATTGAAGGTCGTCTAGCTACTACAATTTCAACTGCCGATTACCGGCCAGCTTAACAGCGGTGCCAGTCTCCGTAGTTCGTGAGATGGAGCCGTTATCGATGTTGCATCCTACGACATCCTCCGGAAACGCGCCGTAAGTCGATCCATCCCAATGCATTCTGGAAGCCTCATCTTTCGGGTTTTGCGAGCTCGGGGATTGATAGACAGCCGAAATTCCAGTCGCTGTGGGCTTCCAGCTTTTGAAGCTGTTAATGTCAATACTCTGGGTGGGCGAGAAAGTCGGCAATAGACATAGACTCCTTTCTAATCGACGAAAGCCGTGTCTCAGTTTAGCAGCACTAGGCGACAAGACATTTCGCTAGCTATGAGTCCGGATAGTCGGTTGCCACTTTGAGGTCTAGAATGCGTTCTAAGCATCCATTCCGAGGTCCAGAGCTGAAGATATATCTCCGACACGAACAAGCCACCATGTTCCTAATGTACGTGTAGGGTATGGCACATTTGCCTATGGGGCTGTAAACATGACGAGGGCTAAGTGAGCCTCGAATTCCTTAGACTCTCGCTTAATACAGCAAGGTATAGATAGTCGACATCCTAGCAACTATCTTGACCTTTCTTTCTATTCCCTATTAAAGGAAGCTAATCCCAAATTAGAGAATAAAGAAAAAAAGGGATCCTAGAATACACCTGTGACTAAGGAATGCTTAACCTGGTCGCAACAGAGTCCTGCCTCGTACACTAAGCATTCAGGACAGTATAAGATGCGCTCAGACTTCAACGTTGCAGTGTAAGCCGCTATCCCGACCACGGGAATCTGGACCGAGAGTCCACCACCGCCTCGGTCAGGTACTTACTAACCCATTGTCTAACCACAAAAATCAACACCCTTGCCCAATGGCAAGCCAACCATAAGGCCCGCTTGCCGCCACGCGCTAGGCAGCACTTAAAACACCGTGGTGTGGTGTGCGCCGCGGTAGGAGTGCAGGGACATGAGAGCAGTGTCTCGCAACAAAGTGCCATTGGCGTCACAAGAGCGTCAACACCTGGGGAAGTACCTGGTTGTGAGGTGACATCCGTGCCTGTTTGCGCCACCTGATGAAACGGTCATGCTTCTAGCTAGGACCATATAACTGTCTCCCGTAATCCCAGCTGGAGCTTGCTCACCATGCGCGATATCGCGCTTATCAGACAGCCGGCATCATCAGTTTCATTGACAAGTCAATTTGAGGCAGCATCATTGAGCCAAGGGAAAATATACCTTCTTTTTTTCAGTGCCTTACCAAAATACTAACCTTGGGAGATTTCCCGTTCTCCCCAATATAATAGCACAGCACAATCATAGATACGGATCTAGGTACGCCATCCCGCGGAACCGCGTCTCCAGGATGGTGGAACAAGGGCATTAAATAACTACCGAGGCGCCAAAAAATAAAGGCCGACCAAAGGCAATACACAGCCTTAATATACGAATGTTGTATCATGAGGTCCCAAAGGTCTGAAACATAGAGGTATGCGCGCGCGTGTCATGCCTCCGAGAGTAACCTACGACCCTTTGGGATATCTACTACGCATGTGTATCCTCCATGACTGAATAAACCACATTCCAAAGAGTAATAAGGGAGTTTATTTTATTCCGGTGTCCTTGACGTCAAGCTCCCAGAAATGTAGCAAGGATGAGGTTAGCGTGCATTCTCCACGATGTTTGAGAAAGTCCCGAAGTTTCATCCGGTAAAGATAGAGTGGGTAAGGCAGACGAAAACCTTCATATTTTCCACGTGTACGTATGGGCAACATGTATGTCATCCGAGCTATCACAGAAGGCTTGTCCTTTCGGGTTGGGTGCCGAACGACGTACAATCTTCAATGGTACTCTGGAATGACGGGTTGCCTTCCAGATCAGTCATGCCCCAAAGACAGCAGGGGTTCGCTCGGCAGTCTGCCAACGATCTGGGGTACAGTAGTTTATGAAGGCTAGAGATCTCTGGGTCAGGGTCTCTAGGCACATCACATAACGCCGTCAACTGCCGTGTTCCTGAGGGGACTGTTTATGCCGCTCACTATAGGTTAACCCTCCTTCGGAATACATCAATAAAGATTTCCACTTCCGTCAGCATAAACCAGCTACGGGCATCTATTGAGATACATATGGTGCTACATCTTACGGCCTATTGTAGGCATGATGTTCATGCTTGGGTCGTATTTCTGCATTGTAGAAAGCTTTGCCTAGAGGGTGAACCATACTTAATGTTATCCCGGGTTTGGCCACTTCTCTAATAACCTCGCTCACGCAGTCCGTCGTACCTCTTAGGGGAGAAGCATAGGCCCCAAATCGGCGTTAACTAGCTAGGAATTATCGCCGCCTCCTTCGCAAAAGCCTAACGCGTGGCGATCGACTGCCCTCGGTCGAGTCTCTTGCATGTGGTTGTCGTCTCGATTAGCATCCAGTCAGTCCAACTTCTGAGATTAGTCGACAGTCGAAACCACGCAAAATCGAGGATCAGCTGGAGCCGTTGACAGCCGACGATCAAACCCCGCGTTATTCGACCACCATCTGAGCTATGGCGACCCCGGATCGACGGTGAGGGTGTTTGCCGATTGATACTTCATGCTCTCTATCCTTGCTCTCAGACCTCATTGGTGCTAGGAGTGAACTGGCCTTTTAATCAAGTACCCTCTTGCAACGCCACTACTTCGAGATGATCGTTTGCCGCAGCATAATGCGATTCTCACATCATGATACCAGATCATATGGGGGACTCATTGCTCCAGAGGTCACTGCCCTGTAATATAATCTCCATGAATAAGTACGACTCGCCACTGTTGCTCACCTTGTGTTTGGTTTTGTACAACAGACGCAGGTATCAGATCGCCCTTGACGCTCGAAGGCAAATACAGGTGTAGAATTCCGAGGGCCTCACTTCATGCGACCTCGGTTATGCACTGCTTATTATTGGTAAGCTGTATATCCTTAAGACTTCTCTTCATAATTTAATCTACTAACGTAATGTAATTTATTCATTCATCTCACGCGCTAGGTAAGCACTTTGCCACTCTGTCATTGAAAGTATCGTACGAACGAACTTGATGCAGTGTAAAGTTCGTGAAACGAACAACTGTGCGTAATCTCTTTTTGTTCTATAGAATTTGGCGAATTTCAAATTCCATCCGTTCTCCTAGAAGTAACACTCATCTACTCATTCGAATATGGCAATGGGATACGACAGTTCTTTCAATAGAACCTCCTTCCCTCAATTATTCGGATTCATCTCCGCATGAGCCTTGGTAGCTGCAGGTGAATAAAACATCAGATTGGTATTTTAGAATGAGTTTTCTCGTTACTGGTTTATACGGGCCTTCGTGGACTATTATTGAAGACGGCATGGGTCAATGAAACTAGTAGAGAAACAATTCTGAAATTTCATTCTTATATGATACACTGGAATATACTAAAACTAAGAAGCGAAAATGCCAATACTTGGCGTCCGAAAACATGATACTCACATCTCTATTTTGGTTAAGGGGTTGCTTTCGAAACGACCCTTGAGTGTCAGGGATGGGCGGCTGATGAACCAGCGCAAATCAGACGAACACACCCCAAACACACGACGCGGCACGTGGGAGAAGCCAAGATACAACAAACCTCTAGAAGACAATTAGCAAACCTATAGACTTTGCCGCAACCAAGTTTGTTCCGGTGTCAAAGACGATTCTTCCTCCAAGAAACCCTGGAATTAAGATGCGGGCTCCTCTAACACCGTCTCAAGCTTTGCCACCCCACACGGTAACTAACCCGAGATACCGTACGCACATGTGTCGAACGAGAATCCCCGGATCTGCGCTTAGAAGTCTCATCTTATCTCCATCTTCATATCTTTCTGGAAGCTCTTGAGACGCGGAGGCAGATCTCATCCGATGTCAACGCGGCTTGACAGCACCTCATCTAATCTTCGATCATCCATCCCTATCTCCGATCTCATCCCATCTTGCAACAGGGCGACTGATCGACTGCACGGCCGGCGCACAGACAAAAGCGATAACATCAGCGACGATAAGCGCGAGACAACAGCCAAGCAAGCATGAAGGTAATAAGACACCTCTACGCCAAGATGATCATCAAAGATTGAGATGCCTACTAACTCTGCGGGGCTATCTCGGCCAAGGTCAAGCCCATTAACGGACGTGATACTAGCCGCGCTATAGCAGAAGAGATACGACAGACCAGTCTGAGGTTACGAACGGATACACTTTTATCCAGTGATCCATCTCGTCCGACCCCTTGACCCATCAAGATGCATGGCGGTACGGGATGCCACTTTACGCATGCCCTAATATGCATATGTCCGCTACCCGTCTTAGCTCGCCTTGCCCAACCTGGCTTCGCTGAGGTTATTCTCAGTCAGCTGGCCCTCGTACATACACTCTCCCGAGTGTACAGTAGTTCGTGCCTAGTTTCAGCTAATGCAATACCACATGAGATAGTATGCCTTGCATGGCCTACACATATGACACAGGAAGCCGCATGACGGTATTCCATTCTGTTACGTGAGGTTAATACCAAGACGTCATCTATCTGCGTTGAACGAGATACTCGGCTTCGGGTATGGTGTGCCCGGACGGATGATGTTGTCTCCTTTCAAGGCTTTCCCGAACGGTAAGCATCTAGAATTCGTTCTTGATATTGGGGTTCTATACTCGGCGACTTTACACTACGTGCATGCCAGGAATTGCCATTTATTGGTATACGCTGTGAGTGGTGTTGTCGTGCGAAGGGCTCTAACCCCTCAGCCGTTCACCCTTAATTATATGCATACCGCTTCTTTATTCCAGAGGTATGTATAATATCGTGAGAGTTTCAGAGGGTATACGCCTACACTCAAGGTTAAGCCGGGATTCACGACGAACATAGCCTTCATAGAACAGCTATCGAATAATTCCAATCTGGAAACTTCTCCACCGCTCAACTATTCGTCTTCAGCCCGTCATACAAGTAACTTTAGGTAGGAAACAATGGGCTACACAAATAGACACATACCCGAACATGATCTCAAGCATAAACAAGCTCACGAATTGATACTCACCGTAGAAAAAAAGGGAAAAAAGGGAAAAAAGAAGAAGCCCCTCGGACAGGAGATTGAATATGGCTATTCATAGTGCAGACAAAAACTTGATCCTTCTGAACGTGCGAGATCACTATTCAACACATAACCTTATCGTGCCAAAAGAAATGGAGCCCTGCACTCATAGAGGGCAAGAATGCTTGCCTCCATGCGCAATCGTTATATCGCCGCCTCATCACGTATTTCCCCACTACCTGGCAGTCCACGTCCACATCCCGCATCAGCTAGTCTTAGCCCATCGTACAACCATTTTATCTCCTCCTATGGGACAGTTTGGCAACCAATCTTCTCACTAACAGACGCTACCGCCGTCACCTGTCTCCGCTTGGCTTTCTCAGGACCACTCGGGGATCCTTTCTAACTAGCTTCTCAAGCCTACAAGACACGATAGCGCTCGGTCTGTCTACCCTCCTTTCTCTCTAGTTAAACTTAGATATTGCCTACTATAACGTCATATACGTAGCTCGTGTCATGGCATCGTTGTCTTTAGAACGAAGAACTCGTTTTTTATGTTGCTGATAGAAACTACCTATAAGAGAATTCTGGGACCCTTGCGCGATAACAAGTATTCATGACATACCCCTTTACCTTGATTGAATAGATCCCAATAGCTCGGGTTGTGAAATACGCGGCATCTGATTGCACAAAGTAGCGTCGGGACAGAAATAGTACAAATAGAAGTGACTTTATATATATTATAATACAATAAACATCCCAACCGTAGAAAATATATAAAACAGAGCAACGTGTATGGTTGGCGCAACGGTGATGCTCCCACAAATGAAGCCCAGCACCTATATAGGCTCCCCCGTGTTGGTTTGCCGACCGAAAAGACCTCGTTTGAATCTGAGAGGTGTAGTTTACATCCTTTTTCTTCTTCTCTTCCTCCATTTCTCCCTTTTGGACCCTCTTCTAGTACAGAATTGAGAGTCATGATACTCCAATAGCCAGACGATACCAGTGAAAGCAGTCCGACGATTCAGAGCTTGATCCCGAAGAAAGCCAGTTGAGACACCTTCACCATCACTCTAGCGAATGCATTCCGTTTTTACATCGCACGAACGCCACCATATCCCACTCCTCCTAAAAGCGATAGCGAAGGGGGGAGAAATGTGCGGATATTGTTCTTCCAAATATATATATATATACTGCCAAGGAAGCAAATGGACCCCAGTGAAAAAGAAAATCAAAGATATCTTCGCTGGCTGTGAAATATATAGACAAAAGAAAATTTCCCCGGTAACACGGAAAAAGGTTATACAAGCTATGAGTGAAAGACTCATTGCAATCCAATTTCTTTTCTTTCCAGATTTCAGGATGAGCCCCTCGACGCCGGTAATGAGTTACCGCTGCTATCAACTGCACTTTCCGCAGCCTTTTCCTTGGCTGGGGCGCGAACAGATGCGCCTATCTTCTCTTGCTCGACCTTGATTCCTGAGGAGCCTGGGGGGGAATGGCCAGTAGTATTCGCTAAGTTTTGATGTTCCTCGATGCCGTGTTGGGGTACAAAGCGGTGACCATCGGCAACTGGTTCCTCTTTGGCCGGCGTCCAGGCAAGGAAATCACGGCGCACCTCCACGTAGTCATATGCGAATTCTCCAAGCTGGTCGTCATCCATGCCCATGAGTTCGGCCTCCTCCGAAGCTCGAAGGTGCAGGCCAGGCACCATGTCGATTAGCTTCGCAATAATGGCAGACACCACGAATGAGTAAGCGCATACCGCTACGATGTACGCTATTTGAATGTATAGTTGCGCATAGTGATGGTCTATCCAGCCACCGGGGGCCACACCGTTGTTGACGCCATCCAACCCAATAACGTAGTTCGCACCGAACAGGGCATTGAAGATGAGCCCTACTATGCCGCCGACAGCGTGCTCAGCAAACACATCGAGAGAGTCGTCGATCCTGAGCAGGAATTTGACTAAATTGTGTATGGTTAGAAGACATTACAGATATTGATATGAACGCGAGGTTCTTCACCTTTAGTGGCAAAGTTGCAGCAAATGCCCGTCACCACGCCCAATATGATGGAGGCCCAGGTAGGGATGAAGCCAGACGCCGGAGTGGCTGCGACGAGGCCAGAAATAGTACCAGAGCACCAACCAACCATAGACCACTTCTTAGCAAGGCGGAAATCGAGGAGGCACCATGTCATGGCGGCGAACATGGCCGTTAGGCAAGAGTTCCAGCAAGCGATGGTGGCGCGCAAGTTTGCACCAAATGAGGAACCGCCGTTGAAGCCGAGCCAACCGAACCACAGGAAAACCGTTCCAAGAGTGACGAGAGAAACGTTATGGGGCCGAAAGTTCAGCATCATCCTCTCGTGGCGTCGACCAAGGATCCACGAGTACGCAAGCGCTGACATACCCGAGCCAATCTCAACAGGGCCACCTCCTGCATAGTCTAGCACACCGTAGTTGAAGGCCCATCCATTAATGTTCCAAACCCAGCACGCGAGCGGGCAGTAGACGATCGTGGCCCAAAAGAATATGAATATCATAGCGGGTAGTACACGACCGCGCTCGGCAACAGCACCAACCACGAGGGCCCCAGTGACACCGCAGAACATCATCTGTCATATGATATATCAGTTATCTAGGCTCGTGCCGGGGTTTATTGGGCTTTCATGCGAATCGGTCTCTCCCTAGAGTAGATTTGATGGGCTTACTTGGTAGAAGGAATATAGAAGCTCAGGAATGAGCGGAGATCCGGGTGATGGCACAGCTAATGTGTTGGTGAGGCCGAAATGGTGTAGGTCGCCGATGAAGCCGTTCTTGGCCGTTGTGCTGAAAGCCAGGGAGTAGCCCCAGAAATACCACTGGAATATAATGACAGAGAAAGACATCATACACACCCATATGAGGGATAAGGCTGACTTTCTTCGTGACAATCCTGAGTAGAGAAACGCAATGCCCGGTACCATCAGCAGTACCATACACGCTGAGACGATGATAAAGGCCTGGTCTCCCGATTGATACCATTGATTTAAATTCTCGGTGCCTGCGCGGAAGTTGAGTCCGTTGTTAGCCACTCCTGCTCCTCCGCACCCACGAGGTGTACCTCGTCATGCTCAATGACCCCCCTGGAATACGCGGAGTGCTGAAAACATACGGGAATCTCCTCCAGTCTCAGCATTGGTGCCATTGAAGGTGGTAGGGGGCCCCGTCCACGAGTACGAAGGCTCCCACGACATGGTGTCGAAGCGGGTGGTAACGGGTTTACGATGACGCAGATTCTCACGGCTCGAGCGTCAATTGTACAGATGAGATGTGATGGCGCACTCTTGGTGTTACCTAGTCGGGGCTGCGTCCTAAACCAAAGCCCGGATATTATATGAATGAAATGGATGCCTGGGTTGGACGAAAAGGATAGATGGGATGAATTCGAAAGGAAGAGAACCGTTGATCATGTGAGCAACGGCGGATGCGGAACTCTCGATGCTATATAGCACGAGACTGTGTGCCTGGTTGGCGTCGAACCACACTACTGCGGTGAAAGTAAGCTAGACTACCTAGGTAGACTACATACCTCGACTGCATGGAAGACTGCAGTGTGCACATCTTCATGGTTGTGCTCTGGCAAGACATTGATGGCCAGAGCCAATCAGAGGGGGCAAGATAAGACTCCCTCCAGCACGGCCCCAGGCCATGTTAGTCTGGTACAAAGTCCCACGCCAGCCTCGGACGCTAGGAACTACCCTGGACCAGGAAAATAGAATTCATGGCCTGATCATGCACTGGAGTGTACACTACCTAGTCCACGGCCCACGGGAAACCCCCCAATGTGTTAGGCTGAGCATGACGCTAGAAAAGGTAAGCAGCTAGAGCCGTTCAGCCAATAGCTCGACAGTAGGTGCCAGCGTACTGTGCAATTAGATTGCAATTGTAAACGGCAAGCAGGGAGCATTGGGTGTCGAGCATTACCGTGGCGTTTTGGCATATCCATCGCCTCGGCCACCGGCTTTGTAGGAGCGATATCGGTCAGTTGTCTTTTTATACGGTGCATCCCGAAAAGTGCCTCCGTTTCTACTAGACTATCTAGGACATATAGCAAGCAGTGTACGTGAAAGCATTACCTACCGAATTCATGCGCGTACGTACGTACACCTACCATCGGACGACGATGGAAGGGGAGTGTCGTGTCGCGGCCTTGAGCTTATGAAGATGAAATGGAGCCGTCTGTCTCCCTTGGGTCGTGTATCGTACATACTAGTACCTCGTAGTTTAGGTAGTGTAACTGAGAAGTGAGACAGTTGGAGCGATGGTCTAGAAGACTACCAAATCGAGCCTTGGCACTCGCGTGAGAGACGTGGGGTTGGTTGTGGGGAATATATTGCTAGCGGATGCTTCGCTGCATGACCCACAGCTCCTACCCGCAGCTTTTCCTCTTGCTCACAGCTGCCGAGGCGATAGTCTACAGCCGGTCAGGGGGCCCTGGAAGTCTGCTCTTCACAACTCCACTACCTCTCTATGACGCAACTCTTGCTTTTGAATCGCTAGCCTATCAAATAATAGACTCTGGGTTGCCCGCCGTTTCCAGACCTTTGCAGTGTTAACATAATTGAGGGCCCTAGCTAAAGATTCTAGATAGTGCCTATATCGTTGGGGCGAAAAGACCATTTGTTTTCCGACTTTGAGCTAAGCAAAGCTCGAGCCTCTCAGCAGCAGGGATATTCGATATTCGTTACGAAATAGATTGCTCTTTGCTTTCATTTCTATTTGCAATGGCTTCTAACGAACGAATCAAACCTTCAGCCTCGGATCCGAACAATCCCTATCTCTCGATATTTATACATACGCATGCTAAAATTTCCCGCATTTCTCTTCTGTTACGGCCTCCGCTGAAGCCTTACCGGCTAGCTTGGGAAGCCTAAGTTTCAGCGTTACAGTGCAATCGACTACTAAGTACACCAATAACACTACCGAATGCGTCTATTGGCACATGTGATGAGTACCTAGTCTACATGTACATGTAGATGTATGGTTGCCAGGAGTAGGGATCCAATCTCACTGCAGGACCATTGTACAATTCATGCTTCAATCCTCCGTGTCTCCCCACGTTGGATTGCACTACTGAACGAGGCCAAGTGCCGTTTCTCCCTAACCAAATGCATGCATGAGTGACAGGGATGGCTGCAGCAAGAGACTCGATGTAGCTCACTAACATTTTTAATGCAAGACCGAACGTCAGATTCAAGGCCGCTATCTAGAGTTTACCGGCTTAAACATTAGTTGCCTTACCTACTAGTAGGAACCTAACCCGGTACGAGACGAAAATAATTAGGATGATGTCAGGGCATCGAGCTGAGTTTGGTGAGAGAGACAAAAGGACACAAGGACAACAGGGCCCATAAAATCAAGATCGTTTGTCTCCGACCATCACCGGGCATCTCTAACAAGTAACGATACCTAAACCAATATGAGTAGTCATATCCGCGACTTGTCGACTTTTTTCAAGACAACGCTTCACGCAGTGGAAGTGAGCTGATGCTCAGCCGTACCAGCGAGTCGTGACAGGCGAATGTCTGGTGAGCATCTGGTGTAGTGTCGTGATGGTGGAACAAGCTAGCTTGGTAGCTCGGTAGCTTATCTTTCACCAATGGCAAGAATTTCTCATTGTTCATTGTTCGATCAAATCGCGTCTTGGCGTGTCTTAAGTCTCGGCTCCACTGAAATGTTGGAGATATGTCTCCGAACCACCTCACGATAAGTTGTAGAACAAAGACGAAAGAGGAGCAGCAGCCTCGGGAACGTTACACTGCTGCAGCCTCGCACTTATGAACGTTGTCTAATCCCGGGTATCATCGTGGATTGAGCCTCATTCGGTAGATGCCATCGAACCAAACCCAATACGGCGGGTCGTAGGGCTTAGTTTGGGGTGGTCACTTGTGTCAGAGTACGTAAAAATTTGGTGATCGAGTCGATTCTGATTGCTGTTTCCAGCATGACGGACCAGATCAAGCATGCCCTCCAGGAAACGTCAAGAGCCAACCCCTGCATGCAATCGGCCTAACATAGACTTACTAGTAGTACAACATCGGATGATAGACGGAGTCGATCTGCCCATCAGACAATCTGAGAGCTGAACTCTGGGTAGGTGCTGTATATACATACCTAAGTGAGGTAGCTACCTAGCAAGGCCCATTCAGAAAGAAGATATTCTTAAAATCGTCGAGAAATCTAGATTGCGTCCTTCTTCTTAGCTTAGCCAGGAATCTCAAACATTCCAGGGCACATCTGAGCACGGTCTCTGCTTGTAAGTGCATCGAATGTCTCATAGGCATTCAAGCGACTGCCGAGCTCATTCCGTCATCGCCAAGCTGTATCTCAGGCGGTACCTCGCTAGGTACACATAAACATCTTTATACCAGCCACGATAAGATAGCGAGTGGGAACACAACATCTGCTGGTAATATCACCTGCTGGCATCGGGACGGGACCCTGACATTTAAAGTGCGGGGTATTTTGGGGCACTTACCCAGGCACCTACCTACCTCCTAGGTAGGGTAAGTATTATGTACTTAAGTAGGTAAGTATCTCTTATAAGCAGCTGTCCCCCTCAATATTGCATCACTACTTTGAACACAATGATACTACTTACCACACCTGCACCTATCAGCCTTGACACTATTAATAGTCGGGTAGTAATGGATACCTTAAACAGGTCTATTGCTGGGGCTCACATGCAAGCAAATATGCTCCTCGGAAGGTGCATAGACCGCAACTCCAAGCAGGTTAGGCCCGTGATGTTTCCCTCTCTTGCCTGAAGCTGCAAGTACCACGTCGACACTTCCATGCGCTGGCACAGCAAGGTGTGACTCCAAAGGCTTGTCCGCAGGTACGGTATGGACTAGGGAGACTAGGTATTAATGAAAGGCAAGAGGAAGGGGAGGAGCCGTCCCCACTAAAATTATACACCCGCCAAACACTTGACCTGCCCTCTGGACAGCACCGGACAGCCCAGCATAAAACTAAAGTACCTGTTTTATGTTCATAAGAAAATGGTCGTCATTGAGGGTCTCGCCAACAGCTACCACCATCAACCCGTCCCGCAACCTACCACAACATACTTTCTCGTCCCAAGACGGCCGACAGCTGTCGCGAGAATAGGCCGACCAAGCGGCCTACAAACAGGAACAGCATGAGCAGCAGCAACAGGAATAGGAATAGGAACAGGAACGATACCGGACCCGCCATGTCGCCACGAAATGCTCTTCATGTTGGCCCATGCCACTTCGTGACCGGCCGTCGGAGGGTGAGTAAGTTCCACGCCAGTGCGGGCATGGCTAGCAGGAGCGTTAACGGGACATATGTTAGTATCGCATCGCGCCCGATGTCCAGATACCGTGGACAACCCCAGGGGACCCGTCATTGCCTCCCCTCCAGGTGGCATCCGACTCCGACTTTGATTCCGTGGATGACGACCAAATTTCCCAAAACGACCAAGAAGACCAAGCTGACGAAACCTCCCAAGATGACCAAGATGACCAAGATGACCAAAATGACCACCTCGCCCCTAATATCCCCGGGGGCGGCCTGAATGTTGGCGGTCCCCCCGAGATAGGTCCAGAACTAGACGACGGTGAAGTCGATAACCAAGGTGGTCAAGGTGATGAAGGTGATGAAGATGATAACGACGGGTTCGGCGAACATGGTGTCCCCCTTATCGCCGAATACCGAATTAACCTCACGGCCCTGTCTCAGCGTTACAATATGTATGCCGTGGCTTACAGAAACGTAATCCATATATCTCGCGTCCGCAGTTGTGTCGACAATGCCCTGCCTGCACGTCCTGGTGAGTCAACCCATGGCGAGAGAATAAGAGTTTTTGCCGTCGTTCCTTCCCTTGGATGCTTTCTTGGTAGCATTTAGATGACTTGCATTACGTCTACTCATTTCCCGAATTCTTAATAAGTGAATGCATGGGTTGTTAACTCTCTCTCTCTTTTAGATTTAGTCTTAAGACCCCCAATAACGCCAGAAGCCCTGAGGGTAGGCGGGTATATCAACCACAGCATGCCCCATCAAATGAACCATCTAATCATGGGCGACCTGGGGGATGAAGAGATTCTACTGCTTGCCTGTGACGATGGCGACGTGATTGGCTATTACAATTTCCTAATCGAAAAGGCCCTCTCGCGTCTCGAGTTTGGCGATGCTCTTAAAAAGTCGACCCCCGTAGAGCCGTTCTTCCACCGGAATGTTGGAATCTCAGCCTGGGGACTTGCAGTCCATAAGAAATCGAGGCTCATTGCAGTTGGCAATAATCATCATGAAGTACATGTGTTTGCGTTGGCACTAAGAAATTGGCCATGTGCAACTCTCGAGAGGGATGCTGAACCCCTGTACGAGCCTGATTTGTTTCCACGGCTGCAGAGGGGTCCAGAGGGAACAATGGTTTCCACGTCAAAGACATTGACTACTAAAATCAATTTGAACACCAGAAAACCCCTCTCTCGCCAACGAGAACACGGCTATTGTATCGTTCTCAGCACCGGCGACCGAGGAAGCAATATTCCAAATGTAGCCTTCGCTAATGATGCTGATGGTGATGCCGTAAAGGCTCTCGCTATCGACATATCTGGAAAGCTCTGGGTCTTAGATATCTGGTCCCTTCATCCCATCCCTCATCAGTGCGTCGAGAATTTGTACAAAGCACACCTAAAGTCACAGCTGTCTCAACTCCCTGCTCATCCGGTCCCGTTGTTGTAAGTTGACTACTTTCGTACATCTTGCTTTTTCCCTTATGTACAAGCATATATAGATTACCTGGCTAGGTTGCGTCTTGGAGGAGGACTGCGAGATTGACTGAGATTACTGAAATATTCTCTCCGTGATGAGTTTATATAGTTTGGCTTCTTCTCGGTTCAGTCACTTGCCTCGCCTATGCAGTTCAAGGTACTGACCTGAGAGAAAAAGCCTGCCTCGAGGTTGGGGCGTGCTCGTATTGCCACAAAGTAGCTTTCTGCCAACCAGCACTTTCCAAGATTCCCTTGGCTTGAGCCCCAAAGAAGCCGCGTACGTGCAAAACGATGAGTACGGTTACTATCTCGGGACCGAGAAAGCTGTCAAGCACATCAGGAATAACTCGCTTATCCACCCGCGGGTCAGAGAGAATCGTTTAAACTGGTTCGAAGTAGCGCCGGACTGGCAGGAATTTGAATCAATGGAGAAATGGTACGATCGCAAGAGAGACTGCAAGAAAGGGTGGACTTCAGCCCAGGACAAAGCCACCGATAACTCCTCGGAACATGTTTCTCCAAGCCTACGAAATAATAATGGAGGAAGCAATATAATTATCCTGCCTGACGGTAGTAGCGGTGAGTAATATTTGAGAGATATTTTCTTCCTATTCACTCTGGACTATGAGAGGCACAGATCTTAGGGGTTTAGGAGATATTAATGCCTTGAAAAACAATGCAGCTTCCGGGGAAGCAGGAAAAGTTCACTAACTTTTAACGCCAGTAATGAGAACTTATGCAATGGACATCGAACTCGTGGGGAGCGCCCTAAACGTTGGCATCATGTTCAGCAATGTCATCTTCCAGAAGAAACCCCAACGCACCTTGCCACCAAACATCCAATTCCCACCCGAGCGACTCGCTAACCTCCTACATGTGCCGGAGCTGTCCCTCGTCGTCGCAGGCTCGTTGTGCGGCCGTGTGGCGCTGATAACGCTAACACGGCCAGTAAATCCGCACTACTCCTTCAAGCGCGGCTTCAAAGTCGAGGCCATCCTACCGAAGAAGATAGACGAAGATCGGCAGCTGCGGCCTTTCTGTCTCTTGCTCGGCGTTGCTATCGGACCCATCCTACCAGCTGGAGGAGGTATGAATCGTTCCCTCGGCGAGCTCCGCTACCGCATCATGCTCCATTATTACGACCACACAATACTGAGCTACGAGGTGTACCGCAACGCTGTTACCAAAGAGCTCTTTGTTATTTAATTATTCCCTTTTTCGGGGAACGGAAAACCCCTGGTATCGAAGAACTGGAAAGAAGATTAGGTGGACTATCGTTCTTTTGGTTCAGGTTGGAGAGATGATGATGACAGAGGGGGGTGATAGAATGAAAGCGAATAAAAAAACGAAAATAGGAAAACCTAGGAATAGAAAACTACTCCCGAACCTCGGGAGACGAAAGGCGCAAAGGCGGGAAAGGAAAGGAGATACGGAATAAGAGGATCGTGCGACTGAATTATAAGTCAATTCTTCCTTCCATTACTTTCTCGGCCACGCTTCACGGCACGATACCCCTCTTTAACATCCTTTTCACTAGCGGCACTATTCTTTGGCTTGGGGCAGCATCAGCATCAGCATCAAATTTGTAACACTCCCAACTACACATGTCTCATTCATGTACTTATCAATGTATGCTACGACGAAAGCGTTATGAGACAACAAAACCTTATCAACTCTCAGGATTGACATGTAATATTCTGCCTTTTGTTTTAGAATTGCCGAGGTAGGTATTATAATCTTTGTAGGTTGCGAATCATGTGTCTGGGGTGTATGTATTTGACGTTCTCTCCGAGGGGCAATACCCAGGTGCTGCCATCCCTGATGAGGAGCTGATAAAAAGAGCCTATTTTTTGACATAATCTTTCCCATATCTCCCTTGTCTTTCTCTTTTTTCCCTCTCTTGATGGTCATGATTTGGACTTTACGTATCTTGTGTATTGACGGAGAGGGTGAGAGATCAGGACATATATTTCCGGAAGCAGGTTTAGTTCAACACTGTATGTGTGTAGCCGGCATGTCTTTAGCGGAGGCAAGGCAGCATGTTTCGCGAAAGGGAAGGGAACATAGCAGGCGTGAGAAGGCTCTACCTACTGGATCGAGCTGCTCAAATGCCCGTTTCCTCGAATTAAGCCGGGACGGGCAGGGTCTATTTTCGCTAGGGGATTCTTCGACTCGGGTAGGTACCGCATTCGTTCCGCGAGGTCGGCTACGAGGTACATAAATCTCATTCATAGCTTGATAGATGTCGTTAACGCGGATTTTCCTCCCTTCCGCAACTGACTGTGTATACCCATCCGAGAAACAAATAGAGCATTGAGATTCTATCCTTTGTAAAAGGGATAATAGGGAGGCATACAAAAAAGCAAGACCCCTCGTCCCGAAGCCGATTCCCGTTTCCCTGGATTGGGGGACTTGGAGCCTTTTCCTTGTCCTCGCTCATCTTAACACCCTTGAGAGAAACGTATTATGACAAGCCTTTACCTAGGTAGGTGTGTGATATAATACACCAGAGTCTTTCCTCCTCCTCCTCCTCCTTCTTCTTCTTTTTTTCTTGCCTCAGCTTCAAAGTCTCCAGCTAAGTACCGTCCATCGCGACGTCCTTTCGTCCATTATCCACTACCGCAACCACAGGGTTAGCAAGACATGTATTCATCTATCTAGGTAGGTATTCACCCACACACCCACCCATCCATCCTGCGTCACGAAAAATATAAATGAGAAAAAGAAAATGGTATATATTCACACACATTCTTTCCCTGTCTCGACCTTAGGCGCCGAGCCCTTGGGCGTCGGATTCGATTGCATGCCAGCGTCCTGGCCCGAAGCATGCACGCCCGTGGCGGCGGTCTCGGCCGCCCTTACGGTATTCTTGACGTCGTCCGGGACAGGGGGCGGGACTATGGGAGATGTCATCAGTCTTTCTACGACGAGAACTGTCGAAGATTTGGAGGGGAGGGTGGGGTGGCATCTAGGAGGAGAGAGGGAGAAGGAGGGGCGTGCGCACCAACGCGAAGACTGCGACTGTTTACGGCCATTGCAGTATTGGAAAAAGAAAGAGGAAAGATTGTTTATGTAGCAGAAAGTTCGCACATCTAGACAGTTGTTGAGCCCATGAAGAGTTGAGATAACTCGATGGTGTTCCGGAGTACATATATGTCATAGATGAGAGAAGCGAGAGAGGAGAAATACGTCATTGGATGGGGAGGGGTTGTTATATTTCTCTAGGGTAGCGCCCGTCCCTAGGATAACGGTCTCTCTCTCTCAAACTGTTGACTTCGCCATTGACCTCCCTATTTGGAAAACAAATGGTGCATCTTTCTTTCCTTTTATGTGCATGGTATTGTTTTTAATATCGATAATAATCCTTTATTACTAATCGGGTACTATAAACACCGATCCTCCAATTCTCCAGTCTGCTAAACACCGCAAATGGTATCAAAAGGAATGTAACTCATAACACGCAGTTGGAAGCCGAGTTGTTCTCTCCAACCAAACAAGAAAACTAATCTACGTCGCCGTATCTATGGGGTCCTCCGGAGACGAGAGTCTCGCGGCCATTTGCAAGTAATCCTCTTCCTCGGTAGCGGTAACTGGTGCCTTTCGCCTGGGCCATATAAATTTCGAGATATGTTGCATTGAGCGTAGATGCCAGCATCAACCAGCTTCTTGATCTCCTTCATTGCGAAGGCGGAATGATCACATCTTTGCGGCGCCTTCAGCACCTTCGGCTGTTGCTTCGCCTTTGGATTCCTCCGCTGTTTTGCCCGGCTCGACGTCTGTAGTTACTTCGGGGGCAGCCTCATGCACAGTCTCAATGGCAGTCCCATCAGACACTGCCGCAGTGGGACCGGTTGCTCCTCCTGTCGTGACTTGAGGAGCTTGTTCTGTCTCCTCTTTCGCATCAGGGTCAGTAGGAGGAGAAGAGGTCTTTGCATCTGTTTTCCCTCTTTCCTTCGCGATCCAGCCTAGAAATAGGGGAACATCCTTCCAGACGATGTCCGCGAGAGCTAAATCCTGGATCCACAAAGGTAGAATACCAGCGGCATCACTCGCAGTTCCAAGAAGCCACTCAACTTTCCCGTCATCAAGCTTACGTATGCGCTCAACGCTAACGTAGAATGCGATCTGGGCACCTTTCTCTTTGGATAGGTTGGCTTTGTCGCTTGTTGCAAAGTCTGGCACAGGGATGCTGACGATGATGAATTCTGGCGCACCGGTCCCCTCTTTTACCGCACACGACAGCTGAAGCACAGGGAATGTGCGGTCCTTGAGAATAGGCCGACCGATTTTGTGACGCATTTCCTCAACTACAAGTGAAAACCTGTCCCATGACTGGCCAGCTTCCTCCAGTTCGATACCAGTGCAGTCCCACCGCTGGGCCTCATTCGCGCCAATGACGTCGGGTGTGAAAGCCATCTCTGTTTTGCCGTGTTCTAGGCGAAAAGAGTGATCGAACTCATCCCAGGATGCCGTGCCTTTCTTTGCCGCGTCCTCGTGTAGACTGAGGCGGACTGCCCATGTCTCCTCCTCGACATTGGGCTTGATTCCATGCTTAGAGGCGATAGTCTGCAACTCCTTGGTTGAGATGACGCGTTCTAAGACGTCGACCTTGGCAGCCGAGTCCGGGCTAGACTTGGTACCCTTCGATTTCCAGAGTTTCTTCGCATCTGAGGAGATCTTGGGTGCCGCGGAGTCAATGAAGGGAAGGGCTTCTTTGAGGATTGAGGCGACGAATGGCTTTAATTGGTCTAGCTCAGCTGTCGCGGAGGGGAGCTGCTTCACAGGCAGACCCCAACGACGCACAAGCGGTCCAAGTTCCGTTTCTGTTGACATTGCAAGCGGAATCTCGAGTGATAATACAGAGAATGATCGAAGGTATTCGGTCTACTAGAGACTAGCGGATCCCGTGGCTAAATGGTGTAGCTGAGCTTCGTAGAAAGCTTGAATGGCCTGCTTGAAAGGAAGACGAACGTCCAAACGACTACTGGGTGTCTTAGGGTGAGATGTTCGATTGAAATGGGCGCAATCTAGCTTCCCTCATTCGAGGTTCCCTTGGAGTTGTACCGGGTGTTATTCGGTTGTAGGGGAGATAGAGGTCTTCAAACACAGGAGTGCATAGATATACAGCTTAATAAATACAAGCCATTAGGGGGTGAGTAGCTAGGTGAGGATGAGGTAGGTAGCTCTGGGGAATGAATACTATGGCCTGTCGGAATACGATGTGTGGTGTAAACGGCAGAAATACGCGAGTATTAAGTATCGCGGAGGGAGGCGGCAGCTAACGGAAAGGAGCTCCTGACTATATTAACTTAGTGTGGATGCATTAAGTGCTGGGCCCGGCTCTCGGCTACACTCCTATTGGCAGGCGCACCAGATAATGCCCATTATGCATGCAGGGTACGCTCCTGTGAGAAACAAGCTTTTCAACACCCTCTGTGACTGGCCGCTGCTACGTTGTGCTTTGCCTAAAAAAGGATGGATCACAGCAAGATGGTCACATCCCAAGTCCCCATCCCGCCACCCCCTCGACGACATGTAATTTTGGGACTTGTCTGACCACGCGCATTGGTCGACTTTGAGTTTCACATATCACACCTTCTCCGAATATACATATTGTCGTTGCTTGTTATTGTTCTCTTTATTTGATTAAGTAATACTGTATGTCTATGCCGTGTCCTCATTACATGCCTAGGGAGATGGAGTATCTATTCCCAGGTGAGCTGTATTAATACAGGGGGTCTCTCAAATTACAATCCGTATCTCGTCTTTCAATTAGTTATTCCCATCGGCGTTTATTGTTCTCGTCTTTCCCAGTAGATATTAGCGGGTTCGATGGGCCGTGAAAACAGCGACGCGTAATCTGTGCCGATGACCTTATTGCTGCCGTCGACATTGCGAAGCTTGAATTGACGAACCACCATGGCCACGATGGTCTGAAGTTGCACGTTTGCGAATTGCTCACCGATGCATCGGTGTCGTCCCGCGCCAAACGGTAAATAGGGCGAGTTGGCACCCTTGCTAACCAGTCCATATCCGTAGTCAATCTTCTCCTCATCTTCAGCCGAGCTAACTATTCTAGGCGCAAGCGGCGAGTCTTTGCTCCATCGGGTCGGTTCCCATAGGTCCGGCTCAGGGAAATAGTTGGGATCGGAGGCACTCACGCCAGCAGCCGCGAGCAATTGGTGACTGGTAGGAATAACATATTTAGTTCCAGGTACAGGCATAGGTGATTTGACAGCGCGTAGGATAGAGTGAATAGGAGCATGCAGTCGTAGTGTCTCCTTGATGATCGCCTGGTTTAAGGGGAGCTTCGAGAGATCTTCATAGGTGAGTGGTGGTAAGTCAGCACCAAGAGCCTCGATCTGTTCGCGGTAAAGAGCCTCGTAGATGTCCGGCCGAGAAGCGAGTCGCAACATGATCCAGGAGCTGGTGGATGACGAAGAGTGCTGTCCAGCCATGAGTAGGGCAATCATCATGTGTGCGACCTCGTGGTCAGGGATCTGAACACCATTCTTGTATGTCGAGTTCATAAGGTGCCACATGATATCCTGAGAGTCCGACGTGCCAGCAGCGCGGCGCTCCTTAATTGTATCCATATAGATTTTAGCAATGGTTTTCTGGGCATGGTCTCGTCGCTTGTTCCACGGGAGTGGTGCCCAGTGAAGCATGAAGTTGACGGGGCTGAAGCCCATGTCAAGGTCGTGGTACAGATCGGCTAACGATTCGTCGAACTTGTTTCGGATCTCTGCGCCCTGAAGGGAGTGGGAGGCGGTGAAAATCGTGATTTGAGCCATGCTCTTTGGGATATTGACGATGCCAGAGTTGGCCTTGAAATCCGGGCTCCTCTTGAAGTAGTTGGTGACCTCGTCAGCGATGATGGGTACATATGATTGGAAGGCCTGGGTAGTGAGGGCAATCTTCATGAACTATTTCGCTGTGTCAGTGACGGACCTGGAAGGGCGCCGGATAAGGTGGGCGAGGTACCTTCTTCTGCTCCATGAGCTTCGAGTTGGGACAGTCGTAAACCACATCTTTTCCAAAGACAGGGGTTGTGAGGACTGTGTAGATTTCCTCGGCGTTGACGTCCTTCAGCTTGCCGTTCAATATGAATTCGTTGCCCGCAGGTCCGACGTAGACGGTTGTTTTCTTGCCGAGGAGAATGAAGGTAAAGATATCGCCATACTAGGATGTCGGGATTAGCAAACGCTCGCCAGCTGGGTAGAAAGTTGTCGACGTACCTTATCACGGTTCTCCTTGAAGAACCGCGGGGGGTCCATGCCATATGTGATGGTGCTTCCTATCAAGGGAAACCAGTGAAAGACCAGGGGCGGCTCGTTGGGGTTCTTGAATAATATTTGCTTCAAGACGTTGAAAAAAACAGAGACCAATAGGAGACCAGCAAGCGCAGCGCCCACTTGCGACACGATCGACAGCTGCGATAGCTGCTGGAACAGAGGTCCCGAGACATCTTGTAAGAGACCCATTCTAGCTAAGATATTGTCCTCCGAATCCCACGTTGAAATCGACTTGCCGTACCGATATGGGGGGCGAGAACTACCTAGGCGTAGGTAATGCAGAGAGGAATCAAGAAGTCGAGGATGATGGGGACTTTATAAAATGAATAGCATGTGCCAGGGCACTCTTCGAGACCGCTAC
The DNA here is from genome assembly GCA_023159155.1 of Ustulina deusta. NCBI lineage: Eukaryota > Fungi > Ascomycota > Sordariomycetes > Xylariales > Xylariaceae > Ustulina > Ustulina deusta. Next base: position 106,732 of record JAJNNX010000061.1, read on the forward strand.
ACTTTGGCCAATGAGTGGTGCGATGGTGATAGTGGATAAGGGGTATTGCGGGGAGCGGCCGAGCTACAGTGACCAATCGCATATCCCTGTTCCTAATCGGAAAGCATGACGCTTCTTGGCAAGCACCTTCGCAATGGAAATACGAATACGAACGCGTTTGTATTTGCCTCGCGCATATATCTTTTAACGCAATACCCGTAGCTAAAAAGGTATTTTCTTCTCTTAATTGGATGGTTTAAATGCATATAATTAAGGCGCGCTCTTGTATCCACAAAGACGACAAAACATCGTCTCATCGAGCAATCATGCCATAGCCATCTTAACAACATATTAGCTGTAATCTGGGGTAGACAAGTTCCCTATTGGATTCTTTGTACTGTCAAGAAATCTCCTGAAAGAAAAAAAAAATATCGCCCTCGTCCGATATAGACCAGAATGACACATGATACGAGCGATGGTGCGATACATACACCGCTGGTTACTTCCCTAGATACATGTGTACCTCCCTAGGTAGCTCGCACGCCCGATATTATCACTGACATCTAAAGATGTAAAACTGTGTTTAGAGTGTGCTCCAAAAACACTTTCAATACCTACTAGGTAGTCAGTCCATTCTCATCAGCTCTTCATAAAGTCCAATACTATGCGATCTCTGGCCTACCAATTGGCCAGGAATGCTTCATATGTACCTTATTGTTAGATACCGTTAAAACACCCTGCCATTCCCTGACCACTAATACTGGACAGATAGTTTGACTATCCCATCGATGACCTCACCTCAATAACACAAATGGCTGCGTGATTACCACAATTGCAAGCCAAGACGCACCCAGTGTAGGAAGGACTAGGGCGTGCGGCGCTCTTCTCCGTGGCGGTCTAAATGAGGTCTACCTACTTGTTCTCGAAGTTCAGCCAAGCCAGGAAAGCCGAGGGGATTGATCAATAGTGTGAACCAACACCCAGCTGCTGCCAACAAGACGACACTGGGGCGAGACACTGACTGGCCTATGAGTCTAAGGCCATATAGGGCCTCGAGATCTATCTAGGTAGCGTAGGAAACCAAACGTTGGCAGAGTCCGGATGAGGGAGTTTGATAGCTTGGGGCAGCAGTCTCTGCCAAACCATTTGCCCTCAAAGTCTTTTGAGCGATTCATGTCGGTTTCAATAGTATGTGAGTATCTTACCATGATAGGCTTCATTCATCATCATTTACGCACTGACAGTCTTTGCTCCCAATCTCACAGTATCATCGTGCCAGACACCTGGTCAATCTAAAGAATCGATAATCCTAACCACGGAGCCTATTTCTTGTTGAGGGAATTGCACCTTTTCGTACACCACTAACTGAAACGACGCCATCTAATGAGGTCATACGTGCTTTGAAATGATCAATATATGCCTTGCTTTGTCCCCCAGAACGCCTGTGTATATGCAGAAAGTGAGGCCGAATCGCTGCCACCCTCACCTGAGGAGTTGGGACAGGTATGTGTACCAAAACACCATACAAGTTTTCGTTATAATGTTATACCAGTCCACAAGAAGTTCCCGTCAATGTTTACCCAATTGCCGCCGGCCATGGCCTTGTCCCAGCCCATCATCACCGCTAGCAGTCGACATCCCATCGCACTCATAGTACAGATGACGGCGTCGCTCGCTTCGCTGAGTACTGCCAGATCCATGGCATAAGCACGTCCAACTAGCCCTCTAAGCCGCACGGCATCGATCGGAGGTTCTCCGTTCTCTTGCGAGTCGTCGTCCATCGCCTCCACGTTGTGTAATGTGGCATGGCCGAGGTTCCAGAACATGCTCGCGAAGAAGCCGCCTTCCCAACCAAATGCCTCCTCGACAAACTTGTGCATCACCCATCGCTCATACTGAGCGGCTTCGGCGTGCTGTTTTCCAGCTAACTTTATTTGTTCTTGGGCTCGGAAGGCGTCCTTAAACTCGTCTGCTTCGTACACGTCGGGGTTGTCTGATGCGATGACCATGAACGAGTGTTGCTTAGCGACTACATCCTCTCCGCCCAGAGGCGTACTAAAGTTGTGGCGCTCATCAATGAGCTCCTGGGACTTCTTCGCAAACTGATCCAGCGGTATGTATGCGCCATTGTATTGGTATTCAAACGGATGTCGGTCTCCTTGTCGAACGTGAACCCCAATGATTGTACCATCATTGTAGTTACCTTGTGGTACGGCTGCCTGTGCCTTCAGTTGCTTGACGCGGTCATCCACATAAGGCTTGTCATCATTATTGAGATGGAATAATGCTTCATATCCTGCACGAGCGAGATCATAAATAGCCCGCTCTCGGTTCATATCGGTCCGCTTGGTATTCTCGTATTCGGCATTAAAGTTATTTCCGAATGTCACCTGGGCTGTAACCGCGGACACGACGAGATGCTTCGCATTTCGGGGACAGGGAAGCATTTGATGCCTCGGTGGTGGTTTGCAGTTCTGCACGGGGGACGATTTGAATATGTCGGTGTAGAGGCCATAGGCCCATCGTGAGTCCTCGATAAAGAAAGCTCGCTTTTCCTTCTGGGCAAGGCCGTAGGCCATCCATAGCATCATCAAAGTAGGTCCCAACCCCGCGTCGGATGATTCGAGTACAAATGTCAAAGATGTCCTGCAGGTTTCCATATCTGCCAGCCCATCCTTTCTTTGACCCACTAGGTGACCGTCTTGTGCTTCGGTGGTAACCGCCCGCCTCTTGTTCTCGATAGCTGGAAAAATACCCTTCTTCTCAGCATCCCTAACTTCTATAAAATAAGGGTCCACATAGTAATAGGTCTGTGATGCCTGTTGCGATAGCGGTGACTGGCCACGCAACTCCCTCACACGAGCAGCGGCTTCCTGGCATTTGGTACATATATCCGAATATTCCTTCATGGATAGAGGAAATCCGTAGGCTGGGGGAATAGAAACGGTCCAGCTGGATTTTCCATGCCGATCGGTGAGAGCAATGGGTGTTGGAATCTTCGGCAGCGCGTTCTCACCAACCAGTTCGTATCTTTCCTCGTTCTCTAAAGTCCACCCAACAACCGGTATCCGCGTCTCCCCTTGGATAATTGTACTGACAAGCAGAAGAAATGCTGCTAACCCTGTTATCCAAACTACTGCCCTCAGTACTCGACTGGGTCTGGGAGCTGACGATGACTTGCGCGGTCGCGGAACCAACGCTGGCAGGCCTGGGGAGGGCGGTGGTGAATAGAATACGAGATGGTTAAAATTAAATCGTGATGAAGTAGATGACAAGGGAGCCTTTTCGCCTTGATACGAGGCAGCTCTACGAAGGTTTAGCCGAGGCGGCGCAATCATCACCTTAGGATGCGTGCTCGGGGGGGCCATTATTGTAGCTGTCGTGGTCTACCGCATGTGTTCTCTTCTCGTTCTGAGACAAGCCGGAGGGCGGGTGTCTGCGCTCACGAACAGAATTGGGTTGGTTGGTAACACTCGTCTAATGTGGTGGTAACAACGAAAAGGAGCAACTAGACATAAATGCGCAGGGATGGCGGCGGTGAGATGGAAAAATGAACAACAGTGAAGGAACGACAGGTGGCCAGAATTATGAACTTGGCCATCACAGCCTGTCAATGGATGTCATTCCAAGAATGGTCCCAAACAAACAAAGAATGGACGGGACTGAGCCGTCGAGGCGTCAAGAAGGTGGTCAGCTCGAGGCACCGAGCGAGAAGCAGAAGCGGCTTCGGATATTAGCCAAGGCTGGGTGCAACAGTGCACCTACCTTACGGGAGTGTGAGCAGCCAGGCGAGGATGGCAGGAAACGATCGTCAGCTCAAAAAGGGAGGTGATGGGCCGGAGACGGAGGAAGTCCGTGATGATCTAGTGTGGCTACGAAGTGGACTTCGTCTTGGCACAGGAGAATGCGCACTAATATGCAGAACGAATACGCTATTGCGGGATTCCCGTGCGAGATTGGGCGGGCAGTCGCGGGCAGGTGAGCAGGCTGGGGAAATTGGGCTATGGTTCGGAGAAAGCGCCGGTTGTCAAGTGACGATCACGAGAGCCTCGCTGGTAGAAAAGGAAGAAAGACGAGGTTCAACAAGCAACTCCATAGGAAGAATGAAACAAGGCATTGGGGGAGACATCAAAAAGCAACAGCGCCAAGCACGGCAGAACATGAGGGTTAGGTTTAAATAAGAAGAGCACGATCTACCTAGGTGTACGTATAGGTACTTGCTGGAAGGAGAGCGGGAAAAAAAACCAACACCACGAGCAGTGCCACGAGGTCTGCATAAGTATGTCTCTCTGGGTTAGATGCTTTGTACACTACGCTGCGCAATATCTGGGGAAACCGACAGACGCACGCACTGCTGTACACCGCATTAGTGTAGTCTCAGTTAAAATAAACAAAATGGAATAAAACGTTCACTCGGTAAGCAAATCATTACTACCAGACTAGTGTAGTTCCGCAGTAACGTATACTGTATATGCGTAGTGTATGTGTCGCTCGACTTTGCCCTTTTTCACTTAATTTGGTGTTTGAGCGTAGCTGATGTGGGGAAATGTCTGACGATGATGGACGTTTGAGGGATTGGTTTTTCGGTATTGTGGGGTCACAGTGATGTCACAACCTACATGGCTGGTACCACGGGTACACTACTTGCGGTTCACTTACTTAAATCAATGTCTTTGGTGTAGTTCCAGCGTACTATTGGACTATAACATTACGTACCTAACCATATGTATAATGCGCCCGAGTAGGTACTACCGAAGAGTGCCCGCCCAGGCACGTAGTATACCGAGACAGAAAACATCGTCTTCAATTGGGGATCAAGAACACTACCTATGCATCTGCTGGTATTTGGTATAGTATACATAACTAATACACTATTACTGTAAAAGCTCCTTCTTAACATACTAGTACGCGTCCTCAGACGCCCATGCACACAGGGTCCAGCCGATCATCCACATATGTCATTATTCCTTTGCATGCCTATTTCTGTCCTCAGGAGGATCATTCTATGGAGACGGTATACACGTGTAAAGAGGCCCTCCTTCTACGAGAGCCATGCCTCGTCAATCTGCTCACGTATCCGGCTCTTTCATTGCGTACCCATTTAATGCACACTGATGGTAAAATCGAGCAATGTCGAGTGTAAATCCCAGACTGTAATGTCGTGATTCGCTCATACAGACAGGCATTGGTGATTATCAGATTTAGTGTACAGTAGTGTACGTTCCCATTCCAGCTCCGGGAATGTGGCCCCACGGCCGACCTCCTACCATTGGCCATACGATGGAGCCGAGGTCTCCTGTTCCCTGGAACCCCTGACATGATGAAACAAGCTAAAAAAAATTCATGCGACTTGTTTGGCTGCTTGTGTTCTGGCTGTCGAAGGACCCTTTGCTTTTTATTATGACGATTGCGATGGGTACCCATTTTAGCCATATTTTTCTTCTTTTTTGTCTTGATGAAAGGCCAAAGTGGATATGTTGAGCACAACCAATCTAGCAGGCACCTCCTATTGATACGGACAGCACCACAGACATTTCAAGTCATGATGGTCCTTTGCAAGAGCTGGATGCGGTAGTATTGTCCCATCGTGTACCTACACTTCCACTTCACGATACAATAAGCTGCATGATAGGGGCGTCGACGATCTCGTAACATCAGGAGATGATCACGGGCGATCTCAGTCAGCCACCGAGCCACCGGCAACGTGTTGCTTCGCCGTTTGCGCAACTCGCTATCAAGTTGGTTGCAATCCTGTAAATCCATCCTCCAAGACTCGGCACTTGCCATCATTTCTTTGTCCTGCAGTGCTGCAGCTTTGCCGACGGCGCAAAGAGGATTGTGCCTCAGGCAATGTCAGCCCTCATCCTCCTCTCTCTTGCTTTCGGCTCATAGATCTGTCTGTCTGTGTGCCTGTCTGACCAACACGTAGGTATGTGCATTATATGCGGACAGGAAAGACAATCCATTCGTCGTCGAACCCTAACAACCCTCTCACGAAGTACAAATAGTACACCATGGGTGATACTAATGGTTTGTATACGCCGAGAAGCCGTTTCTGTGTAATCGGTCCTCCCTACGGCGATGACGGTATCCAGAGACAGCCTCTTTCCCCTTTTGAATTGACCGGATCCTGATAAACAGGACTTCTTCCGTCCCATCTTGCCGTCTCTCGCTCTGCTGCATTTTTGCGAATCGCCTTGACCGTCTTGATCGACGCCCCCTACCAGACGGAAAATGCCCTTCTCCCAGCGGATTGGCCCAGTTGGCAGATGAAACACGGCAACTGGTCGCCTTGTGTGAAATCTTCTGGTCGCGGCCAATCGGCCTCATGGCTGCACACGCTCACCGATCGCCTGGGTTTACTGAACCAGTGTAGGTACATGTAGGACATGCCATCATCCCGCTTATGTACCTGTGTTTGTATGGTAAGTAGAGCCGAATGCTTACTTCTTATTCACTCGCTGGGCGAGAAAGAGGCTTGGCTTGGCTGTAACTTGCGATTTTTTTTTTGCTCTTGTCTCGGTAGTACTTTTTATTCTTCAACTTATTGCGGGGGCTAGAAAGTCGGAATAATCATCATTACCATCAACATGCCGTATGACTATAATTAGTGCTTATTTTAGAAGCAGAAAAAGAATACCCTTCGACTACTTGGCCAGCCAGCACGATGAAGCAAGTAGTGTATAAACGAGCTACATTTTTGTTCACTCGAAACTAACATCTTTCGATAGCCATTGTATTACTTCCACGTACCTATTCAAAAACAAAACGCGAAATCGTCAAATCTCGGCTGCTTCAGTAGACTTGTAGCACTAATCTGTCGCCTGCCAGTCGCCATGTTACATATACTACGGTACCTAGACTAGATGACACGACGTTGGACCCCAATCCTCCAGTAGTGTACAATCGGCCCCCCAGCTACGCTCGCTCGACCAGGTCTTTTTCGACGCCGCCGAAAGACCCAAGGACAAGGACCAATCTAGGGCTGACCTTCTTGGCCGAGGGATCAATAGATCTGGGGCGTTGTCAATATATATATGCGTGTATATCAAGTTGTCGATAATAACAATCAAGTTAAATAACCAGCCAGCCTTACATCGTATAGTATAATTAGGTAATTAATGGCACCGCACAAGCGGGATGAGTGCATTCTACCTAGGCACCCATTAACCAAGTTCTTCATCAAGATGCAACAAGACAAGACGGACAGAAAACTACATATTCGCATGCCATCAACCATAGCACATCCCGCCAAGACTAAAAAGGGAAATACCTACCGGGAAGAAAGAAGATGGGGGGATCACGTAAGATGTCGCCCCTTATCACTCACAGTCCTTACATACAATAGGAAAGAAGATACGAGGGACCGTGCATATATAACTAGGTAGTGACCCCCCCAGTCACTCGCCTGTGACTACATTCCATCTCCCGACAACATCAATTATCCACCTAACTACCTACTAGTAGATTAATAAATATCGCCACCACCCCAACCCACAATGTTCCGCATTCGTATAGCAACACTGCATAATATGGCGTTCCATCTTGGCTAGGACTATTCAATATAGGTAAACTTACACTAGGCAAGTGGAGAGGGGACAGTTATGAGTACATGAGAATTGAGGCGTACTACGTGAGAGAGCGGGGGAAAAAAAAAAAAAAAAAAAGGCCGAGAGATTCATCTCCCAGACAGAATCCCATCTCACCAAGATCACCGCTTACGGTGCCGCACCTCCACATAACGCTTCGTTCAAACCCAAAGTCGAGAGTGGACGACATATGGGTACAGATTACATGCATGCCAGTGCCCTTCTAGTGTAACCCATAATATCATGCCAATCCAGGAGAGCTGAACAATCCCCTTGTTGGTAACGAATGCAAAGAACTGCATGCATAGCCTCCAGTAATACAGAATAGGGGGGAGGCACTCATGTTACATCATGGATAACAAATTTAGATTTCTGATTGTCCATGTTCTTCTCAACTATCTAGTCATAAAAAAGCAATCAGGCACTTGGCTAGCGACCAGCTCTTGAAATACTATAATCTCCCGTCCGTTTCTCGCGGTTGGCTGCTTGAATAATATACAAGATGTATAAACGAGGTACTCTTCCTACCAGGTTTAAGACTGTGTGGAGGGAAAGAAAAATACCCTCTTCCGTTCTCCGATATAAATAAACATAACCGAAACCTCAAAACCGGCCAACATAGATACAGGTTCCATCGCCCCTTGGCCCCTCCTCCGTGGCTGTTGGAAATAGCTACTAAATAAAACATGGGCGAATGTGATTCGACGGAACTAGGCGGAATCAACAGAATATAGCATCTACCAGTCAGTCTCCTTTTCCTCATTAGGACATTCGCATTCCACAGGCCAACCAAAATCATAGCATAGCAAACAGATAAAACAACATGATAGGGGGTATATTATAAGCGGATAAAAGTAGAAAAAGCTTGACCTGAACGCCGGCCTGCTGCAAAGAAGGATTGAAAGACTGCTCTAGTCACAGCAGTGACGGGGAATTCATGCTTTTCACATCGACGACTGCGCCTCCCCTCCTGCCGGCTGATCGTTTCGTGGCAGCTCAAGGTCAGGCTGGCTAAGATCCGTAATGCCGCCCGTTCTACGATCATTGACAACTCGAACACTGCCGCGAACGCCTCTAACAAGCTGACCAGATTCGACACGATCTTGGATCATCTCGTCCAACATTTTACTCATTTCATCCACGCTTCGTTTCCGAACGGGCGAGTACCTCTTGATCTTCACAACGGGAGGATCCGGCAGCGCATCCTGTGGCGGGGGACTAATGGACTCTAAGAGGAGTGAGGAGCGGGCTTCGCTCCTTTGAGTGTCAAGCCCCTCGGCGGCATCCCTTGAACGAGCGGCGCTACGAAGTGCCGTCAACATTCTGTCTTTATCGTCCAACCTCGCCCGGAGTTCTGCGATTTCAGCATCTTTTTCCTTGATCAGTGCGGACACGCTATGATCCTCACCAACCATGATACCCTTATTTGGCGTGGAAAAGCCTGCGGATGTCCGCGACGAGCTGGCTCGGCGAGCTTGGAGAAGCCTCTTCTCGAGTGTTGCAATATATCGGTTCTTGTCGGCAAGGTCGGCTTGCAATGATTGATTTTGAGCTTGCAAGGACGCTGTGCCATCGCCATACTCACCTACGTTATCCTCCTCTTCATTCGCAGTCGCTTCCTCGCCACTTGAATGACGTGCGCCTACCGATCTACGCCCTATTGTTGAGACTGACGACCCTCTAGAAGCCGTTCTCTCGAGACCATTAGGCGTCGTGAGCGAAGTGCGGATCGAGCTTTGCGAGAAACGGTTATGTACCCCAAGCGCGCTATAGGTGCCGTTAGAATTAACTCCTGTTGATTTCGAGCTCAAGATCAGCCGGTTCAGATGGTCGATTCGTTCCTTTAGAGCTGTGCGTGCAAGCTGCATCTCCAAAATCTGCTCTTCGTGCCTTGCTTCAGCTTCTTTCTCCCTTGCGAGTTCCTCTTCTACATCCTTCTCCTTCTCCTCTTCTTCAGCCTTGTTATGGTTGGCCTTGGCTTGGGTATCAAGCTGTTGCCTCAGTTCAACGATCTCCATTCGATAACGTTCGAGGAGAACTCTTGCGCCACCTTCTCCACCGGCTCCTAAGTCTTCCTCCGCTCGTTTGGCGTGGCTGACAATGCTGTTCTTCGCCCTGGAAGCGAACTTCAGTGTGTTAAGGGTTTCAGTTGCGTGGCTATTTGCAGAAGCAGTGCTTCCTGCGGCGCCGGTCTGGATGGTGCAGAGAATGCTTACAAGCGAATTCCCAGATAGCGCACCTTGCAATAATCTGGTTAGCTTGCTGTCTCTGTAAGGCAAATGCTTGCCGTCCTTATCCCCGCCCTTTCCTTCTTTCTCCTTGTGTTCTGAGAGCTTTGATATGACCGTTCCGAGGGTTAGCAAACTCTTGTTGATATGAGACCCTTCTTGGCGGCGCTCTTTCGATTCGGCAGCTTTCTCCGAGCCAGCCAGATCGATTAGACTCAGCGTGGATACACGAACACCGCTTGGGACCAGTCCTGAGCGTTTGCCTTCTGCGACCGAGCCTCCTGGTAAACGCTCTCTACTTTCTACAACGATCTGCACAACCGCGTGACTGCGAGAGCTCCTGGCATTAAACTGTGTGCTTGCAGTCCTTCGGGCTTGGTCACCACGAGCAATTACCCTTAGTAACTGGGTGGGACTTTGTACGATCTCTTCTTTCAAAGGGGTCGCATAGACACCCCTTTTGCTGTCTTCTCGAAGCTTGATCTCTTCCTGAGCGCTTCCGGTTCCAGTGGCATTGGCTGTCGGCATGCTAAGAAGATCGTGTATCCTCTCGTTGTAGATCTCAAGATAGCTCACCCGAAGCAAAAATTCCCTGGACGGCGTTTCACGAATATAGGAAAATATGTCGGTTATAGCGAGCGGGATCACACCAGGAGACGAGGCGGTACCCTGCATAGAAAATGTCTTCCCTGTTCCCGTCATACCATATGCGAATACTGTTCCATGATAACCTTCCATCACTCGGCGGACTAAGCGCTTTGCGATATGGTCGTATACACGGCTATTGTCGTCGTGAGTCGTGAAAACATTATCTTTAAGCAGTTAGTAGAGCCGAATACTAAGGAGCGAAAGACTGACCATAGTAATAATCCCCTCCTTCACGTCCACGATATGCAACCAGCGACTTTCGACCGTCAACCATCCACTCCCCTTCCGTTTGGCCGTTACTGCCCCCAGCATCTGGTCTCACACGAATACTGACAAGGACATTCCCTTTACCATCTAATCCCTTAGAGGCACGGTTCTCCCTGGTACCAGACCCGTTCATTTCTGAAGGGTCGTCATACGTGGTCGCTGATGTCGAATAGGAATCCTGCGCCGAAGAGCTACGGCTTTGGGGAGGAGAGGCTACACTAATTAATCCGTCCGAGTGTCTCGTGCCAGCTCCGCCTAGCAGCGACTTGCCTTCTCCACCTCCGTTCAGCAGGCTTAGCGTTGTTTTAGATGTCGCCTGAGGAGTGCGAGCTCTCCTAGCTGGTGTGACGGTTCCGGATAGCGGACTCGGAGGCAGACTCCCTGCTCGACTCGGAGGTTGAGGGAATGAGTTGATACTAACAGTTTTGCGAATGGATCTCCCGGCACTGTTCACTCCAGCACCTTTCGGGATCGGAAGAGCTCCAGTGGGTGCTGGAGACAAAGGAGGGCCACTATGTATAGATGCCGCGGATGGTGCTCTCAGTCCGCTTCTCGGCGTGCCTTGCGTTCTGCGAGGGCTTACGATTCCCCCGGTGCTCTTCCGACTCTTCGGCATGGGGAAGGCTGGAAGAGCAGTCGCCGGGGGATCGTCAGACCCCCGTATTCGCGGTAACGCGGTTGTCATTGTGGTCTAAAATCGGGAGGCCTGTAGCGCACAAGTTTGTGAGTTCGCGAGGGTGCGGTTTGCGTTTCACGCCTCCATGAGAGTGCCGGCGCCGATCGGTAGAAGTTGTGGAATGGGCTGTTGAAGTGCTAAATCGGGAACTCAAGCACAGGATAATGGACCAAATAAGACGTCTCGGCCCGCAATCATAGCCCAGACACTAATGATCGAAGTTCTCATAAAAAACGAATAGGTTGGGTTCGATCGACGGATTTACGGTGGAAGGAGCAAATGGGTTAACCGAGTTGCTGATTGGCTCAATTCGCAAGATTCGTCGAGTTGGGCAATAAGAACTGGGTAGACACAGAACTACAAGTGCGGGACCAAGACAGCGCGAGATGCAATTCTATCAAAAAAGATTAGATCAGTCAATCTTCAGGGACGGCAGCTGGAGGGGCACAGGCCGTGCTCTCTGGTAGCATGTGCAATAAAATGGCCCGACAAGTTGAGGTTAGGGGAAAGATGGATGAACTCACGGGGAAGCGAAAGCTACTGAGAAAGTTAAGATGGGGAGTATCCGGCCGTGGTCGCCCTGGGGCAGCAAGGAACAACCCAAAAAGGCACAGGCTAGTCGGGGCTACACAACACCTAAGTCTAGGTTGAAGCTCCCTACAAAGACAGGCAGAGGGTGTGTGCCGATGGTTGGAACTCTTCCGTAAGACAAAGGGGATTTAGTCTCAGTCGGCGGTATGGAACGGATGCTTCCTTCTACGGTCGTATAACCTATTCCAGCCAAATTTCTTGCGCGAGGAGACGATTCAAAGGAAGGTCGTGAACAGTCGCATATATCACCGTAGTTTTTCTTTCTTGTTGTTGGTAGTTATCGGTAGCAGCTCGTTAATACCGCGTCCTGTTGGGTCGATGTAAAGAATGGAGATGGAGAGGGAGAGGTGGAGGGAGGCCGAGCGCAACAGGGAGTGGATAACTAGAGAAAAGAGTAAGTCGCAGCTGTCGAAGCCGCTTGCAAGCTCGAGCTGGTATGCAGGAGCCAAATGCGTTTGTCGCAGCCAGTAGCGACCGAAAGACTGACTCCGGGTAGGTAGCTCCTGCCCGCGAAAGTAAGGGATCCAGATAAGCAATCCGAGGTCACGATAGCGGCGGTAGTATGCGGGTGGCAAGGTGGTATGGTGCTCTACACTACGTAGGTAGGGAGATAGAACATAGGCAGAATAATGATAATGCGCAACGTCAATAGGAACAAGTGCTACCAACACTGCCGGTAGTCGACCAAAACTTTGGAACCTTGGAACCTTGGACCGGATGGGAACGAGATGGTGCCAAGTTTGGTGGCAGCCAGCAGATGCTTGAGCAGGGAGCACACGATACCTCTTCTCCATTTGTCTGCCCTTCACCCGCAGCCCTCATGTGGCTAATTTAGGGGTTGAGAGACAAGTTGGAGTCGGGGTTAATGCTCCAGATGTAATCTAATCTTGACAGTAGGTAGTTAGTGTATGTATACACACACCACGAATGATGGACCGGCATGGATAGCAAGGACCTAACGGGATCAGTACCTTGAGGTGGAGGTAGCGTAGGTCCTATAGCGCTAATTATGCCCATTGAGGATTAGCGAGGAGGCACACTACACTACCTTGGTTGATAGTTATACCTATATACCGGTAGGTAGTATAGTTTACTCCCTACGCTAGAAGTACCGGTACCATCTGCTTCTCTCCAGTATCATCCGTCCAACCTGCATCGTTCATGAACTAGAAGTGAAAGTAAGTGGTGTACATGAGGATCTATATAGGTAAGCAGTAGTCTCTTCTATTCGCCCGCAACTCGACAATAGTAGCGAGCCGCTTACGCACTCGGATGAGCCTTGTGTTTAATAAGCAAACGCCTTTAACAAGACCTACACTACCTACCTAGGTACTTAGGAGGTATACCTTAAGTAGGTACCTTTGATGGGTAGGCAGGTAGGTAGGTACCTACCTATGTAGGTTGTGTCCACGAACACGAGGCAATAGTACCTAACAACAGCCTTCGAATCCTCCCCGTAACAGGGAGGTACTTACAGTACTCAAGGCTGGGTTGATTTGGGTTTGCTTTCTAGTGTGCACTACTGCACTTCTTCTGTTCACCCGTATACACTACATGTAATCCACGCCAGCCTTTCACTACTGCACTGCACTGGATGATCTTGCATCATGGCCAGTGGATCATAAATTTAGTGACCTGTACACTATAACCATCAACACCCGACCCCTGACCAGGTTCAATTTCCAACCGCGGCCTAACATCACCCAGTCCAACCAATCTCCGTCCATGAACCCTGTCCTCGCATCCTGCACAAATATTGGCCGACCCATACCAGGAAATGCTAGGTCGAGAACCCCACGCTAGCCCGTAATCTGCACTGTTGTATTGTGTATATATGTATACATGCGTACTTTAATTTGTCGAATACCTACCTGGTATGTTCTGTACACAGATTCGACCAGGTTTAAACACTGACGAGAATCTTGCAGATACCAGGTTAGATGCACCCAAGCGATTCTGAAAATATCATCAACGGTGGCATCGCCACAACGTGCGCAGCTTGATGGGACCATGAAGATATAGACAGCCGTTGGCATCGTCCTCCACGTGGCGATGATTTCGCTTCCTGGGGGAATCGGAAGGTAAATCGAAAACGAGCTGAACGGCGTCCAACGCCACTACACGCCACCATTTGCATCAGCCCAAAGAAAAAAAATTTCGAGAGAAGTCTGGCACAACATCCATAGGCATAGGGGGCGCTAGACAAGACGAACATGTCTAGCTGCAGGTCATCCATCTGTCATACCAGCCTTGACTTAAATAAACTGTTGCTTCTCCCAAGCCAAACATACCTCAGGTAGGTGTACATTTCCAGCACGCAGCACGCAGCACGCAAGGTTTGCATCAATAATAACTCCGATAACGGGTAGGATTAACGGCTGGTTTCCCCGCGATGCTACGCGCCACCACGCCTTCACGCCTTCTCGATATTCGCTAATATCCGTTGGTGGTGGTCGATGTGAGATTTTGGCATGGGGAATCTGCTGTAGTAGATACTACTTTGCAACGCCAGTAGGAGCTACAGGTGCAGTTGCAGTGCCATCATAAAAGCCAAGCTAAGTCTGCAAATGCAACCTTTCTACGCAGGTCCAATGCCACTCATTTCGTGTGGATTGCTATACCCGGCAACGTCCCCGAATGTTCGTCGGCGTACTAGTCAGGGTACCGAATCAGGGAGCTATAAGTGGTGTAGTGTACGCTACTTACACTTCTTAGTGCGCTACACTATCAGGGGTCGAGGGTACCGAAGGAACAGAATGCATGCATGATTTGGACGAGTCATATCCGAGAAGTGTGAGAGGCAAGTCAAGCCATGCATTCGATCTTTTTACTGGCAGTGGCTGCAGTCCAGCCTTTCTTGTCACATTTGATCAGGTGGCAATCGTCAAGCGCAACGCTTGGCTGGCTGCTCTGAGCTGTCCTCCTCCACGCTGCGCCGAACGGGAGATCCGCCCGTTGGTGTCGTGTAACTGGTTGGCGTTGGTTGGCTGTGAACGCATCCCCTGTCCGCCTCGCATTGCAAATTTCCCATTCCAGCGCCACCATGTTCTTGGAATTGCTACTGTACATTACCCCGCTGTTGTGCTAAGAAGCTTGGCGACGAGAACTTTGTATATACACACATGCACCTCTTTAGCGATGATGAGCACCTATCTAGGTAGGTCTGTCATGGTGAATACACCATCATACCTACCTTTATGCTACCTATTTGGAGTCGAGGCGGTGTACTCTGAAAACTTATGACCGCAACCCCGATCTTGCATCACGATGACGGTAGAGCAATTCACCGGGGGAGATGTGCATAGCCGCATTGATAACTCATCAAGGATCCTCGTTTCATTTTGCTCAAGGCAGACATCCCAGCACATTGCCTATCATGAATTTCCTTCCGCATGGTTGTCCAAGAAGTTTGCCATAGCTATCCCATGAGCTTGCGCTGGTGTACCAAACTGAGTGCAGTAGTTCAGCCCGCCACAAGAAAGGGGGCAGCTTTTGTGTTAAAGTACCTACCTACTGTACGCCGAGCTCGTCAACGTATCAAGCGATATTCTATCGATTGAGCTATAGCATATCAGATAAGACTTGGATCACTTGGCCTCGCTGTGCACGAGAACAAAACAGCTATCTAGAGATACTAGCAGTAGATTCGGGACGAGGCCATATCCTGCACCTGACATGATTTCTCTAAGCATGCCGTTATTGATGATTAGCCCATTTCTTTTAGGCTGTTGGGAATGTTTTGAAAACCCGCCGATATAACCAATATTATAATAGGTCTCAGTAGCAGATCTGTAGAGGCTGCTGAACACGTAATCGATAACCGTTAACCGCAAAATAAAGGCTGCGCCACAAGCCTTTTATTCCGAAGACAGGTAGCATTTGACAGTTCTAGCTGCCTTTGATGTTGTTGGCACTACCCAAAGTTGAAAGCTCCCGGGAATTTCTATCTGGGGGCTGCCACTCGTTTGTCGGTAAATGAGCGACGAGATAGGGAATATTTCATAGGCCCGTCATGTAAACTAAACAAAAGGAAGAAACATATCCAGGGTACTTTACATGCCGTGCACAGAGAGACCCGAGCTGACGAGGTTGTATCATGGAGTCTTAAGATTGTATAGGTAGTATATCGTAAGAGGCTTTATTCGTGTGCCTTGAGCACCGGGTTGTTAATCCTGGTTTGGAGCAATACAGAGAAAAATCGTGGTACCAAAAGATTAATCATTTTGAAGGAAAATATATAATACGTTTGCAATATCAACCATCGATAGAAAGTTCAAGACCATAATGCGTAGTACATATAAAGTGGCGGAATGCATCTCGAGTTCCCTACTGCTCTGCAGGTACACGGGCACTCATGCTATAATTACAGTATTATTAAATAGGTGAATAATCCATTGTCAATTTTCACCAGGCTAGAATCCAAAGAGTAGTTTTGCCTCCCTAACCCGGCCGAGTCTCTCCGTTCCTACCAACATCACAGAAAGGAATGAGGGGATTCAGTTGACAACACGACAGCGGCAGCAAACAAACGTTGTGTAAGGCATTACGAGCACGCCGCCGTATCAGATATGATATTCGCGGAACACTATACCTAATACCATTCCCCATATTAGCCATACCGACACCCCGGACAGGCTCCTTAATGTCCAGTTTCATGGGTCCCAATCGCACACGGCAACCCATCATTGGCTAGTATCCCGAGAGCAAGCTTCGTAGTAGGACTACACTACGGGACGAGTCTCGGGTACGGGTCTCGCCGGGACTTGCGTCAAAAGTGCCATCGGTGAAACGAGAAGCAGGGCGCTGTCCGATTTCCTGCCCGGAGCTTCGAGACCGAATGGGTAAGGATGCCGGTGCAAGTCGTCGGCAGCCGACGCAAGAATTGTAGGAGACGGTAGTATCGGCTGATTGCTGTCATATACATATACATTCATGTACCTGTCTATGTGACATTCTATGGAATTCCTGGAAGCATCCATGTCCGTGCCGTGCCATTCTGTACCACAACAAGCAGGTAGGCAGCCCTACTCATTTTGGTCCAGAGCAAACTAACTACCTACCTACTTAGGTAAAAGTTGCCATTATGCATTGTGCTTCCGAACAACCCCCCCCCCCCCCCCCCCCAAAAAAAAACCAAAGCATGTGCTTCGATATTACACACACTAGGTTTAAGTTCACTAGATGAATCATCCCAAGATGGAGAATCGGGTGAAACGAATACACAGACATATATATCGCGCGGTGTTTCGACGCCATGATTCCATCTCCATTGATCATCTGCATATCAACAGTCGTTAGCGCAACGGCTCTGGTATGCTGCTACACTATCTCGGGGGTGACAGAAACACAAGCAAGCAGATCTTATGAAACATTGCGTTATATCGTCTTCGTCTGTTTCAAACGTAAGCGAGCAACTGGTACCACCGGACGAAAATCCGGGACGAATAACGAGGGAGCACTGCTGCCACATACTGTAATATGCGAGGGACATCCCTGATTACGACTCTCCAACCCCCTGGCACGAAACACCAAATATCATGTGTATAGCGCAGGTCATGCACCCATGAACCATTTATAGCGTGTACGTAGCGCATTCAAGCTGCTTGGTATGCTATGCTATACTATACTATAGAGCTGCTGGCATAACTGCCTTCTAGACTTGTTTCTAGACTTGTCTAACATCTGTAGTTTAGAAATAAAACTCGGCCAGTAGTAATATCAGGCTTGCCAACTTAGCCATACGATGAAACAGAAGATTAAAGCACGTTATCTAATGGCACGGACACCCCGCCCAACACTTCGTGTCTCGAAGACCTCGACGAGGCCCGCGCCCACGGCCTCCTGTAGTACCCAATCGAAAGTGAGCCCGTAGAACTGGCGCCACTTCCTCGTCTGCCCAGGTAGCACGCCAGCGAATTCGCCTCGGGCTTTCTTCGCTGCCGCATGTCTGGCTTCCTCGATCTTAGCGATGCCGCCGTCCCAACGCTCCCTTAGCACAGATTCGGGAGCCTCACGGAACTTGGACTTTCCCAGCAATGATACTAGATGATCTAGAGCTGTAGACACGAGTTTTAGAAACGCGCCTGCCCCCGGAGCAGCGAGTCTGTACTCTGTAGCAGGGGAGCTCGTTGGGGCCATGACAGACAACGAGCCTCCACCGCTCCCGCCGGCATTATGCAAAGCGCCCTGGCCACCCACTGTTCCTAGAGATCCTGCCGCCTGCCGCGATACGATCTCCAAGGATGTCAGGGTTATCTTATCCTCGGGGCGGGCATATGACCGCATGGTACCAGACATAGTCTGGTAGCTCACGACGCCACCGGAATGATGCGCGGTTAGGAAACCCGCGCCCATGAGCTCTTTGATGTCGGATGGGTTTAGCGCGCCCCTCCCTAGGACCTGGGAATCCGGATTCGATGCCAAGTATTTCAGTAGGTTCTCCCTCGCGTTCTCGCCGAGCCCCGTCGTTTCCCTGAGTGAGGTCTCGTAGTCCGAAGCCAGTACGATAAATTCGCCCACGGGACCCCGCCGCGGCACAACGATGCGGCGCAGGAATCCCCGCCGCGCGAGCTCAGCCACTTCCCTTTCTACGGCGCTGGGCGACGACAGCAGCGCCTGCACATGCGCGATGCTAATGAGAGGTGGCAGGCTCCGGCGGTAATTGAGGACCTCCGAGATCCGAGTGGACGTCATGCCCGCAGCAGTGTCGGGAACTGGGGCAAACATGCGCGTTTGTATGTATCGGATAGCCTGGGGCGTATCACGGAGGCTGAGGTCGGTCGCGAGGGCTGTGACGAGCCCGAAGTCGTCAAGCTTGTCATCCTCGAAGAAATCATCGTCGCCTCTGGTGTTTTTGTTTTTCGACGACGTTCTCGCACCGACTCCCGGTTTGCGACGGGGGAGCGAGGAGGTCCATGACGGAGAGGGCGATGCGGGGGGTGATCGCTTTGCGCTTGGTCGGCTCGACAACGTGGACGAGGATTTTTTCTTAACCCGCCCCGAGCCCCCCAAAATCGACCTGAGGCTCATTTTCGGTCATGGGACGAGTTGTCATGGCTGAGCCGACGGCGTTGAGCCTCGACGTTTTGGGTGAGTCAGAGACAAAGGCTGATTAATTATTTCAGTTCTGGATTTGCCTATTTGCTGCCGGCCCCATAGCGGCAAGCACTGGACGGGGCGCGGTCTAGGTAGTTGAGCAACTACAGGGGGTACAGTAGTTCCTGTACACTACCTAACCTAGGTAGGCAACACCGGCCCCTCATCCTTATCCCTGCCGATCAAGTCTCTTCCACAACTTTCTTCTAGGTAGGTACTTTAGGTAACGGCTTGAATGCCTTAGCCTCGATCTCGGCCGCCGATAACAATTGTGGATGCACCATAATAAACACAAACCTTAATCTAGTAGCAAAACCAAATAAAACTTGAATATAAGTAGGTAGTGTGGAGTTGGGGAATGGAACTCATAGGCCCGTTAAAGTAAAGCACCCATGTCCTTCGGGACCCATAGCAAAAGACAATTCACCATGGCACAGTAGCGAGTCTCTTGAGGGCCTCTTTCCTGGTGTTTCTGTCCCCAGCGCTTTATCTGCCTCTAATACCTCGTTTCTATTAGCAAAGTCTCTAAGCGCACAATGAAGGATTCTCTGCACAACAACTAGCCCTTTTGATTAACTCTAGCAACCAAGGATGGGAAAGGGATCCCTGTTAACCTTGCCATCACCAAGCGTACCCCTGTATCGCAAGGAAGGCGGACGTGGGCAGGGGGAGGGGAGAATAAAAATGTTGGAATCATGTCGAATGGGTGATTTGCATGAAGAAGCCGAATAACTCCCAAGTTCCAGTTCAAGGAGAAAATGCTAACGTCTGGTAGAGGCTGGAGAGGATCATTAAGCCAAGTAATCAAGAGATCGCTCGTATAAAAAGGACCTACGCTGCGCCAAATAGTCTTAATATTAGGGAATAACGGCGGAATAGGTTTGTCCTCGTCATTGTACAACAGTTTCTTTACAGCAACAGGGGTGCTATTTCGATACAGTGCAATAGGAGAAATAAAGTAATACTTTATGTTAGCTCTATAGGATATAGCTCTAAGATGTAAGCCCGTACCTAAGGTTTTTTTCTGACAACGAGGAAAGAGAACGCGCGGCAGCCTGCTGATCACCAGTGTTCATTCTCACAAAGATGGGCTAAGTTGCTGTGAAGGGATCCATACCCAGGAAGACGCACAGATTCAGAGACTCAGGCGGGCTGACACCTCGGAGGCTAGGACGCACACCCTCATGTGGATTCGTGACGGAGTGGGTAGGTGCTAGGAGTGTAAAGGTTGGGGAATGCACAGTCAGATTCCCACTGTATTTAGCTGGCAGGCTTACGCCATGGACCCCTCCATCTACAATACAACATCTTTTTGTCCTCGAGACCTACTTCTCGGCAGGTGTTCAGCGAGATGTTAGAGCATTAGTATTGAGAACAAGCCCGGCATATAGAAATAACTGCAGAATAATCTAAGCATAAACGTTAATATAAACTACTAATTCTTTATCCTAACTATATTATACATGTAATAAACATGATATAAGTAGCCTTTCCTAGTAGTAGTGTTATATTCTGGGTGATCTAGGTCTCCACACGTGACCTGGCCCCTAGTAGCTTTACTCATATAGGTAGTGCTATCGCCATCACTGATTATTCTCAAGAAGTTCCCTACTTCTGTATGCCCTGGACGGTCCTATATCAAATCGTGAAGTTCGAGAACGATCTTCAGAGGCCCCTCGCCGCAAGGGACCATGGTATGCCAGACTCGAGAAGAGATCCTCCATTCTTGAAGGCCCAACACCCGGCAGATCGCGGAAGAGGGAAAAAGGTCCGGGTTTGTGTTCAAAAGGAGACTCCTCTCTTCAAAGGGCTACGGGCAGAAAGAGAGAATAGAAAGCGGAAGCTGCAAGCGCGAATAATATCCTAGGGAATTTTTCCTAGAGGCAATCCACTGACAGTAGTGCAACCAAAGAATTGACCCTAACCTTTCTCGAGAGACAAGCATCGGCTGGTTATTGTACCCCCCCCCCCCAGCGGAAGCGGTGGGTGTCAGCTTCGATCAAGAGGTGCCGTATTTCTGGATGCAGATGCTCCCGCGAGGGAACAGTCTCGACCCCGCAGGGGTATATCGGATCATGAGGTCGGGTAGAGACTGTAACCAATCTCAAGGCCTCGACTCGGGTTTGGGAAGCAAGCGGCGTCCATTTGACAGTAGTCTTTACTCGGTACCCTACTAGGCATTACAAGTTTAGATAAAGATGTATCAATTCAAGTTATGCCTTAAAGCAACACAACTTATTCGGAAGACCTTTGGATATGTCTTGGTCTCGGGTATGAATTATTGCACAATGTTGTATGACTGGGGTTTTCGTTTACCAATAGATCGTGTTTGGCTTGTGAGTGGTGTAGTATGGATAGGCGATGTTGAATGCCCTGTGGTACAATCAATGACCCGCCTGTACTCCGTTTCAAAACACTGCGCAATGATGGATTTTTGACATAGCGAGTTGGGAAAGTGATTTATTTCATCAAGTGAATTCCGGGTAAACCTAAGCTGTGCTTTCTTGCGTCATTTTATGTATGTAACCAATAGTTGGAGGGCAAAGGATGACCCTTAATCATATTATACACTCCCTGGGAGGTGGGAAAGATGAATTCAGAAAGTGGTCTTATTAAGTGGTGGTAGATGCTAGGTGCAACGAGATGGGCGATACCTACTGAGGGGCAGGAATTACCTAGGTATTTCTCGATCGATTTCCGAGCGGACAGGGCATGAGAATCGGAGAGCTTGTCCCACCTTGACCCCTCTACTAGCTCCGCTAAACGGCCTTGTCCGATGAAGCAGATGAGGTTAAACTGTTAAGGGGTATTGATGCAGTTCTTTGCCTATTTATGTGTCTCCTCAATGTACTCAACTAACTTGTGCTGCCGAGAAACCGAGGCTAACACAACCAGTCTACATCATTGCTCAAGCAATTGCAAATGGTAACCATCGACCGCTGATCAGCATCATTGTCGACATGGCGCCTGTCGTGATTCTTATACGCCATGCACAGGCTTTACACAGTAAGCAGACCACACCCAGCCTTCCACAGCATCGTGTCTAACTATCCCAGATGTCAATAATAAGTTACCCTGCATCTCATGAATCAACGTGCGAGAGCTGACGGCATGGGCACATGACTGGTCAATATTCGATCCCAAGTTGACGGAACTGGGCATAAACCAATGCAAGAACCTTGCGGGCCAGCTAGAGGCCAGCTTTCCCTACGCCATAGACGGCTGCCGCATCATAGTGAGTCCGTTGTCACGAACGCTACAGACGGTCCGGTACTCGCTTGGATGGCTACTAGACCGTGGCGTACCGGTCGAGGCGCGTGCGGAATGGCAGGTAGGATGCTCCTATTAAGATTTCGAGTATTATCGCTAATTAATTCGGAAAAATTAGGAAGACACAGCCAACCCCTGTGATATTGGGGCAGAGAGATCTGAGCTCGAGACTGCCTGGCCAAACTACGATTTCTCACAGTTAGATCCAGTGTACCCCCAGAAAACAGGCATATATGGGCCGGAAGAGGAGACTATACGCAAGAGAGCAGTGGTTGCAAGAAAATGGCTTTTGGAGCAATCGGACAAGTGTATCATCGTGGTCACCCATTCAGGGTTTCTCAACAGAGTGGTACGGGGCCCGAGATACGGGAATGTCGAATACCGAACCTATCAGATGCAAAAAAATGACTTGGACGAGGTTGAATTGGTTGAGTTGAAAGAACCGAGCAAGGATATACCACCAACAGAATAATAAGTGCCTCTTAGTTAGCAATGTTAACTGGAGCGCGCCAATCTGCCAGCGCCCCCCAGATAAGAGATTGCAAGAACCTGTTTGTCTACTTTGAAAAAACTAGATGATGTTTTACGATTCTACGGGCTTCCCTTTAGCCGACGATACACTGCACGAGTCAAATAGGACATGATTGATGTGGCCGAGATTTACCATAGGAAACCAGCTTGTTGGCAAAAAAGCTGGCTTCCCTCAAACGAACGGCTGTCTTAGTCTCGCACTAGATTCAACTCGCAAGACTGGAGGGGAATCGGCCTTTCGAAGCAATCAAAAAATGATTGTGAATTGAGAGTGCTGTTGAATGTGAAGAAGAGAAGAAAACCAAAAATTGCTAGCTGGCGCATGTGACCTGGCAAAATATTGGGCCCAGGGGCCTTATCGACAAGAGACACGCTAACCGTATTCTTACTAGAAGCACCCTGCAGATCAGGTACATGTGTAAGTACTGCACTACCGGCAGCTTATTCTAGCATTTTATAGGTTAGTCCTGTTGCAGGGTATTGAAAACGCAGCCACTGACGAACCAAGCCCCAAAGCAAAAATGTTCGGGCAGGGCGTGGATGAAACTCTCTTTCAGCTGACGTTGTCCTGCGTGGACATACGTCATTTTCTGGATGGCACTTAAAAAAGAGTAAAAAAAAACGACGAGTGTCAGCAGTCATGCTATTTTCGTATTTTCTCGTCCTAACTGTCTCTATATCTAGATTAGCAGACTATCTAAATCTACTCGGGGAATCGCCTCCAATGTTATGGATCGGCTGCAGGTAGTCTTCTGATCGAGGCGTTTGGCCTGCTGACCCACCAAACCCTCACTCCCATCGGGCTACCATCAACGAGCCCCATCTGCGTGCTACACACTCATTAGGAATAGTACTCATGTACTCACGATGTCATCGTTCGAGCTCTCTACACGTGCGAAATCCCGGCTCTTGATTCGCTCTACACTGCACAACTTTTGTTGTCTTGGGGGTGGCACCTGCCCGGCTCACAACTCTCTGGACGCCTTGCTTGGAGGAAGAAGAAGAGGTGTATGGAGGAGAAAGAAAATATGAACTCGCCAGCACCCTCCTGTCTGCCTGCCTGCCTGCCTGCCTGACTTGTTCTTTCTTCTGTTGGTCTACAAGAACACACCTATCCGTGTAAGCAGACCGGTGCCTTTGCCGCACGACGATCCCTCATCCCACTATTCCAATTTTACCCTAACCCGAGCTGCTAAAAATGGGACTTCATAGCTTACACTAGATATCCATCCCAGTGTCGTGATTATTTCCATGACAGAATCAAAACAAAGCCTGTCAGAAACATCAGATACCGAGCTCAGGTCGTTCTGCATATTTCGTCCGACTTCTTATACCATCTTTTCTGCCGCCGGCCTTCCTTTTGTTTCATAGACTATACGCTGTATGCCTTGACCCCTTTTCGCGCTGTATTCAGCTCACACAGCGCCCTTCGTCGTGCAGCATGGCACCCCTGAAGGCCCTCCAATGGGCGGCGCTGGTAGTTCCCAATCTGCTGGCACAGCTGTGTTTTGGTGCACCAGCGACTGCGACTCAGTACGTCTTGCAGCTACCACACGATCCTGGTAGCGAGCCGGCCCTTGCAACCTCACAACGTCGTCTTCACGGCAGATTCCTCCATATCACCGGTAAGCCCGCTACATCACCATCTTGACTTCAACGTTATAGTGCGTGTGTCTTAACCTGTGCTACGATTTAGATCTCCACCCCGACGAGCACTATAAACCCCACACATCAACTCAGGAGAACATCGCATGCCACCGAGGCAATGGCCCTGCTGGTATATATGGAGCCGAGACGTCGGATTGCGACTCCCCAATGTCGCTTGTTCATGCCACCTTGGCCTGGGTTAAAGAAAACTTGAGGGACGAAATTGATTTCGTCGTCTGGACCGGCGATTCTGCCCGCCATGACAGCGATGAGGAGCTACCCCGCCACAACAAGGAGATCCTGGCGATGAACCGCCAAATTGCCGACGCCTTTGTCGAGACCTTTTCGGACGATACGGGCTTGATTGTGCCCGTGGTGCCGACTTTTGGTAACAACGATATCTATCCCCACAATATCCTGATGCCTGGACCGAACGATATTCTGCAACGGTATACCAGCATCTGGAAGCCATTCATTCCCGAAGCCCAGCGGCACTCGTTCGAATTCGGAGGCTGGTTTTATGTTGAGGTCATACCGCGCAAACTTGCTGTATTCTCGCTCAACACTATGTATTTCTTTGATCGAAATGCTGGCATCGACGACTGTGTCCATCCTTCTGAGCCTGGATACAAGCATTTCGAATGGCTGCGCGTTCAGCTTGACTTCTTGCGCGATCGCGGGATGAAAGCCATCCTGATGGGGCATGTCCCTCCTGCTAGAACGCAAGGCAAGCAGTTGTGGGATGAGACATGCTGGCAGAAATATACCCTGTGGCTGCAGCAGTACCGTGACGTCATCGTTGGCTCCCTATACGGACACATGAACATCGACCACTTCCTGTTGCAAGACACAAAAGACATCGACATCGCCTTGATCCAGTCCCCAGCCTCGGGCGAGGCTTCAATTCGCGAGGCGATGGAAGAAGAGTTCTCGATCCAGTCAAGTGCCGACTACTTAAGAGAGCTACGTGATAATTGGGCGAAGCTGCCTAGCCCAGTTGCTCTAGAAAATGATGTTGATGAAACTAAGAAAAGACAAGGCAAGGGCAAGAAGGGCAATGATAAGCTTAGCGGCCACTGGGCAGAGCGATTTCAACTCACTCTCATATCTCCAAGCATCGTGCCAAATTATTTCCCAAGCCTTAGGGTATTCGAATACAACATCACCGGCCTCGAAGATATTCCCACTTGGGTAGAAATCACAAGAGCAGCACAGCTCGACGAGACACTCTCTAACCACGATGATGTCTCCGATGTTCGCGAGTTGAAAAGGCGTGAGGTCCCTGATTTCGAGATCGAAAAGAAGAAAAAGAAGAAGGGCAAGGGCAGAAAGGGCCAGAAGCCACCAAAGAATCCTAATCTACAGCTTCCCGACCCTCCCGCGAAGGGCACTCCGCCTGGCCCAGCGTACCGTCCCCAAACCCTGACTCTGCTCGGCTACACCCAGTACTACGCAAATCTCACTTATATCAACAACGACCTCGTGAATCCCACGGATGATGATGACGTATCATCCGGCGGCTGGAACCCCGGGAAGCACAAAGACAAAACTCCTCAGCACGGCAAGCCGCAGCCGAAAGAGTTCCGTTTCGAAGTCGAGTACAGCACGTTCGACGACGAGATCTACAACCTCGACGACCTCACGGTGGGAAATTACGTGCGCCTCGCCCATCGCATAGGGCAGGCCTCGAAGAAAGCCAAGTCGTCGCTCGCAGAAAGCGAGTTCGGCGACTCTACTAATATCGACGACGAAGTCGAAGAATATGATGATGTTGATCGCGATTCCGATGCGTGGGGGTTTTTCAAGAGCGGCAAGAAGAAAAAGAACAAAAAGGCCAAAAAAGCGTGGCTGCATTTTTTGACGCACGCGTTCGTCAGTACTAGGAGCAAAGCGGAGCTCGAGGACTTATAGTAGGACGGAGCCGGCAATCATCGGCCGTTTCTTGTGGAATTTGGAACTGACATTTATCTTATCATTTGGATTGGGAATTACATCTATCTACTTATCTATTTCTGTATCTAGCAAGCCAGGCGTTTTCGGCAAGCGTGGCATTCATGCATCATGTAGGTATGGCGCAGGAGGACATGTTTGCAACGATATCATGAGTTGGTCAATCAATCAACCATGTGGTTGGTTGGCTGGGAAAGAGGACTAGGAAAGGGGAAGAAGGGGTGGGTGGGCTAGAAGATTATAGGCTCAGACATACAGTACATCACTGGGACTCCAGGTGTAGACCTGTAGATGATAGAAGGAAGAGCAGAGGGAGCACACAGACGCTATTATTAAAGCTGAGTTTTATTGTGTTACAGCAAGAAAAACGCGTCTCGTCCGAACGACAGTAGCAGTTTAGACACGTGAATTGAGCCAAGGAAGTATCCAAGATATTTTTTATTCATCCATTCATTACTAGTCTGGTATCAGGACACTTGCTTTTTTTTAACTTTGGTTCACCCTAACCTAAGACTGAGACGGACTCAATCTGAATCACTATCTTCGGATGGCGAGAATCCTTTCCACTCCTCCTCGGTATCATCGGCCAGCGGATCTATATATCCATTCTCTTCCTCCTCATTTTCTTCCTCTTCCACCTCGAACGTCCCGCTAATATCCCACCGATCGCCCTTGGCGCGACGGCTCACGTACTTGACGAAGCGTAGGGCGCCGCTGTCGCGCAGCACCAGGGTCATGCGGTTCCACGCCGCGGCCTGGAAGAAGAGAATGTTGTCGCCTTCGTCGTTTCCGGACTTGTATATCGCCGCGTCTTCGTTGTCGTTGCCCTCGTCGCCCGCCATGTATACTTCGTGGCCGCCTACCTCCCCTGCGTCTTCATCCTCCGCCTCTTTGCCCTCTTCTTGCTGTTCTGGCTTTTCACCATTGGATTTGCCTTTCCCTTTGCTGTCTTTCTTTGCTTTCTTCTTGTTCGTTTTCGAGCCGGACGCTTCGTTCTCGTCAGCGTCGTCGTCGTGCTCGTCGTCGTTACCCCACCCTTTTGTTGGCGTGATGCCGAGGTTCAGCTCGAGCCGCGGCTTTCCCTCGTGGCCTGTAGCGAGCGTGTAGTCTTTCCCGCGCCGGAAGCGCCGGGCTAGGAGGTCGTGGCTCTCGATCGTGCAGCCCGTCGCCATCTGTAGCCAGTGGCGGAACTGCGGGCTAGGTAGAAATTCGTCGAGGAGCTCACGGATCGGGGAGTTGGATCTATCGCTTTCTTCTCGTTCCTTTTTATCCTTCCCTTTCGCTTCTTCGCTCTTCTTGCTCTTGTCCTTAGGCGGTGACGATTGTAGATATAGGTATCGGTGTTTATGAGGCGGCTTTGCTACCCGCCAGGGAGTCTCTTTCTCGAGTTTCATGCTGTCTTCAGGTAGATCTTTGCTCGCTTTTTCCTGGGCCATCAAATACGTGCGGAGGCGTGCCGCGAACTTCTTCCCCAGCAGGTCCGGCAGCGTGATGCTTGAGCTCTCGCCGAAGTGCTCTGAGACCTGCTCGAGCGTGTCGGGCGTCAGGTAGGTGGGAGCCATGAAGCGGAGGAGAAACTCGAGGTCGGCCTCATCAAAGTCCTTCTCCTTTTCTTCCTTCGCCTTAGTAGGAACAGGTTGTGGCCGCGGCACATCGTACTGGTCCGGGTTGCCCTGCAGCTGCATGAGACTGCTGTTCTTGGCATTCTGCTCCTCGGCACCCTCGACGTAGCCGGGCTCGCCGATCTGGGGGATGTGGAACCAGCCCGAGATAGCCATGCGCACGCGGCCGCCGTCCCGCGCTAGTTGCGCCCTGGACTCGGCATGATACACCTCCTCGACATCGTGGAAACTCTCCCCCGGCTGCACGGCGAAGAAGCTCAGCTGGTTCCAGGCAGGCGGGATGACTTTGCTGACATCGGGAACAGGAGTGTGCGCTACCTGGCCGTCCTTGCCCTCGAACGTCTTGACGGGGAATAGGCGGAGTGCGCCGCCCCATTCGGGCTTCCAGGGGATATCCGGGTCGGTGAGGTAGAGGATGTAGCTCACCTTGCGGCTCCCGATGACGTCGTCGTGGCACAGCAGGTAGCAGCCGGGGGTGTAGACGTTGATGGCCATGTCGGTCTTGCGGCCGCTGAGGGGACCACAGCCAGTGACATGGGCAACGTAGTCGCGGAAGGCCGGGGAGTACATGGCGTCACGGAGGGCCAGAAGGGAGGGCAGCTTGGCCAGGGCTTCGTCGCCTAGGCCGTCGAGATTCGCGAGGTCGCCCGACTGGTGGATCTTGTAGATGTCGGTTTCCTTGGGCATAAAGGAGACATTGTCCCTGATCTCGTCACGCACAGCACGCAGCAGCTTGTCGTCGACCAGCTCGTGGATGACGGCATGCTTGTACGGGGACGACTCGGCGTAGTCCCGCGTGTACCGGTCGAGGACCTTCTTGTCGAAGAGCCCCTTCCTGAAGCGGGATTGGGCATCTTCGCTGCTTGGGGCTGTCGCGCAGAGTTAGCCTTTTGCAGGCTGTCTGTTGTCTTCTCGTCTTCTCTGTGCTTTGTCTGGGGTTTGCATGGCAGGGGAGAGGACTGACCGGTCTTGGCTTTCTTCTTGGAGGGTTTCTGGTCCACAACATGCGGCTCCTCTGCTTTGCGCTTCGCCTTCGCCATAATGATGTTACCTTGATCTCGGGCAATTGGGCTGCTTCCGAGTGTCCAAAGACCACAGCAAATACAATCGCCTCCAGGCTGTTGTGATACGGTTGTATTTTGGGTGATCGTTGGTCGCCGTGGTTGGTGGTCTGATCAGTCCCTAATCCCGTCCTTCTCGAATATTTTTCGCTTGTATCGAACGATAGAGCTGCGTTTTCGAGCTCGTGAGCTTGTAAAAAAACGGGGCACCTCCACTTGCACCTTGTTAGTGTAAACTATCTGCACTACCGGTACCTAAGGTGTGAGGTATCGAGGTCCCAGTAGCGTGATGGGTACCTTTGTGCCTAGACCTACCTTCGGGCCTAGGTAGTGTAGTGTCACTTAGTATGTAGTACCTATCGGTACTGTGTGTAGTGGATGTATAAGTACCTAACGCTAGGTATGTAAAGAGATGCTGTGTTTGCAAAAGATGAAGATAGTAGTAGATTATAATCCTCGGATCCCTACTTCACTGCAGATAAGCAACTATTTATACCCCCGAGCAAATGAGAGCAAAAAAGAAAACACTTGGGCTTCAGGCGGCACACAAAAAGCTTGGTCATCCCTCCTCTCCTCTCCCTTTCCGTCTCGTCCCCGCACCATCAGCTCCCGCTGAGCATGTAATGATCTTTGCATCACCCCCCATTGCGCCGGATCCAATCGATCGACGCTTCAGACAGTCCTCGTCTTCGATTTTTTTTTGCTGCATCACCCCCAAGCGCCCATCGCCGTCTCCTTGCAGAAAATGTGCCACCCCAACCACACCGATTGATGGACTGACTGGCTGGCTGCCTCTTCCCATTACGGGAACAAGTGCGGTTGCTTGTGTCTCTTGTGCCTTGTGTTGCTATACTAAGTATCCGACTTTCCATCAGCGTCATTCCGCCCGCCCCCATCCCGCCATCAGGCGCTCCGTGAGGAGCGATGCAGTGGGTGGGTGGATGGATGGATGTTCAAGTCTGCTCCTGTTTTGGGCGGGAAACCATCCTCGTCCAGATATGCCACACTAATGCCAGCCCGGGGATCGGAACCGCCAGATGACCACCAGAGGAACACACGACGATGCGGGTCTGAACCTCAACTTACCCGGTAGGTACCTACCCTGGAAGCAGGTCGTTCCAGCACACCTAGGTGCATCCCAGTTGGTCCTATCTCGGACGGAGCCGGTATACAGGCGTCTATGCGGCGTCACTCTACTTCATTCGTCCTACTATACGCAGATATCGCCTCCCTTGTCCCCCTTTTCTGCTTCTCTGATTTGCCTCTTCGTCCTTGTGCCGTTCCTCCAGCTGAGGATTCTGCCCGCGCAAAGCATCTACACGCGAGCCCTTCGCCTTTAGCAGTAAATCAGCCCACACAAGTCTCTCAACCAACTGAGGTGTGTTTGTGTCCTAGTCAGAGAATGTCACGCTTTGTAACACCAGGCTCACCCATTATCGGTCTACTACTCGTTCCCGAGCCGCCCGTCATGCGCTCTGTTCTCGGGAGCAGGGTCCGCGCCGGCACACATAACTGACAGGTCGCCGTAGGCAAGGCGCTATCTAGTCCCGGATCGAGTCTAAGGTATCACATGGCGTGGTCGGTGTAAATTCCTTCCTCTATCTCCACACAATCGCCATAGAAGCGGCATCGAAGCGGCATCGTCGTGTGAGAAAGAATGCATGACTACCAAATTCTAGCCATTCAAACCCAAACAGAAAGATTTCCCACGGCAAGCTAACCATAATGCACACGTTCGTATAATTCAAATATTGAAGCTGGAAGTTTTCGCTTCGATGACTTATCGCTAATCAGTTGAGAAGAAGCTAAGTCATATATTACGGGAACAGTACTTGCTACAGACCATAGAGACTGAACACTTTCAATATATCAATACTGGGCATAAACTCTCGACAGCCTTATCTCAAGCTAGCGTTGGAGAGCCATGCTATAACTTGCTTCATGATACCTACTCGTATTCGCCTTTCTACACCGTTCTTTCGGAGTAGGGGATTCGAAAGTTGGGGTCAGTACCTAATCGTATGATTGACATTTGCCTACAGGTCATAGAATACACTACAGATAGTGTTCCGCCCTTTTCATCAAGGGCCGTGTAAGCCCCTTACCTTGGTATAATTCGTATCCCAAGATGACTGATTAAATTTTGCCATACGGCCGAGCCGAAGGAAGTGATAGAGAGTTGACAGCTGGGACATGAGCGTGTCGACAACTCCGTACGTTACAAAGCATAGAATATTAGTGCACCTTGTTGCAAGCTCCGGGCGTGTCCACGTACACTTGGGTTTCCAATCGTACTGAGTTATAAGCCAGTTGGGTTTCTCAGGGCTGTTTATGTAGGCTAATATAAATTGAGCTAAGCTCTTCCCTCGGTACAAGGCAAGCCAACATCAGAAAATCCTACAAACAATGGAACAAACGCCCGCAATCCTCCACGACATTCCGTATTGGAGGAGGCAATGAGCGTCATTCCCACCTAGAGATTGCGTCGGTGATGGAGCACAGCGAGCAGTATGATAAGTGCTTGCGATACACTGGAAGGGGAAGCGTACGAATTATCCGCGCGTTTGGAG
Organism: Ustulina deusta; assembly: GCA_023159155.1. Taxonomy (NCBI): domain Eukaryota; kingdom Fungi; phylum Ascomycota; class Sordariomycetes; order Xylariales; family Xylariaceae; genus Ustulina; species Ustulina deusta. Next base: position 138,456 of record JAJNNX010000061.1, read on the forward strand.
GGTTGAAATCTAGACTGCGTTAGACTCATCCAGTTAAGCTACTGGGATGTGTTAGTGATGATTGGCCAAGACATGAGACAAGAACCACTGTTTCATCCAAGTGTTAGCCATTTTAGGAATGGCAAGTACGTGGACAGAAGAAAATGACCCCTATCCAATTATATCCGTGATCCACCTCCATAAGCAGTCTAACTTTGACCTTCACGTTGTGGTGAGTGAATCACCATACGAATAATTTGGCCTTGGACTGCCGTCTGTCGAAGCTAACACCAAGCCTGGCGATAATGACGATACCTCTGTCTGCCTCTGCCGCCTCTCGTTTGCCCTTGTAAATGTCAGGCACTCTGCGGATACAACCGGCAATGTGAAAGGCGAGATAGAGTCACTGTCCTTACCTCTCCGGCTCATGTGAAGCATCCAGGGAGTATTACGAAAGGCGAGGTACGCGGATTCGACCGCCTCACATCTCACTCAGATCGCACAGATCGCCCAGGGTATTGATATCAAGTCACTACCCCTGCCTCAGCTTTCTATTCTCGCTTTAGCTCATATACCATTTTGCACCTCGTTCGGGAAGAATCCTCGGGGATAACGAGCAAGATGGCTTTCAAAACTTTTAGTCCGTCAAGATCCAGGCTACGGAGGCTGCGGCCTGCATTGCTCCTGTCTATAATAATATTGGCTTTGTTCATTTACCTTCGGCCGAGTTCAATACCGGCACGTAACACCCAAACCGCTACTTCGGATCAGAACAAGGGGGATGGGGTCCCGTGCCCCAAGTCACCCTTGATGAAAGACGTCTTTGTGGTCATTCGAACAGGAGCAACTGAGGCTCAAGAAAAGCTCCCCGTACACTTCAAGACCGTCCTTACATGTGTCCCGGACTTCGTCATCTACTCAGACATGGATGAAATCGTAGATGGTCATCAAGTTCACGACGTGCTCACCGAAGTGAACGAGACGATAAAGAGAACTGCCCCTGAATTCCAGCTATATAATCACCTTCTCACCAGCGGACGCGATGGACTGGACTATCAGACCATGTTTGGAAGTGGGCCAGCAGGCGCATTGGATAATCCCGGTTGGAAGCTCGACAAATGGAAGTTTCTCCCCATGGTTGACCAAGCGCTACGGCAGAGACCGAAGGCAAAGTGGTTCGTATTCGTTGAGCCGGATACATATGTGATGTGGTCTAATATGCTCGAGTACCTACGCCTCTTCGACTCAAGCAAGCCATGGTACATTGGAAAGCATATGTATGCGAGTGGAGTTCTCTTCGCTCACGGAGGATCTGGGTTTGCACTCTCTAAACCCGCCTTGGAGAAGGTCTCAGAACATTGGAGAGAAAAGAAATCCGAAATCGAGCAGGCGACACTAAAAGGGTGGGCTGGGGACATGATCTTAGGAAAGACGCTAAGTGATGTCGGTATCGATATGTTCTGGGCATATCCGCATATGCAAGGAGATAGCCTGACCGCCCTCGACTGGTCCGTCGAAAAGCTCGAAAGGCGAACTTGGTGTTACGCCGCCACGACATTCCATCACATGAACTCAGAAGAGATCACGACACTGTGGCAGTTCGAACAGACCTGGCAACGAAGGAACCCCAATGGGGCTCCCCTCCGTTTCCGCGACATCTTCAACAACCTGATACGACACCGGCTTCGAGCGGAGCGTACAGGCTGGGACAATATATCTATTGGGACGGAGTACAGCGAAGAAGCGCTCGCGAAGCTCTCACAAAACGATGTAGACAATCTGTCACTCGTGGAACAGAACGCCCACGCCTCATTTGAAATGTGCCAGGCTACGTGCAGACAACAACCTAGATGTATACAGTTTTCCTTCGTCCCGGGAACGTGCTCAGTCTCCGACGAACTGCGACTAGGGCATGCTGCAGACACACAGTGCCTCGAGTATTCTAACGCCGCCGGAAAGTGCGTCAAGGAGGCTACGACCACGGGGGAGGGGGACGACATCGTCCGGTCCGGCTGGATTATGGATAGGATTCCTGGGTACGCGGATTGGTTGGATGAATTTTGCGACAAGGTCCAAGACATTTGGATCACTAAATAAGAGAAACACCACGTTTGGCATAGACCGCAGGATAACTGTACACACATAGCAGAACATTGTATTCATACACATCCACTTGTCCTATACCCCTATATTCAGTTTGTTACAGCTGCTCATAACGTTATAAGAGTTGTTCAAGCCTACTATCTAGGCAAACGAAAAGAGCTTTGCCCTTTTTCCGGCGTTCAATCTTGCGATCCTCTTTTGGTTCCTCCTCAACCCAATTTTTTCCTAAATATTGGCTCAGCAACGGGGAGCGTAACATATCTACTCAGGATTTCTTGCATCTCGGGCCGATCAACACTATACATTAGCCATATACCAAATAGGCATGATGCAATTAAAACACATCTAGCACAGCTCAGGTAAATCCCAAGTCCTTCGGTGTCCAATACTCGGTGAATTATTCTAACTTCGGAATACACATGTCCAAGTATATGAAATACCGATTTAAGGTCAGTTACGTAACTATTGTAGCTCGCTTACACCTATATCAGGCTGCTCATCTTAAGACCAAACCAGGCAGTCTTTGACATCACTCTAGCATCTGCAGAAAAGCCAGCACTCCCTACTTACTTGCTCGAGGGAACAAGCGTAGCACAGAGAAGTGTGGAGAACCGATCGTCCCAGGTGCGCGAGTCGATGAGGGGTGAAATGCCTACCCCGAACTACTACCCAAAGTGCCTACTCCATGATCCCATGCCGTATTTTTCAACTACCTACACAGAACCGAGCATATGGACTATCAACGGGGCATTACTGTACCCAACATTCTCGCTATTCCAGGAAGCGACTATACTAGTTTGGGCACGGCCGGTTAGGGCATGTAGAGCCGAGCAGATCCCCAAAGGCTAAAGTGACTGACTACATACCTTACGTACTGGGTAGATCCGCCCCTCCACAGCATCACCCACATATACATATCTACATGTCTATCTTGAATACAACCCTTCATATCTCAGATAGACAGACAAGGCCGGCTATCTCATCCACGATGAGCGACTTCGATATCGAGACCGTGCGGTCCCAGTTCCCAGCACTCTCCCAAGGTCAGGTCTTCTTCGACAATGCAGGCGGCAGCCAAACACTGGGCACCGTCATCGAGGCGTAAGTGCAGCAATATTCAGGCAGGGTCGAGGTAGCAAAACCAAGTCAAGCGACTAACTGCAGCCGGTGGGCTCGGATCTCAGAATCCACGATTACCTCTCGCGGACCAATGTCCAGCTGGGCGCCAGCTACGAGACGGGCAAGCTCTCGACGGAGCGGTATGACGCCGGCTTCGCGGCCGGGGCACGATATATCAACGCCGAGACGTCCGAGATAGGTACGGCATACTGACCGGGTTTTTCTCACGTTGAGCTCGTTCACCTCTCCATGCATACTCCCTCTCTCTCTCACACCATTGTCCTTGGCACCCCACACACGTGGAAAGGGGCGGCCTCTGAGAATCACACGATATCTCTCACTAGAACCCAAGCAGAAATAACCACTAACCCACCGAACCCCGAAAAGTGTTCGGCGCCTCGACGACGCAATTACTCCGCAACGTGTCCTTCGCGCTAGAGTTCGCCGAAGGCGACGAGATAATCGTGTCGAGCATCGACCACGAGGCGAACATCGCGCCATGGATCGCCCTAGCATCCCGACAGAAGCTAGTCTTGAAGTGGTGGACGCCATCTCTCACCCCCTCTTCCCCATCCCCTGACATCCCCCCCAACAATACCAACACCAACACCAACACCAACCCGCTCCTCACCCCGGCCTCCCTCGCCCCCCTCCTCACGTCCCGCACGCGCCTCGTAACCTGCACCCACGTGAGCAATATCCTAGGCAGCATCCACGCGATCGCCGAGATCGCGGCCGCCGTCCGCGCCGGCCCGTCGCCCGAGGCCCTGGTCGCCGTGGACGGCGTGTCGTGGGCGCCGCACCGGCCCGTCGACGTCCGGGCCCTCGGCGTCGACGTGTACGCCTTCTCCTGGTACAAGGTGTACGGACCACACCTCGCCATGCTCTACGCGAGTCGGCGGGCCCAGAGCAGAATGACGTCTCTGGGCCATTTTTTCAAGAAGGGGGATACGCTAGAGGAGAAGAGTAAGTTTCTTTTCTTTTCTTTCTTTCTTTTTTCATTATTATTATTTTTTACTTCTTTCTTTTGTCCGAATTTTTTAACCATCGTCGTCATCTCTGCCCCTGTCTCGTCTCGGGCGGAAAGGGAAGAAAGAAAAGGGGGGGGGGGGGGGGGGGGGAGATAGGGGCTGAAAAACAACGTCGGCACAAGTTAAGTGTAAACAATAAGGGCCAAAGGTTCTGCCACGTACTTTTGATTATCCGTTACCCCTCAGACGTTTTTTTTTTTTTTTTTGGACTCCCATTGTTATGAGAACCTCAACCACTCCAACGCCACAACTCCAAGCCCAGAGCAAATGATGAAAAACCTTCCCCTCAAGTTCCCCCCCCCCCTCCCAAAGCCTACCGAGACATGGAAGAGAGAAAGAAAGAAAGAAAAACTGTACTCTATAGTAATAAATAAACACACGCATACATACTAACGCCCCCGCGTCCTCGAAACAGTCGGTCTAGCGGGCGCAAGCTACGAGCTCCTGCACGCCCTCCCGGCACTAAGCGCGTACCTCCCGCGGACCGGCTCGGGCTGGGCCGGGCGGACACGGCACGAGGAGGCGCTGCAGACGGCGCTCCTCGCGTACCTCGTCTCGCGCGCCGACGCGACCGTCTACGGCGACGCGACGGGGTCGGCCGCCGCGCGGGTCTCGACTGTCAGCTTCCGCGTCGTCGGCTGGCCCTCGCGCGACGTCGTCGAGGCCGTCGAGGCCGCCACTTCTTTCGGCTTTCGCTGGGGCAGCTTCTACTCGCCGCGTCTGGTGCACGAGCTCCTTGGTCTTGACGACGGTGGTGTTGTGAGGGTTAGTTTGGCGCATTATAATACCAGTGAGCTTTCTTTTCTTTTCTGTTCTTTTCTTTTCCCCTCTTCACCTCTCCTCCGCAATGTTTCTCGTCCCGTACCGAAAGTCGCGCGGTCTTGGGGAGTGTTAAATGAGACAGGTTTTCTTCGCCTCGCCTAGCTAACTAAGTGTACTCTGATCGGATGAAACTAACTAACGGTGTTTCCTTTTTACGATAGTCGACGAAGTGAAAGGTTTCATCGATGCGATGGAGAAATACGTCCCGAAGAAGGGATAGGTAGACAAATAGATATATTCGCGTACCCGTAGAGCTGAGAAGATACATTTGCTGTATCTCGCGTCCCGTTGGTCTGCAACTCACGTTATAATGTAAATATGTACGAACCTTTGGCATACAAATATCGGCTGACTCCCAAATATCATAAAGAAGTCGATTATGTACCTTGTATTTATTCCTGATATAAAACTCCACGCAGTCTAGCAGCGACATTTTATGATCCACGATATCCTCTACAACCTATTTTACCCAACGCGCTACGCCGATGCCTTATTCACGGCAGCTCTTAGCACGGAGATAACACCCGCCGGATCCTGGGCACCGAAGACAGCGCTACCAGCTACGATGACGTTGGCGCCGGCGTCGGCCGCCTGGTCGATCGTGCCCGGGCCTAACCCGCCATCCACCTCGATGTTCAAATCCGGGTACTTCTTGCGTAGGGCCTGGACTTTGGGCAGCTCGGACGCCATGAATTTCTGTCCGCCAAAGCCGGGCTCGACTGTCATGATGAGGACCATCTACGTATTTCGCGAAAGCTAAGCATTAGTTCCTATATGAATATAAAAGACAGAGATGAAAAGACAGCCGCGGGACACAGTGGAGGAAAAGAGCACGGAGGGAGAAGGTCGATCAACAAGTAGGTAAAAACGTAGTAGAATAAGTGTTGCAGGCATAGAAAAATGGAAGGCAGAGGGACATACATCGGGCCTCTCCTTCTCATTAGAGCTCTCGAGCAACTCCGTCAGCACCTCGACGCCCGTCATGGGCTTCAGCGCGATGCCGGCCAATAGGCCACAGTCGTGAATATACCGTATGAGGTCTTTGGGGTTAGTCTTTTCGTCGGTCTTGCCCTCGGGGGACTCGGCGGCGCTCGAGAAGGCGGCCTCGTAATGGAAGCAGTAGAGGTCGCAGCCGGCCTTCTGGAACTCCTTGACCCATTTCTTCGGCTACACATGTTTCACATATTCCCTTCGTTAGCAAGTTCCTCTCTCTCTCTCTTTTCTTTCCCCTTCTCATTGCCATCGTCCCTGCCCATGTCTTCTTTATTCTTCTAGGGATAAAAAATGGGGAGGCGCCTGGGTTTGCACGCCGTATATGTACGGGATGAGGGGATTTATGGCGCCATACCTCGGCGATCATCATATGGCAGTCGAACGTCCCGCGTCCGTGATTTTCAGTCGGCCTGTCGACGTGTTTCCGGATCTTGGCTACGACGGGGGCGCCGAAGGTGATGTTCGGCACGAAGTGGCCGTCCCTTTTGTGTTCTGGCTATCAGCTAAACTGCCCATCCCCTAACCATCCATCGTTGGAGGCCCAATGGCTTGTCTGCCCGATCTGGTAGTACAGGGAGTTCGGTCGGCGTACATGATATCGACATGGAGCCAGTCGGCGCCCTGGTCCATTGTGCGCACGCAGTCGGCGCCGAGCTGCGCAAAGTCGGCCGACAGGATAGACGGAGCTATGATTGCCTTCGGTGCCATCTTGTGTTGCTCCAATCTTTCTTTTTGTTTTCTTTTGTTGTGGTGGCCGGGTTGTGTGTTCGAATACTCGTGGAAAGAATAGTGGCTTGCAGGAGAGCCCATATGTAGCAAGCAGCTAGTCACAAGAGTCGGGATAGACGTCACAGTAAGTGATGCGTTATGGCGGGGTATTCTTATCGGATTGACCCCTTTTTCCCGGCATGGTGGGGGTGGGGTCGGATTGGAGAAAGAACTTACAGTACCTACCTTAAGTAAGTACTCTGATAGTGCCTCCCCCTGAACCTATACTCCTACCCCGGGTACATAGGAGCAACAATCAAGCGATACCTAGTAGATTGGAAATGAAGAGCCTGGAACTTGGTCAAGAATGGTATGGGTGCCTGCTTTTACTTAAATTCGCTTTTATCTACAGACGCCTGTCGATGTGCCAGTGACATGCTTCATCACAACTTCGTTAATTTAAGAATGCCTTCTCATCATACCCTGGAACACCTCATGAGCCCGTTTCATCACTGCCCTAGGATAAAAAGCCTTGAGTTGTTATTCACTGATCGGGAATTAATTGTCCCCGGTATCGGTTTCTGGGACCGTCTCTTCCTCGCCATCGTCGTCGAAGCTGCCGGCTGGGACCTCATATAGTCGGAGGATAGATTTGTTTGGATCCTTTACAAGCACAAACTTGCCCTCCTCTCGCTTCAAGCACATGTCAGAAATCGTGCGGACAATGCCCCAGCCGTTAGACAACGACAGGTTCATTTGGTTGGCGAAATCCTTGGGTTTCCAGCCGATGACACCCAGAATGACATGCTTGTCATTGGCTTTCGGATTTGCCCGAGACACGAATCTAGGTCTATGTTAGCTAATCTCAAAGATGCGATACAGAAAGATCGTAATACTGACCCGAGCTTCATCACGTCCGCCTTGGCTAGGATGCTCTGCACGGTCCACCGCGCGAGCTTGGCGCTATTGTTCTTCATCTCGGTGGCCACTACTGCACCACGCTGGCTGACAAGTTTGGATCTCCAATCTAGGGCTCCGCCACTGCCTTGGGCCTTATTATCGAACTCATTGAGTGCCTTTAGGGTGAGGTATTGATCCTCACCGTTGATGGCGTTCTTCTGTACTGCATCGAGCTCCGTTCGAACTACTAGGTACATTGGCTCCTCTTCGCTTGTGGACAAGTCGAACTTGCGGTACTTGTAAACCTTGCTGGCAGGTGGTTCGGTCTCCTCGGCTTCATTATAGAAGGGGTTGTCGTTGGGCATATTGACCTTTGACGACTCGCTCTCCAAGACCACCTGGTTAGCGAAATTGTGGTTGATGTACGTGGCCTCTTCCGAGAGAGCGGTAGGCTGGTTGATACCATCCTTAGTGCCATCAGAAGGCTCCATGGGAGCATCCGCGGCATTCTCGTTTACCGTAACCATATCTAGCGTGGCATTGTCGCGCTTGTCAAGGAAGATCTTGTTTCCTTGCCTGATGATCACGATATCCCAGGGGTAAATGGACCTTGTCGAACACATCAGCATGGAAAGGATGCTGTCGGTGGCGAAGATAGTCGCCTCGTCCCTTTCGGCGAGTTCCTGGATCACAGGGTCCGAAGAAGTGGTGACATTGTAGGTGGCACGGTCGATCGCGGTCAACCGCCTCTCGGCCGACTTCACGGGATGCTTATCGTGGGATCGATCGTAGTAGTAGAGGAAACCGTAGCTGTCGATATCCTCGCCCTCGTCGGCGTCAAGGTTCAGCTTGCCGAGTCGGTTAAAGTCGATCTCTTCCAGAAGCTGCCACTCGGGCTTGATGTTGATGGAGGCATCACGGTTCCTGGCGGGCTTGTCATAATCCTTCCAACCGAAGCGGCGACCGCCACGAGGAGCGTTGTAGCGTCCACCACGGCTATCGTAGCCGTAACCTTGCTGGCCACCGCGGCCAGGGCGCTGAAGAGTGGCGCGACCACCGCGGGCCTGGTTAGCGCCTCTCTGGCCACGGCCACGGGTGAAGACGGCGCCTCGTCCGTATCTCGTCTTGGTGGGCTCTCTGCTGACAACAGAGAAGGTGTTTTCGTCGGCTTCGGCGACGGGAGCTGTGAAGAGCGCGGCACTGCCCGCACCATAAATCTGCTGGTCTACACGACCATGTCAGGTCAGCATCCACAGCAAGCACATCGTGGAGTTGTCGCCTACCCCTGTAGTTGCGATTGTATTGCTGTCTGCCACCACGGCCGTCCCTGCCATCTTTGCCGTCGGCGGTCCAATCAGCCATGCGGCCCAGCTTGTCCCCCTTGGAAAACGGCGCGTATGGGACGCCATTCAGGGTCGTCTCGGCCGTGGTTTGAGGGCCCCATCCATCGCCGTCGGGAAGGACCGCGATCAGGTCTGCCAGGGATGTCGACCCCATGGTGTGGTTTCGGCGACGAACGAGTGGCACAGTGGAGGAGGATGGGCGATCGATGCGGTTGAGAAGGGCTATGCTTTGTCGGCGCCGCTGTCCTGAAGGCGCTATTCTGAAGTGGCGTAAGTTGAAATTTGAGTGTTGCCCGGATATTTTGTCTTGGGTGCAGTTTGGTGGGGTGTGGGGCAGTCTCAAGACTGATCCACACTGGGCTCTTTTGTGTTTTGCAAGGTTCCAATCTGTACAGTACATGGATATAGATACTGTGTCTAGACACTGTTGCTTGGATAAATCTATCCACCCCTGAGGTCTGAGAAGAGTTAGGTGACGTACTAACAAAATAAGGAGATGGTGATCTGCGAAGGGCGTCTATCAGAAGCTAGAAAGATATGGAGACAATAAAATAAAATAAAAATTAATAATAAGAATAATAATAAAATAAAGAAAAGAGTCATGATCGTTGAGGGCAGCGGAATCGTACTCCGGGTAGAAGGCAGGGTTAACCCCCCCCTTTGACAGACGGCGCCAAACCATTCTGAATAAACGGAATTCCACACTCCTCGGTGTGGCGTATCAGCACCAAGGTGCAGGCTGTAAAGTCGAGTACTGAAGTTAGCGAAGAAGCGTCCCAGAGGACGCCATATTCGCCATAGTCTTGGGGGCTCGTTCTCATGTGGAAAAACCACCAGGTGCAGACCTTGAATTGCGTAAGTGTAAAGTGGTCCCCCGCGAGAAGAGAGAAGGTTTCAACCAATTTGCAGGTGAACTCACGGCCCAAATCAAAGTCCTTGCCTTGGAACACGGGGAGTCTCATCCATGAGAAGTGATCCAGGTTAGTTCCAATGGCTCCCGGTCTAGGTTTAAAGAATAGAGTGGAAGCTCTTTGAAGGACATTTTCAGCTTCGACTATTCGATTCGAGGGAAGAAATGATGCTTGACAAAAAGCCACTGCTCTTCGTCTGGCCTGTTAATGGGGTTCCCTCAGTTCATCCTATTAGATCTTTTGGCGATAGCTGTGCTTGTCCTTTAATGAGTGAATGGGCCAAACACGGATGGCTAAGGGTGGCAGACACTGCTAAAGGGTATAGGTGAAGGAGTAGGTAGTAGAACGTCCTGACTGGTTTGGTACGGGAATATACTTGCTTGACTTACATTGAAGACCTCCTGGTGGCATTCTGGCAAATCTCTGAGGGGTTGTTACAATGTTATGGTTCTGTTGAGGCGGAAGGCTAGAGGCGTCTTTCGGTCTCTTGGCTTTAGGGTCTATGTAGGATGCAGAGGTAGAGACGGAAGATGTTCTGGACCTTTTCTGATGTGAAGGAGCCCCAGGGTTGCTTTGATTAGCTAGGTTACCAGTTGAGGCCTACTCTGACCGGACTCCTCATCATGCAAAAACAAGAGGGTATCTCCAAGTCCCTGGTCTACGGCAGCTTCCTCCTGACCAAAGCTCAGCGGAATTATGCAGATAGGTGACTGAGCTCCGACTCTTGAATGTCCGGATCTCATTCATCACAGGAGCCAGAAAAAAAGCGGCTGATGCACTGTCACGAACTATATTCCGAGACCTGGATTGTGAGGATGTGGACCTGATATCATCTTACGGGTCATGGATGATCAAGGGCATTGGATGGGCTTTCCCGGCTCCCCCCTAACACTAACTTATGTATCTGCTCGCAATATTTCACTATGTAGTTCCTAGATATTATCTTTAGAGAAACATTGGTAGAAGATCTGGTACTGATAAGTTTGATCGCGAATCCATGTTTTGCCCACAGCATGAATTATTACTTGCAGCTTGGCTACCTAATTCTAAGAAGAAGAAAAACTCCAAGTTAACAGCCAATTGCGTGAGGCCGTTCGACTACTAGTGTCCTAGGTTAGTATAGTCTGTGCTTCTATCAACTTACTAGGGGAACATGATTCGAACAGCGGATACACACAGGACACTAAGTATGTAGAGGGGCCTTACAGTCACAGAACAGCAGCACTAGTTCTTGGGTATCACAAATGATCTATGAATCCGCGATTAAAAAAGTAGACCAAGCGCAAGGGGTACCAAGGTGACCCGACCTTAACTCGCAAGTATCCCTATGTAAAGCCTTTATCCGGCATCTTAAGAAGATGTTTATACCTGCTTATTCTTTATATATAGCGCAGCTTATTCCTTGATTTTGCACCCCTCTCTTCATTGTTGGTTTCCATGATTCAGGGTTTGTTATATTACTGCTCCTAAATAGACCAGGGCTTGGCGTCAAATATCGCTCAACACCCAGTCAATGGGAGAAGCAAATGTCATGTCGGTCTTGCCATGCCATGTTCCCGTGTCTCTTTCTGCCGTCCTAGGCACTTACCCCATAGAATGGTTCGTGGAGGGAAGACTCTGCCAGTCGGATCTGTAGTATTGTCTTTTGTTGTCTCGGACGGGTAGGTGTAAGATAGGGGGCGACAGTTTGACCTCCAGGTGTCGAGAACTGTCATGGCACTTTTCAAGGTGACAGCAGTGGCTCACAGGCGAATTACTCCAGTGGATTGATGGGTTGTGGGACTCGGCCATCAAGACCACCAGCACACTGCAACAATACGGAGATAATATCACTCAGGCAGGCATCGAGCAACAAGTACTGTCATCATCAAGGCATGCACCGAGAGCTGCCGAAGACCTTGGCCCAAGGAACAACATCTATCATGCTATGGCCATGATTTGCCAACATCGCCAGGCCGTTTCTGCTTCGGGGAGCTTTGCTCAAGTGTGTGTGTGTGTATGTACGTGTATGCAGTACATGCAGCGTACCGACAAAACCCCTCAAAAAGGTAGGTCTCAATATATACCGCAACCGATCCGAATTCCTCAAAGCAGGCATTGGGAAGTAACGCAGGTATCTCCGAGATACCTACCTACCTAGTATCCTGTCCTATCCTGTCCTGTAGGCAGTGTGCAGTGGGAAGGTAGTTTTAGTCCGTCCATCCATCCATCCATCCATCCCACCATCAGCACAAAAATTTCCGGAACGGCATTTCATTGGACGAGAATAATTCCAAATCAAGAAACTTTATCTGTACTACACGCATGTAGGTAACTGTCATGCATGTACGCCCGCCCCCACGTACGCACATTTACCTACAGACTGCTAAAGAAACGGATAGGTACGCGAAGCGAAACGCCCGCTGCCTATGGGTACGGGCAATGCTAGTGTAGTGTAATGCGCCTTGTTTGCTTGACACAAGTCCCCGTCTTACACTATCGTCCTCTCCTTCAGTATAGCTCGAACGCTAACGTGAGCAATGCTGAGGTAAGAAGAGAAAGTTCGGACACCGATGATAAGGCATCGGTTAAACACCATACACAGCCGACTATCCCATTCCTTCATCAACGACCGTAGTACAGTTTGGTTCCACCCGGCTACCCAGATGCCGGGTTGTCCGAACATCAAGTGACAATGATAAGCTGTGTCGTTATGAATTGAGTCATGCAGGCAGATATCCGATGCCGAAGCCATGAAGACCCTAGAGCCTATCATCGAATAGATAGTTGGTTGGTTTGAAGACGGGCATAGGAATGTTCACGACTGATATCAAATTTGTACAGGCGAAATGAGAATGGCAGTTATGGGATGCCATTGACCTTACTAGATCGCTTTCTAACAAGAAGGGTCTCTTAAAACAAAATAACCATAACCATGACTCCCGTTCGTTTAAGTGTCGCGTACATTCAAGGTATTACCGCTCGTCTCATGCTCTCAAAAACTACACTCCCCATAATCTTGTATTTCCGTCATTACATCGTAGAGGGTACAAGGGTAGTAGCGGGCTAACCCTATCGTTGGGCTGCACTTCTTACTTAGAAAGCACCCAGGCTCGCCTCTGGCTTGGCGGAGAGGACGGCGTTGAGAGAGTCACGCACTTCGAACTCTTCCATGACGGCGCCGAACCTATTATTTATGAGTTAGGGTCATACAGACAGGAGCGGGTGGCTAATTTGGGTTGTTGACTTGTTGTGGACTTACCCGTAGCAGCGAACCTTGCCCTTTAGATCATCAGTGATCTTTTCGAAGTCTTTGTGCGTCAACTCTGTAAGGCGTGGGTGCCCCAGAATCATGCCCCAGGCCATGACGGGGGTGATTTCTCCGTCCAGATCCAGTCTCTTGCTCAGATCTAGCAAGGTCGTGAGGTCTCCCTTGGACAGCTCCCAAGTCTTCAGAGCTTGTTGCTCTCCTTTCTTTGTCCTAATCTCGACCCCATCAGTCGCAGCACTGTGGGCGTGGCCGAATGGGATGTCGCTGTTGAGCTCGGCGAACGGCTCTGGGGGGCACGAGGCCATCAGGGCGTGACCGCAGGGCTCGCCGGGGTTATCGCTGCCCTTCTCTAGCAACCACGGCAGGTGGTCCATGCAGGGTTTCTCGAGACTACATTGTCCAACGCGACCGCTTTAATTAGCGACACTGTTCCCATTGCTTTTTTTTGTTTTCGACGAAAAAAACACCAACTATGACGATGGGAAACACTGGAAAACTCTCTCCTTGCTCATCAAGCGAGAAAGAAACCAGCCCTTCCTCTCCTCGAAAGTGGGGGACTTGGTTACCTTTTTCACTGATGGGGAGGTGACATGTATGCCTTCGAGGGGTCAACGGGGAGCTCGTACGCTAACACGAAATCAATCCCAGCCTGGTCGTAGTCTACAACACTCTGAACAGGGTGCTGCTGGCCCATGTGGGAGCCCATCATCTGCGCCGAACCAGCCACTGATGGGAGGGACGAGATGGATGTCATGGGTGGCGTGAATGCGGAGCTTGAGCCGGGTGCGTAGCTGCCGGAGATGCTCCCGCTCGACGTGTATCCCATGCTTGGATTGCTGATGACATCATCCATAGCGCCGACGCCAGACGAGGTAATGCCATTTTGATGTAGAAGGTTTCGCAGCTGTCGGTTCTCCTCGGCGAGCTTGTCCTTGTCTTGTGATACGTTACTGAACACCTCCTTCAATCGCAGCACCTCGTCTTCCAGAGCCTTGATATACAGCTCCTTGCGCTCACGGTGCGTTCTATAACCCATGGTTGTTAGCGCAGCACAGCCTGATCAGTGTTGTCCTGATTTGTCCGTACCTTTGCGCCTGACGATTCAACTCCTGACGACGGGTCAACGCTGGCTTGCTGTCAGGTTTAGGTCCGCGTCGCTTCGGGGGATTACCGTCCCTCGTCGTCCTCTTTTCGCTGAGGGTTTTGAGGAAGTTGAGATTCAGGGACGACAGAGGACTCTTGTCGTTAGGGGTGCCGTGAGTGGCGTGTGGAGATGAAGAGGAAGACATTGAATTGGGCTCGTAGCCGCCATCAATCATAGGTTTATCTGAAGGAGGAGAATATTGCGGGGGGGAAGGGTAGCTGGCGGCGGGACCAACGTTCGCAGTCATAGTGGCCATGTTGTTGTTGTTTGTTTGTTTTTTCTCGGAGAACAAGAACTTCACGATGGACAACGAACTGGAGACATACAGACAAAAGCCAGAGGGGAACAGCGGGCGTTAGAGCTCTCAAATACCCAACGAGAGCGGTGGCGGTGCTGCTGACCGGGAGCAGACCAGAAGCAGGGTGCCAGTGTCACGGACGATGACAGATAACTCAAATCACTTTTTGCCAAGGGTGGGTTCGTTGTGGACGGGGCTGTTTTTCCTTTGCGCACGACACCAAGCCGCCATACCGGAATAAGCAACACCTTGGGCCGGATGCGCAACAGACAAAGCGAGCGGCCGCGCTGGAGGGCGTGTCGGGCGTGTTTAGCGCAACGGGAGGCAAATCCTCTTCATGCGAGGATGGCGTACATGTTGGCTTGCGCGAGGGCACGACAAGGGGATCCGGTAAGAGGAGGTGAGACCAGATCCAGTTCCTGGCGAATGCAATGTAATGCGGAGCGTGTCGACTCGCTCCGCGGCTGCTCGTGGGTTGTTTTGTGTGTGCGAGAGTGGTGGTTGGTCCTCGATGGGCTGAGGCTTCTGTGCTGTTATTGGACAAGCGAAGGGCTGCGTAGTAATAAATCGCCCCAGGCCGTTCCCTTCCCTTCCAGGTAGTGCAGCTGGACCACCAACCAGCGTCGAGCGATTGGACTAGCCGCTGACTCCTTCGGGTTAGGTGGTTTGCCTGTTAGCGTAGCATTCAGGGGTACATGATCAGGGCACCGATGACCGCGATTATTTCTGCTTGACATCGGCCAGCCAGGCAAGTACCACTTGTTAGACCATGAACAAATCCAACAATACTGGAGTACTAACCAGATTTATTGTAAGTATGGAACTAGGTACCTACTATAGTACCTAGGTATTTGTTTGAGTGTGCATAAACATAAGATGCACTAGAGAAGCTTAAATCTTGAACCCGATGCCCTCAGCTTTAGCTTACATCTGGAGCGGAGAAGAAGGCGGCTTAATTGTCACCTCCCAGGGTTTCGATGAGGCCGAAGTTCTTTTCCTCTGAGTTTGCTGTGCTATGGTCTAGCCTAATGAAGTCTTGCATACGAAGTCATCTTTAAGGTACCTACAAGGACTGGCAGCGTTTGCATGCAGTGTATGGAATAAACAGCCAATTCTCCCAACACATATGCACGGCAGCCCTGTCAAGCCACTAATAATAACAGCGATCGACAGTCCTCTGCACATCTTTGCCAGGCTTACCATCGTCCCACCGACTGGCTCTAGGCTACTGTCAAAAGCCGTGCTCAAGCCTTGTTGTAGCCCGATCAGGTGTAGAGTCCATACAGTCATCGAGGCACCTAGCGTGCACTAGCATGCCTAGCTCCAGACGGATATGTTAGAATTGAAGACCCTGCAATAGCGTGCTGGAAATAGGTATGTAATATTGATATCCAATGCTGCTTATGCCTACTAAAATCAGAGTCGGATTCAATGCGCTTCCTTCCAGAGAATCCGAAACGCGGGTCGTCATGTCTTGGCTGGGCTTTGTTGAAGGGATCGACAGACTGGAAACAGCAAAGCGTTATCGGTCATCTCCAGCTGTTGGGCTGCGCCGACGCACCGTCGAGCGAGAGCAAGTAAGCAGGCGATGATTACCATAATCAGTCCCAGAAAGGAAGGTTACGGGACCCTCGATGCCACACGCAGGGTCGTGGGATCCCTTATTCTCTGCCGTTTCTAGAAAACAACAGGTCCAGTGAGAACTCGCGAGAGGGGACAAGGTTGTGATCGACATTGTTTTCGGCTAACAAGTACCGAACAGGGGGGCTCTTAGACCATGCCGACCTGTCAGCAAGCCTTAGGGATAGTGTAGAAGGATAATGCTGATTCCAATGGCCGCCAGGTGATTTCCTTATTCCATTCTATCCGAAGGAACTCTGTGTTGGTTTTGTCTCATCATCTTCGAGGGATGATACCTAAGTCGTCCAACCGAGTGGGGAGGCCGAATCATGAAGAGGCGAAGCAATGATTGCCTTTGTGGTGCTTGTCGGACGTAAGCTCAGGTGTCATTATGATCTAGAATCATAGTGTACTGCGTAGTACACATGCCGAACTAGTAGTCCTGGATTTCCTGAGACGTCATCAGCAATATTGGCAATGCTCTCCTTGACAACCACAAGCACCCTGAACTGAAAGCCTTCAGTCCGAGCTGAATCGTAAGCCTGATCTGATGTAAGTAAACGCGCGTGCTTACCATATAACCCTCTCCTGCTGATGGCATGTGGTCTTGGTTCACTACTATCTATGATGCGTCGGTGCCACGGCTATGCCTTCGTATTCGCAACGCGACTCGCATCGATGTTGAGTATATCTTAACAAATCCAGGCTACTGGGTTGACTCTCCCGCACAAGCTCCTATTCGATAGGCTATATATTGACGTTTGTCCCGGTTCTGACAGTAAGGCAGCATATAGCTGCGTGACATCTATAGCCTTCCCACGTGTTCATAAAGTAGGGAAGCAAAGTTGCACATCACCGCTGGCAACCTATTTATGATGTCTATTGATTGTTTGAGCCCCTCAGTGTGAGAGGCCCTATACTTGGTGACCCCGAGAAGCTCGTACCGGCGCCTTCGCACAACTTAAGAAGTGTCATTCTGGTGTCTCCATGAGCGCTACATCTGGACTTGCACGGTTAGTTTATAATTTTTGCACCTACAGAAGCTATTCGTTCCGGATCAGTCATCTTCGGTGGTTGCGTATACTATCCGCCGAAACGTCCAAGTCAATTCCTCGAACTTCGCTGCTGCCAATGTCAAGAAGGAGATACTTGATCCCAAAACGAAGTCGTCGTTGCTGTCTCGAGCCCTGCTACCTCGATTGATCTCTACACGATATAAGCCTCGGCCATGGGTACCAGATGGTTCGTGAGGATTCTGCTTCGAGTAATTTCCTAGACTTGATAGGATCTCCGAACGACCGGTACGCCGATGGTGTGAGACGATGGGTGCGTGGCCAGAAGCAACTTTAATATGTTCTTGGTGGTGGACAGAAGTGGCTAACATGCGTATTATAGATAGTGAGGTTAGGTATGAGTTGGAGGTTGTATTCATGCAGACACTGGGCAGGGTCGGTCAACTTCGGGGAGTCTGCCAGATTCACCCGGAAGATGTCTTAGGGACTGCAGCTGTTGTGGAAATAGATAGCCGTCTACGGCGACTACACCTCTGCACACAGACGAAGGGCTTCATCATAGTTGTGGTGTAGTACCTGCAAAAAGGTTCACCACGTGATGGTGGCCTACAATTCGACGCTTGCATAGCATATCAGCACAAAATCCATCCCTAAAAGCACGTACTAGGGATGTTGGAGGTCTTGGGGCTTCTAACTATTACCAGTGCGTTCCTGGGTATGATATCCACGCTGTGTTCTGTCATCTTCCTCTCGGCCATCCATTACAGCGATGGGAGGAGTTAGGTAGATGGCTTCAGCAACATATCGACTCGGGGGGAGCTAGTTCGAAAGCAAAAGGGAAAGAAAGCAGAATAGCAACCCAAGAAGTGATCAATTGGGGCATTGCATCGATGAGCGAGGTCACGAGAGTAGAACAGCACCGTTTCTCGTGCTGAGGATGATAACCCCAATACCTAGACATGCAGAGAGCCTTTCTACAACCTTCAAAGCGAGCTTGGGGGTGCTCACTCGCAACTGTAATATTTTAGCAACTGGTGGGCACGAGATGTGTTTTGCCTAAAGCCGGTTCGACTCCTTCCTGTATGCTGTGACTTAGTTATGCATCTTGACGTTCAGGGATAGCCAAGCCGTGGACCAAACTGCAAGGAGACGCATCGACAACTATGGGGTGCATTGCGTACAGGGGAGCGCGGCCCTAACTCTGAGAGAATGTCTAGGAACTGCAGATTCTTCGAATGGTGTCTACACCACCTGCGATGTAGTCTAGGCCAATCTTGCTAGCCTTCATGCAGTTGAAACTAATGGGAAAGGTATCAAGGAAATGTCTCGACGTCAACGGAAAAACCAAACTATCTACTTAGTAGATAAATGCCACCCCGTATTCAGGTCGACGGGGGACATGGCGGCTTTAGGCTGCATCATGTATAATGCTTGACTCAAGTGTCACCCCTAGTCTCGTGTGATACCGAGACTTCTAGAAGCTAGACTGTTTGGTATACAGTTCTCTGTTGGAATGCCGATCTATGTGACGGCTAAGGTAGGTACTGAGCACAAAAGGTAACACTACCATGTCTCGATTCAGTGATTTTACGCTGGCTACTTGACCTGGGTCCTGACATCATCCGTCCGAATCAATCATGTATTTCTTTCAGGTGTCCTGATTAATGCTTAACAGTAGACCTTTTCCCCAGGAACTATCTTGCACATGTCTACTGCTATTATCTACATCTTGTAGGTACTGCATGTATGAGCAGCTTGGCTGGCATGGATCAGTTGAATATCCCGAGATGGCCACGAAGCCTGCGATCTCAACGATGCTGGAGGGAAAGATGGTGTATGACCAGTGACACGATCAGTAGCACGATCAACGTAGGACTGACTGGCTTAGCGAGGGCCAGTTGCGTGGAAGGGATCGCCATCTTCCTTGTACTCTAGACGATCGGCATAGAAATCGGAGATTCCCAGTGGTCAATGGGATGACGGCAATGTCTGCGACAGTGACTGTGGGCATCTCATCAAGGAAGCGCACAAGGATTGGGGAACGGCGCAAGGGTATTGGTCTGATGCATTGCTGCATTGGCGAGCATTGGCGTCGGAAAAGCAGCAGTTAATGGGCTATAGCGTGCACTAGGCATGTAGTCGAAAGAGGGCAAAGGTAAGAAGTCTTGGTTTGGTGGGGTGATGCAAATTGCTGTCGTGTCGACCCGTCGTGGAATGGTCATCAGCCGATGCCGTTTAAGCAGTGTCTCTCGACAGGCTTTCGAGACGGTCCTCATCCTCCATTCCTCCGCGTAAATGTCTCCCAGAACTCCATCGCCAGATCCTCTGCCAACCGACTTGTGCAACATGAGACAATATCTGTCGTTGCACGGGTGCTATCACAGATATCGCGTCCGTTGACGTATTGTCGGTGTGACCGCCTCCCCCCTCGTTCGTGATTCGAGGTGCATTGCTGACATGCAAGCCATGTTCGAGAGGACGAGGGTTTGAATGGCAGTCTCATCTTACTGGTAAGTGTCCAGTATCCCTTGCCTATATTCAGTCCATACAACCAAACCTCCTACCTAAGCAGATAGTTTGCATGTGGCTGCATTGAACCTAACTGGATACCTATACACACGTACATATAGATGTACACTAAGAATTGTAAGGATTATACATGTGCCCGGGGACAAGTCCCAGCCTGAGTTCTGGAGTGGTATCCGGTATATCCCACGGGTTCTGGACACCACTGGCAAGTTAACAATCTGGCTCTACATGTGTCCCATCTTATGAGTGGCGGTTTGCTTGCGAGTCAGTTGCATCTCGACATCAACTGTACCCGTCGCAGCGGGAAAGGATGCGCTAATGTATTGCAACCCCAAGCTTGGTCCTCTAATTCTGGAGCAAGACATAAGAGTCGAAGGTCTGGGGTCAAGCCAGTAATACTACTAGTAGTAGGTAGTGTAGCTCTCCAACTCTTCCAAGAAAGGCGGCATAACAAGACCTTAATGTCGTGTAGGGTAGTTCCCCTAGTCCTATACTGGGTATACCTGCCTAGGTGGTGCGGATTGCATGCAAGAAGGGGATTAATATCGACTGTTCGGTCACGCTATCTAGGCCGTTGGCTGTTGCTATAGGGATTTGCTTGCGCTGTTAGAGAGGATGTACACAACCGTGGAGGTGTAGGGGGATTTACGGCTTTTTTTTTTTTTTTTTTTTTTTTTGGGTCTCGCCAGGCCGTTCCCACAACGCCCCGGCATCTAGAAGTAGTGTAGGGTAAACTATATACCTATATCCTAGTACAAAGGATGGACAGTGAGCACTTGAATCAACCAACTAATGCAGATCACGGCTTTATACACTAGTAGTGTATTATATATGCAGACAATTCAGTTGTCCATGTGGATCTGTGTGAAGAGTCTCCTATGTGGTGGCCAATCCTTTTTTTATTATTTTTAATTTTTAAATTTTTTTTATTAATTATTGATTTGTTTATTTATTTGGAAGAGAAGTGAGAGCAGTAGCATGTGAGCGTGAAATGTAGCGGCTGTATCATGCACCAATCTTCGTAACGCGCTGAGCATGACGACGGCTCATCCGGTACCATCCGCCCTCTGGCTTGTTAACTCGCGAATGTTCCCATTGGCCCAAGTGAACCGCCTAGGCTGGTAAGCCATGCCTTAGTCTTCCTTTATTATGCTAGGTATGGGGACCCAAAGGATTGGACAAGAGAGAAATCTCTCGGCTGTTCTATCCCTGTGTTGACAGAGGCAGGGCAGTACGCTAGATTGTTGATCAGTAAGCCGTCATATATGGTATACATAGTGTACTCCTACCTGTTGGGTAGCGTAGGCATTATACCAGGAAGATAACAAATACTGTGAGCATTCCAACTTTGAGAGTACCTAGTCTAAAAAGAAGAAACAAAACCAAAATATAGTAGACATAGCATCTTGTTGTGCACGTGTAGGATGGATATTGACCCTCTTCTGTAAGTACCTACTCCATACCTAGGTACGTGTTAAGAAGAGACCCAAGGTGCCTCTGGGAAGGGGGGAGGGGACCATTTTGGGTAAGTTGGCGGCTATGATTGCCAGTTGTATACCTACCATACATACTTAGTAGGTATAATGACAGAAAAGGTTAGATTCAAAAGAGGTTCTAACAATATCCCAGGTCTAATTGAAACATTTCAATTCCAAACTTCTTGAAACACAGTGATATATTCCCTAACATTAAACTCAAAATTTAATTGTTGTTGCATATGGGTCAATGCAGGGCCAGAGTTTGGAACATTGGCTGGAGTGACCCGGCTAAGGCTTGAGTCTCGAGATGTTCCTACTATTCATCACCAGGTGAGTACCTAGGTACTAGGTATTTGTTGTTCGAGCTGAGAGGTACCTACCTTTTCACAAGCTACGTGATTCATTGGCTACCTAGTCAACATGGAAGAACATTAAGCTTAAAAACACAGTCTTGTTGTTTCACCATTTCCCAGTCCCCCGCTCTACGCGGTCAACTCTTCCTAGCTTCATACGGCGCAGTGAAAGAAACGGGAGACAG
The DNA here is from genome assembly GCA_023159155.1 of Ustulina deusta. NCBI lineage: Eukaryota > Fungi > Ascomycota > Sordariomycetes > Xylariales > Xylariaceae > Ustulina > Ustulina deusta. The sequence goes on from JAJNNX010000061.1 coordinate 160,235, forward strand.
GCTGTGGGCGCGGGACCCGGGACATTTGTTCCCCGAATGCTAGACTCCCAGTATGCCAAGCACCTATACCTGACTGTCTGTTTTTGGTCTGTCTATCGTTTGGTGTTTTTGTCAACATGTAATGCAGAAAGATCGCTTGAGCACGAGACGGTTACCCCCCCTACCTAGCGCCAACTAAGATGTACCTAAACTAAGTACCTACACTAAGTAAGTACCTACACCAAGTACCTACACCAAGTACCTACACCAACGCCAGGGTCCCCACAGCGCACCAGCTTAGCATCACCAATTCCCAGTCACTTCACTCACTCCGCGACCTACCGGCTCTTCAACCCCCCGGACGTTCCTGGCCTCCTCCCGCCGCGAGACCGACAACCACCTTACAATCAACCCTGTCTTCGCCACCTCGACTATTGTCGCTCTCTGACTGTTTCCCCTGCTTCGATTTCGACCTTCCTCTCTCCGACCCTGCCAATCGCCTCTTTATTGGACTCACTGGCCAACTTGCTCCAATACGAACCGCACCGGCGCTCGCACGATACGGCCTGAGCGAAAGCTCTCGACGCGGCATCAGGCCGTCTCGTCCTCGATCAACCGGCCCAGGCGACTACGGTCTACAGCTGCACTGCCCTTGCGCACCGTCCGCTCCCGTCATGTCTCGGGTTTCTGCCAGCTGCTGACTCTGGCTCCCCGCCAGCCCACCTGGCTCTCTGCATTGTGTCGACTTATATAATTCTGATTTGCACTCAACGCGAACGAACCACCTCTGACGGCCGACCAACGCGTTCGCCACCTTGCACGCCCACCGACACCTGGTCCGCAGGGAGGGTCTCGTTTGCCCGATGTTGCCAGCGTGCAGTTGAGTGCTGTGTCTACCTCTTTGAACCATGGATCTTGATCTTGATCTCGACAGGTTGGCGCCTCCCGCTGTCACCTCTCTCCGAGCCCAGGCTATTGGCGCTGCCATGATGGAGAGGTCTCTGAGTGAAGATATTAGGGAAGAGCGAAAAGAGCTTCGTGAGGCCGCCGAGCAGACTCTGAATATCATTGTCGACATCAATCTCGATGCCTCGATTAAGTGGGTTAGCCCGTCTTGGGTTGACGTGGTTGGTACACCGCCAAGGACCGTCGAGAAAAGCCCGATTGCCGACCTCATCGTTAGCGAGAACAAGAATGCATTTTCTGATGCTATCGACTCGATGAGGAAGGATGATTCACGCAGCCAGTACATCCGCTTCACTGTCTGCCTTGGGCCTATGTCTAAGCTGTACACAGCCGAAGCTGTGAAGGAACCCGAGTCTGCAGAATCAGAACCCGTATCGATCGAGTTGGAGGCACAAGGCATCATGGTCTACGATCGTGCTACGGGTGGCGAGAGTCACGTAAGAGTCCCGCTGATAGTCTTGTCTTTCATGAATCAGCTAACTTTAATGCCAGACTATGTGGATGATACGTCCATGGGTTCCACCTCGTGAGATCAAGATTGATCTCCCCCCCCTCATCGTGGAGTCTCTTGGCTCCGGAGCAGAAATCCTTGCCAGCTACTTGACACAGCTGGCCGAGTCGGGCCAAGATGATCCTCTCAACCAGCCGGCACCAAAGCCGGTTCTGTGTAGGATCTGTGAGCGCCAAATTCCGCCCTGGTGGTTTGAAAAGCACACAGAACTTTGCTTGCAAGAGCACCGAGCCGAGATGGACGTTCAAATGGCACAGGAGAACCTAACTGAACACCGGCATGCTATCGTTAAAGTACTCGACGCACTAGAAGCTCGCAAGAGCCGCCAGATATCGGACCTTACTTCGCCACCAATAGCTGAATATAAAGGTCAGCCGATTGGCCCAACCTCCAGCACATCGTCTCCCGGTGGAGCGTCCCCTACGCCGACGTCCAGAGATAGATCGACTGGATTTGGGCATTCCCGGTCCCGATCATTTGCTGTTCGGCGACCGCAAGCTCGGATTGTCGAACTCCTCCTCGACCTTTGTGATACTGCTATGGAGATTAGTCCCCCGGCAATCAAAGAATCTCCGGCGCAAGGCTCAGGTGAGCTCCGCACACAGTCCCCTCAGTCAGAGTCCCGTATATCTCAAGTGCTCCAATGGCAATCGCCCGGGTCAAATACAGTCGAACAAGAACAAGGCCTAGCTCTCCTGTGTTCGGATACGGAAAGAGTAGCGAAAGATAAGGTGGAGGCTGTCTTTCGTCATCGCAGAATCATTGAATACTCTGAACGTATACGTATCGAGTTTGCTGTTCTTGTTCAAGACTGCATCGATGAAGCAATACACAAAGCTTCTCGTATAGCGGCTGGCCTCAGTGATTCCACCGAGGGCGAAGAAATTGAGGAGGACGAATTGGAAGAAGAAACGGGCCCAGAAACATTGGTAGAAGAGAGCATGCAGCATGAACCTAGCGAGGCCGCCTCATCATTAACACTCGCCCTAAAGAACATGGAACTTGGCGAGAAGGGGAAAAATCTCTCCACAACCATCGAATCAACTAGATCGAGTAGTCCTAGAGAATGTCTTACACCTAAGTCACATCGGGACGCTTTAGGGGTTTTGGGTCCTCCTCGAGGCTCACGCCGAGGTTCCATGCTGGTTGAAAGTGATGCTGGGGATAGTGACGGCAGTGGCAGGTCTACTTCTGTGGCCTCTAGGCCCGCCCCTCGCACTGATTCCCCTATATCTGAGTTTGGTGGTCTGCGGCGCGGCGCGAGCTCTCGACAGCACAATAGGCGTAGTCTAATCCTCACAAGTACCTCCTCGCCACATCGACAAGAATCCCCTTCCAGAGGCACTCAACCTTCGTCTCCTCTCAGGATATCGAAACCACGTAACCTCCAATTTAATCAAGAGGGCGTTACTTCCCCAGAGGCTTCTCCTATGCTTCCGCATAGCGAGTTTAGCTCTCCAGCCATAATTCCCCATCATCGTCGGCAGTCGTCTACAGCGTTCCCTGATTTCCACACTCGGCCAACCTCGCCTCGGTTGAGTGCTTCCAATCCCCCACCGCTCGCACGAGCAGTTCCTCCTTCGATCAAAGACTTCGAAGTCATAAAGCCCATCAGCAAGGGCGCTTTTGGGAGCGTCTATTTATCCAAGAAGAAGTCAACTGGCGAGTACTTTGCGATCAAAGTTCTAAAGAAGGCAGATATGGTTGCAAAAAACCAAGTCACTAATGTGAAAGCTGAACGAGCTATCATGATGTGGCAGGGTGAGAGTGACTTTGTGGCAAAGCTATACTGGACGTTCTCAAGTAAAGACTACTTGTACCTGGTTATGGAATACCTAAATGGTGGCGACTGCGCTTCTCTCGTCAAAGTCCTAGGCGGGCTACCCGAGGAGTGGGTAAAGAAGTATCTCGGCGAGGTAATCCTAGGAGTCGAGCATCTGCATAGTCGTGGCATCATCCATCGGGATTTAAAGCCTGATAATCTTCTGATCGACCAGAAAGGTCATCTCAAATTGACTGATTTTGGATTGTCGCGTATGGGTCTTATTGGTCGTCAAAAGCGAGCCCTCAACAGCACTGCTTCAGATAAGCCTCCAGATCTTCTCAAATCAGGCCCCTTTGCACGTTCGGCGTCTGTTGCATCTTCTCGATCCGCCTCGCTTGACCTACATGGCTGTCACTATTCTCCAAGTGCCACGCCTCAGATGGTTCCGGATAGCAGCCTTGGGCAGCCTTCCTATTTCAATTTGTCATATGTCTCTCAAGAACCCCGTCGGCTATCTGGCCAACGAAGTGATAGCGGGGGTAGCGAGACTCTCACACATATGCTTTCAAATTTCTCACTCAACGACGTTCCGTCGAACCAGTCAACACAGTCTAGCATTCGTTCCCCACCTGATGAGGGAAGTGAAGGTGGTGGCTCTCCTGATTTATCTTCTCACCAGACAGGCAGCCAGAGCAGCGAGGCACATCGCAACACGCCACCTCAGTCAACTATGATGCCTCCTCATATGGCTCTGTTTGATCCGCAAGATACCAACCGGAGATTCGTCGGAACACCTGATTATCTTGCTCCCGAAACTATCAGCGGCGGGTTACAAGACCAAAGCAGCGATTGGTGGTCTGTAGGTTGCATCATGTTCGAATTCCTTTACGGCTTTCCCCCGTTTCATGCAAGCGAGGCCGATCAGGTTTTTGAAAACATATTAGCCCGTAGGATCGAATGGCCGGATGATGAAGACATGGTTTCGCCCAAAGCTAAAGATTTGATAAACCGACTGCTTTGCGTCGACCCCCAACAGAGACTAGGGAAGAATCTGGAGGAAAATTTTGCTTCTGGTGGCGAAGAGATCCGCAACCATGCATGGTTCGCTGGCATGAATTGGGATACGCTCTTACAAGACGAGGCGCAGTTTGTTCCTCAGCCAGAGAATCCTGAAGACACAGAATATTTCGATTCGCGTGGTGCTACTCTACAATCATTTACCGAGGAGATAGAGGATCAGGCGTCCCCGCCAACTGCCTCAACTCCAGACTATCCTGATCGACCACATGACGCCCTATCTCGGCCCCGATCTCAGATTCAGGTCAACCAAATCAAACGGGGTTTGATGCCACTTCATATACCCCCGCACATCCGGGATCTCAAGAGCCGTCGGCCAAGCGAGCCTGTGCCGTCCGATGACTTCGGTTCTTTTGCTTTCAAGAACCTCACGGTACTTGAGAAAGCAAATAAAGACGTCATCCAGCAATTAAAGGCTCAGGCACTGGCAGCCCAAAATAGGGCCCCCATAAGTCCTAGCAGCTCTCACAGTAGCACAACCCCTTTCCCTACTCTTGAGGGTAGCCCAGTTCTGTCAATGCCTGTACAAAGGAGCTTATCTAACGCCAAAGCCTCCGCATCGCAGCGTCCAGCCTCGCCCTCTGCTACGAGCCATGCCAACTCATCCCCAAGTCGAGCCTCGCAACCTTCTTCACCACTTTTAGTCTCTTTCCACGCAGGACCAGGTCCAGAGGGTCGTCGGAAGACGTCAAGCAATGCGTCGAGCTTTTCTCAACAGCCAGGAGCAGGTTCCTTGCAGCCTGGCAGTTTCTTTGATGTCCAAAAATCGGCTCCTAGCCTTCAAAAAGCGACAAGCGCCGCAGCAGCGTCGGTTACCAAAGGCAAAGGAGCACCGCCTCCGTTGTCAATCTCCCCACAGAAGTCAGTTGCCACACCGAGACAAGCCAGCGGATCATCAACACGTTCACGATCCTTGACTGTGGGCTCTCAAGAAGGCAGTCCTGTGGCATCTGACCTTCTAGCTCATCACCGCAACCGCAGAAGCCAGGTGTTTGACATGTCCCCATCCTCATCGGACAATGAGAGTAGTGAAAGAGCGAACGCCTTGCTCAAGGTCCAACGGCGCCGCCAATCTTCGCGGCGGATGTCTGCAATCATGCTCGATAGTCCAAGCTTCCGCTCTCTAGACGTTCTCATCTGCGAAGACCACCCTGTCTCGCGTATGATCATGGAAAAGCTCCTGGAAAAGCTTCGTTGCCGTACTATCTCTACGTCTACTGGTTCAGATGCCGTTCGATATGCTACCGGCGAGGTCAAATTCGACATCATCTTCACTGAATTCAAACTTCCAGAGATTAGCGGAAGCGATGTCGCTCGTATGGTCCGTGAGGTCAAGAACGTTAATGCCCATACACCTATTGTCGCTATCACAGCCTACTTAAAAGAGCTACAAGCCCCGCATTATTTTGATTCGCTCATTGAAAAACCCATCAGTTCTTCAAAGCTGATTGAAGTTATCTCCAACTTGTGTCAGTGGAAGCCGCCCACACCCAGCCAGAGCCAAGGGATAGTTACCCCGAACCCCATTTCTGCCCTCAAGCCCATCAGTGCCCGCCTCGAAGATAGCCCGACCTCGGGATCTTCCGGCTACGCTCACCCGGGAAGTAGTAGTTTTCGCGGATCTAGTAGAGAAGACTCGATCGGTTCTAGCCTATTTGGTGACTCGGAATCGGTGGCTACCGATGACATACCAATCGTCTTGTCTCGTAAAGCGACGGGAGACTGGGGCGATGAAGCAGGGCTTGGGATCAATACCGACGAGATTCTTTCGTCCTCAGCACCTAGGGCACCAATATCGTTGGTGTCTCAACAGTCAGCACCTGGGCAAATGGAAGGGCAAAGGATGTCGACTCCACATCAATCATTGGAGAAGCTTAAGTCAAGACGTGAGCACTTGGAGAGACGAAGGCTTGAAGCCAGTGATTCGGCAGATGACGAGGATGAGGAGATGGGAACCTCCCGCGATCGTGGTCCACGCGCCAAACCTTTACTCCCAAGTTCCAAGTTGGGGATTGAAATGATGAGGGCGAATAGTTATGACAATGTTGCGGTTGCATCTGATAGCACAGCGGAACCTGTTACTCAAGTTGTCACTCCGTCAGATGAAGCAGGACCATTACATATTCCTGGTTCTAAGTCACCGAGATCAGTGACTCAATTTACCCCAGAGAGTACTCCGGTCGTTGGAACTGAAGATGCTGATCAAACACCCCGCCCGGCTGCAAGCACACGAGACAGCCCGAGTAACGAGCCTACGCCCCGACCAACTACCAAATCTTCAGAGGCCTCACTCGAGTCGGAGTAGCCCGTTCCACGACCCCGAAAACTTATTCTTAAACGAATGAGTAATATTTTTTAAAAAGACATTCCATAGCATGGCGTTGAAGGGGCAGATATGCTAAGACTGATTTATTTCCTTTGTAAACGAACGAATGGCCATGGAGTTGGAGTGGAGTTCTTCTCTTTTCTCCGTATTGAGGAGGACCCTGATGTTATGGATTCGTTGTCTTGAATTGGGAGGAGGACAAAGGTTTATTTGTCGCCGCATTTACAACTCGCCAGCTCAGGGATCCTCCTGAGGAAAGGATATGTATTGCGTATCATGCATGGTAAAGAAATGAGTATGAGCAGAGAACCCTTTTTTTTTGACTTTGCTTACTCTGGGCCCCGTCGTCTTGCCTGCAGGACCACAACACCAGAGGCTCTTTTCCCATGGATGTATGTATAACCCTCGTCTTCGTCATCAGTTGACTACATACATAGCAAGCCTATTCACTTCTCCACTGTTACTCTTTTTCTCTTGCGGTGGTTCTGTTTCTCTCTTATATATATTTTCTTCTTAATTTTCGGTGATTGGGGTATGCCGATCTACGCGACGGGAGACGGGTCTCGAGCAAAGTTGGCGCAACTCGGAAAGATGACGAGGAATAGACCCGTTGAGGGGGCAGGCAGAGAGAGAAGGAAATAAGAGAAAATGAGAGAAGTTGAGAACGCAAGAAAGAATGATGTATGTATGTAAATGATGGCATGGCATGAAGCGTGTCTGTAAGTAAGCACCGGTTTTGTCAATATCAAACGAAAAAAACATCGCGCTCTCTGCCCAACTACTGATTTATCGAGGTCCTGGTTTTAACTTGTAATTTCACGATTTTAGCTAAGACAGAGAGATACTTGACAAAATCAGTATCAAACGGCGTGGCGAAGTCGAGCTTAACTCAAGTACGCTTCGCAGGTAGTTAGTGGCCGTTCATTTCTCTCTCTCTCTCTCACACACATTTTTTTTCTCGCCATGTTATGAAGCAACTACCTACCTATCTGTTTGGGTATAAATCCAGTATATACATTACATATCCCGTGCACCTCCACACATACTTCAGGATATCTTCCCAACGACAAAAACCCGTCCAAACTCCATCCCGATGCCAACCTCGACCACCTACACCCCCCTACCTATGCATGGTCATCATAGGGGGCATGTTAGGCCAGGCCAGGCAAAGGCGAAGGCTAGATAATAATGTGATGCAGATAACCGAGTTCCAACAAAAGCACAATAGTGTGAAGAGAACAAACATGAGTGGCGAGAGTGCCCGAAACACCCCATTACATGCGTGAAACTTCGCTTTCCCTTCGTGTTCTTCGTTCCAGCGCCATTTCTTTCGTTCCTCCCTGTAGGAAAATTATTATATATGGGTGACATATTTCCAAGCAACTTGGATTCCGTCGTCGATCCTTGTTATCATAAAACTCGAGTCGGGCCGGGGGGAAGCTAGCCAGAAAGAGACTCGTATTCCTTAGCGGAGTATTTTCCCCTTGCGTAGGAAAAGCGATGTTAAAGTCTCCAGTGCTCGAGCGTCTAGATCAGGTTTGATAGTTGGCGACCTTGTCCTATCGTTGGTAGACCGAAGATTAGGGTGTTAAGTCGCGCCTGGTTTGTGGTCCCGTGAAATCTAGTTACGTCGTGAATATTTTTGCGACTCACAGTAAAGCGCCTTATGCGAAAAGGGGAGGCGTTACATCGAAATTCACCCTAGGCCTTGTCAGATCCGTGGGCGAATAAGTGACGGACGAGCCTTCACGCCACAACACTCCGTCCCATCCCACTTCCCCAACGGAATCTTCTCAAGGTACCTCCACCGCTCTTCAAGACCTCTCGCCCACAGTTTCCTCCTTCGGAAACTGCACTTATATTGCCAGCCCCGCCGAGGCTGTTGAGTGTTTCTTGGCGCCCGACCTCCCTTCCTATGACATATCCAGCCCCGAAACCTACGACAGAGACGAGCACCACGACACCCGCGCTGACGACCCATGCCAAAAGGGTTGGGCTAATCAATGCATCTTCGTTGGCAGCTGTTCTCTTTTTCTTGGTCGCACGCGGTGGCTTCGAGGTAGATATTGGTGTTGCTGTGCGCTTTATTTTCTCACCAGAAGCTGGCTCTGGTGGTGAACGGGGGGCCCCTCTAGTTTGGGCGGGTTGGGTAGAGCCCCGAGACGGTGGTGGGGGCGGCGATGGCGCCATGAGCTCGCTCTCCGGGGCGAAGCGTAGCGCGACTGGTTGACTACTATTGACGAGGGCAGCACGCTGCTCACCCAACTCCTTTTCACCGTCCCTCGGAAGACTCCTTGCCGCTGCAGCACAGCTGAGTAGAGTTGTCAGACTAGCACGCAAAGCGGCGTCATTGTCAGCCTGATAGTTTGGCGACATAAAGTTAGGGGTGCGGCGGTCAGCTCGTATGTTCGATCGCCGGGTAAATGAGGGTCGTCTGCTGTGCTGAGGGGTGGCTGAACTGGTCGAGTGTCGATGAAGCAGGTGAGATGGTGGGTGCGAGAAGGCGTTGGGCTGAGGGCGAAACGGTTCAGATGGCCGTCTTCCCAAAGCGGTTGCATTCTCGTCATCATCATCTTCATCGCTCGAATCAGAATCAATGGCATGTGCCGAGAAGACTTGTCGGAGAGGCGTCTGACGAGCGGCATGTCCAGAGACGACGTTCTCCGTGGAGCTAGTTAAAAGGTGATCCTCCTCGCTCTCCGTCTCGTCGTATTCCTCCTGACTGCTGCCGTCGACGCCAGTGTGGCCTTGTCCGGCGGGTTGCCTGGCATGGACCGCAGAGGGCTGCTGGTGTGGGCGTCGCCGTCGCGGGCGGGAGGCCGAACCAACTTGAAGACCGGTGGTGTCGATGTCCTCGCCGATGGAAGATACGGACGAGGAGGAAGGCTGCGAGGACACTTCAACCCAGGATTCTAGGTCTGTCAGCAGCTGTTGTCTATCATCTCTCAGTGACGAGAACGGACCATCATTGCGCTGGCGCTGTTGGGCCGAAGCAGCGGCAGATCGGGGCAGTGAGGTAGAAACCCCAGGAGCGATGGTAGATGTGGCTGGTCGGCTAAGAGGGTAGCCTGGCTGGCCAGGAACTTGGCTGGTTGACGGCATATTGTTGACGCTGAAGCGGTTGTTTTACCATAGAGTTTCTAGGGTCGCAGCGCAAGAGAATCGGGATGTTGCCGTGGTCGCGATCGTGGTCGTCGGAGGTGTTGTGGTGGCTGTTGCTGTAGCACAAGTACGAGAGAGGGAGCAATAATTAGATGGAAGACGGAGACGAGAGAGACCGGGCTTCACCAACTACTGCAGAAAGCATGCGGGTCGCACTAGTGCGGTATGGATGTACACACTACACTACCTACGAGATAGGTGCTCTAGCGCCGAGCCTGGTTGACCTGCGACGTTAGCTCGAGTGCTGTGCGCAGATGCTCGACCGTCGTGCTGTTGCTGTTTACGTCGTCGTCCAATCGTGTGACACTTTATCGGCCAGATATCTCGAACCGTTACCCGATACGGTAGCGTACGGGACTGACTGAATGCATGCACCCGACGTAGATAGAGGATCTAGCAGTCTAGGGGAGTCTACCGGGGAGGCATGTATGTATCGGCGGTGATGTGTGTGATGTGGTATACGTGACGATCTGTGGATGCGAATGGGATGAGACGAGTCGATGGCAAAGAGCAAGTTATGTTGGAATATTGGAATATGAGAATGGCCAGCCACACGATGGATGACGATGATCAGGGTCACGAGGAGGGTGGCAGTACAGGGCAGGGCATCACAGCTACCTAGGCAATATGGCGTAGCATACTAGTTCGCGGGCGTGGTGGTGTAGTGGTGCCGTATTATTGTTGTAGTTGGGTACCTGATAGTATAAGCATGAGACGGGTTTGGGGGGCAGAGTGAGGTATGTAGGGACGATGCGATGCGATGGATGGAATAGGAGAGAGGGAGAGGCTCTGTACTAGGTAGGTACTTCCTATTCTCTCGACTATGGGAGGTTAGGCTGCCCTTCTCTGTTGGGCGTCATGGTTGGTTCTGCCTGCTGTACATATCTAGGTTTGTTCCTGCAAGTAAGTATACTTATGCACACTAGTACCAATATACCTACATTAGTATGTAACCTCCAAGGTATGTACTGACTTGAGTACCTAGATAGATAGTACACATGTAAGTGGATGCGCACTTCCAACGCCCTGTGTTCTCCGTTCTTTATAGATACATTCAGCTGTCCAGGAAGGCACACGTATCTGTCGGTTGGTTGTAGTAAATACAACCCAGCCAAATGGTATCGGAATCTAGTGGGGTTCATCTAAATACAAATCGCGCCATCAAATCAGCTAGCAAATGCAGGTGACGCTCGCCAGGTCGGCAGCACTCGACGGGTGACCCCTCCCATGATGATGCACGCTCAGGCAGAGAGGGATGCGTGTCTTGGCGGCGGCGCTGAGAATGAATAAGGGTGATAGGCATCTGGTGCACCCTCGAATGTACCGAGTAGAGCAGTGAGCCAGTTGGACGCTACCATGTGCCTTGGGCACGGCATTCCGTAATCCCCGAGTCTCCTGCCATATTTAGGTAGGTTCAGCGAATGCAAAGTGAACCCAATGTTGAATCAACAACCTTACTTAACCAAGTACATACATACACTATATCTGCATGAAGAGCTTAGTCGAGTGTATCTAGAAATCGCCTCATGTTTCACATTGTTTAATGACAATGGCGTCATTACACGGGTTAAATCTGGCCAGATCATATGGCTCTGTGACCATGACTGTGAGGGAGGATCAGGAGATCATCCGTCCAGGATCCCCCGTTAGTGCAGTGCCCTGCTTGATCGCCAACCCTATCTATATGTAGACTTTGTTTCTCACTGTTGGTCTCTTTAGGGACGAAGGAGCTCTACTGCGGTAGCACCTAGATACACTAGAAATCGAGTAAATTCGACTGATAGAACCTCCAGGTTGAGGACAAGGATATTGATATCCTAGCTGTCGTTATAATTAGTGTATAATATGATTCTCTAAGTAATTTCGAGTGCGTCGCAATTCACTACACATCCTAATCTATGAATGCCTTCTCGTCTAAATGCCATGTCCGTAGTCCAGGATAACCTGAGAGGGCGGGAGGTCTGGTGTACGAGGGAATGTCGTCCCGTCTTGATCGCCACTGTTCGACGAAAGTGTCGCGACCTTTGATCTACCTGCGTTAGAATCCATATCAGTCAGGTAGTCGACCCTTATGTACTATCGGATGTGGAGCGTCACTTGCACCGGCCGTTTGCCAAAACACGCATCTAGTTTAGTCGTTGTCGAAGGAGGCAAGGTAGACGAGCAATGAGCCGCCGTCGGGATCCCGGGGTCTCTTTCGGACAAGCGCGAACCGATTGCCACTGTTGGGCTGAAATCTGGGTTCGAGAAGTCGATGGCGTTAGGCTCCATCGGCCACGCCCATCAATCATTCATTCCATACGCATACTTAAACATGGCCCAGCCGATAAATCATGTACTTCGCGTCTCTAAGCTATATCGCAACGAGTATAGCGCAGCACCTAACATCGCAACTAGTCTACTGGGTCACTCGTGCTCATGAAAAACGTGCTTATCTTCGTACCCCTATTCAAGATCGAGAACGCCTCCAGCATCGCTTACCTCTGTACGTAGGTAGGTTGCTCAAAAGAACAAACAACACTTATCTAGGTAGATAGTAAGCTATGCCCAGCCCCGCAAAGAACTGGGTATGGGCATCTTCACACTACGCCACACCCACTCCTGCATCTCGAAACCCATTGGGCCTGTTCACACGTACTTATGAGATGATCTTGACCCTCTCATATCCATCCAAAAGCACGCTATGCATTAGCTTAATATCTACTGCTACTGCTACTACAGTAGTGTGACAAGTTGACGTGAGACCTAAATGGGGATACAGTACTTACATGCGGGCCTTCGGACTACCTACTGCACAGAACACACCTTTATGCAGCTTGGGACTAGTCGGCACTACGCGGATGTCGTCAAATAGTGAGTGGGGGCATTTTTACACTAGGTGGGTGACAGACTCTGGTCGCAGGTCAGGGAATTAAGGCTGAGCACGGATTATGGAAACTCTGCGAACCATGTCTTGAGATAGAGTGTTTACACTAGGCAGGAAATCTATAATGGGCTACCTAATGCGATGGAAACACTAATGCCGCATCAAATACAAGATGGGGGTATACTCACCGACCACTCATTCACATTTCCAGATCCCAGGTATACCAAACGGTATAACAGGTAGAAGGAATAAACTAAAGTCAGGTACTTTTGTATGTTGGCAAACCCCCCGAAGAGACGAAGCCGATCATCAAGCCGTCGAACGCCGTCATAAGCCCTCATAGCTGTGGAAGCGTGGTCCACATCAAGATGCTCGCAATGAGCAGAAGAAGTTTCCTACCACCCTCGTTGACTAGAAGCCCTCGGTGCCCACAGAGGAAAAGCCGATCATAACAGATAAAGTTGCGTGACAGCAACGAATCAAAGTACAGAATGAATCCCAGACATTCGCGCTTTCATGAAGCCCTCAGCCCTCAGAACCCACGTAGGAGTTGCCCTCAGTTCAAGCCCACAGGTAAATCACAGCTTCGAGAAGAAGCTTAGCCCTCAAAGCCCACAACCCTTTGGGTTAATAGTTTTTGTAAAGCCGACAACCCACAAAGCCAACCACTGTGTTTGAAGAGCCCTCAGAACGTATCATGTGCGGCTGTGCCCCCTTAAAAGGTGGTCTGCGACAAGAGGTTAGTTATTGACATGGCGTCGATGAGTTGTGAACCTGCTTACCTTCCTGCCCTCAAAGGCCTTACCACCCCGACCGCCACCGAATCCGCCGCGGCCACCACCACGGCCGCCACCACGACCTCCAAAGCCCCCGCCGCCGCCACGGCCCCCGCCTCGACCACCAAAGCCCCCGCGACCGCCACCGCGACCACCGCCTCGGCCACCACCGAAGCCGCCACCGAAGCCACCGCCCTGGCCATCACGAGGAGGTCGCTCACCAGCAAAGTCCAAGCGGACAGCACGAGCTCCGCGACCTTCACCGATGTAAGCGCCATTCTTGGAGTTGAAGACAGTCTTCGCCTCTTCAATCGAGTTAAAAGTTACGTAACCGAAGCCCTTAGGGTTACCAGACTCACTAGCATCCAGTTAGTAAATATGCCATTGGAATGTGGCAAGATTTATTAGCAACGTACGGATCCTTGGGAAGGCGGATACTCTTCACTTCGCAGGTCTCGCCGAAGAAGGCACCGACAACCTCCTCGTCAACATCAAATGGCAAGTTGCCCACAAACAGGGTATCACTTTCGGGGCTAACAGAGTCTCCAAACTGCTTGGCACGATCATTTGCGCGGGCGTTAGGGGTGTCCTCGCCAGCAGGGCGAGGTTTTGAGGGATCAAGGTTTAGTGCCCGACCCTCCAGCTCGTAGCCTTGAAACTTCTCAAAGGCAGCCTTGGCGGCTTCATGTGACTCAAAGTCAACGTATCCGAAGCCACGAGAGCGTTTCATGGCCTTGTCAGTAACGACGCGAGCGCCAGAGAGGCCTTCGCAGTCCTTGAATGTCTCGTGTAGTATGTCGTCAGTGACACCCCAGCCCAGGTTTCCGGCGAACAGGGTTGTGTACTCGTCTGACGGCATCTCTCCCGTCTTAGTCTTCTTGAATGGTGTAGATGCCTCCTCATCAGCTTTACGTTTCTTAGGAGCTTCGGGCTTCTTCTCTTCGGTTTCTTTGGAACTGTGTTCTGAATCGTCGGAGTCTTCCTCCGAGTCACTTGAGTCTCCAGATGAAGACTAAGTTACAGTTAGCTAATATTCAGAGCTTAATAGCAATTAACTTAACCCACATCAGCCTCTAACTTAGCACCACCGTTGCTCTTCTTAGCGTCGGCCGTCTCTTCCTCAGAGTCGGAGGAATCAGAGGAATCAGACTCTGACTCGGCCTCCTTCTTGGCCTTGCCGTTTGTAACGACTTTGGCGGTGGCCTTGGCCTTCTTTGGATCAATCTTTTTCTTCTTGTCGGAGTCGGACGAATCGGAATCAGAGCCAGAACCAGAGTCAGGTTCGGAGGCATCAGATGCAGATGAATCACCAGAGTCAGACTCGTTGCTGCCTGCCTCGGATTCAGATTCAGAGTCGGATTCAGACTCAGAAGAGGACTCGACCTTCTTCTTCTTCTTGAGGTCCTTGGCCTTGCCGTTCGTCGCCTTGATAGCTACATTCTTGGCGAGCTGCTTCGACTTGGCCTTCGGGCTGTCAGTAGCCTTGGTGACGCCCGCCTTCTTAACAGCGGTAAGGGGGTCTGCGGCCTTTGCGGCCTTGCCGTTTGCTTGCTTGACCTTGCCCATTTTCACAATCGTACGAACGAAGAGTGGAAGGACTGAGGGTGAATGAGATATGGGAATAGTAAAAAGAGGTTGGTGCGAGGATGAGGAAGTCGAGGGGGGGTATACAGGAAGCTTGCCTGTATTTATGCGGGACGGAAAATAGCACCAGTGCTTGGAGCTGCTAGAAAATTTGTTGACCCTTCCCAAAATTTCGATTTGCCGGTGGGCCAAGTGGGGCCTATCGTAGGCGGTGAAGGTTTAAGTGGGTATCTAGTGCATGTCGATAAGACAAGCCGAAACCGTGCGCAGTTTGCGCCTCGGAAATTTGTGCCAAGACGCTACACGTGACTTTGACTTCAGTCCGTGCGCATCCAATGCATGAAGCTCTATCGATTGATGTTCGTCGGGCGCTTAATGAAGACACAACGCAACAGTAGTCCTCCATACCAACACCCATCTTCGCTCGGAGCCTCTGGGGATTGATTCAAGCTCCCCACGGGCACTACCTAGATCAACCAACGGTTGGCGAACCATCAGTGCTTCCGTTTTTGCCATGCCGACCCCCGAATCCGCGGCCTTCCTGGCCAAGAAGCCGACCGTTCCTCCCACCTTCGAAGGTGTCGATTTCGACGACAACAAGAGGCTGAAACAGGCTCAGGATGCCGTGGTCCGCGAGCAATGGGTGCAAATCATGATGGGACGTCTGGTCCGCGAGGAACTCGGCAAATGCTATTACCGCGAGGGCGTGAACCACCTCGAGAAATGCGGTCCTCTACGAGGTTAGTTGGTCCCGGCAACTCTCGCTCAATCGAATGCGCATGCAAACCATCTCCAACGGAATATGCGGTGTCGGCGACCCTAGATCAATGGATTATGGGCTGATTTAGTCGACAGAGAAATACCTCCAGATGCTCAAGGATCACCGGGTACGGGGCTACCTGTTTGAGCAACAGAACTACTACATTGAGGCGAAGAAATAGAATGATACATCATTTCATCTAGACAGAGGCTTAACTACGACGGCATAGTATTCTTTGGCCTTCTATGGCATAGAAACCAGGTCCGAGAGAGAGGTGCAGGGAGGCCGAGCTCTGAGTGACAGCTGGGGTTTGCCGTAAGGGCACTTCGAGAGGCTCACCAGACCTGTAATTGTACATAAACAATACAAAGAAAAATGGAACTTGTCAATCCACAAATACGCCATCAACCGATTTATCAATCCCGATAGTTGGTCGCTGTTGTGTTGCTGTACATTTACTGCGTTTACATTTGCTTGATAATAAGTTGGCTGTAGTCTCGATACCGGGCGATCCCCGCTGGAGCCGCAACCATCGGCCAACCCGCCGTCAAAGCTCCGACCACCCCATCCAAAATTTCTGGAGCTTCCCCCAACCAGTTCCCCATCACCTGTTTTCCAGCATCGAGCGCCAGAACCCTCAATTGTCCTCCACGTCGACGGCTCTTTGCAATCGTGCGCAAAGAAGCCGTTCCCTTACACAAGTTCCACGGCCGGAACGATCCACGTCGCAATGATCTACCGGAGGTGTCTGCAGCGTGCCTCGGCGCTAAGCACACGCCCGCCCACCCCTCGAGTCCCAGGCACGACCTCCCTCGCCTGGAGTCTCCCGATCCGCAGCAGACCGATCTCAAGCACTACGACGAGGCAATACGCCGCAGACCCGACGGCGAAGACGGTTGATCCGCCATTGAGCACACCTCTAGCCGACAGCGAAGGCGGCGCTGCTGCACCAACCGGAGAGTCCCTATCATCATGTCCTAAAGGCACGGTCCTAACAGGCCTCAACTACTACAAGAACCAGACGGACCCCGTCGCGCTCGCGGACGATGAGTACCCGGAGTGGCTGTGGACGTGTCTAGATGTACAGAAGAAGGCAGATGAGGGAGAGGCAGACGACGCCGGAGACGAGTTTTGTAAGTTTTTCCCCCCTTTCCTCCCTTTCCTCCCTTTCTTCTTTCTATGCATGCATGTAGCATACTGCAGACCCATACATAGAGCGTCAGACATCCATTCATCCCTCCCGTCCTTCTCTCAAAGGAACGCATTCCCAGTTCTCAGCCCAAAAGGGAGGGGGGAAAGGAAAAGAAAAGAAAAGAAAACTAATGGTGTTATCAACAAAAAAAGCCAAATCCAAAAAACAACGCCGACTAGCCGCGAAGCGCCAGCGGGCCCTGGAATTGAGGCTCATAGCAGAGGGCAACATCGAGGCCCTGGCGCCCAAGATCCCGCTGCAGCAGCAGACCGTCAACCTGGCGGCGAACGAGGAGGGCACGACCGAGGGCGCCGTGGCCGCCACGGCGGCGCGCGAGGAGCTGCGCCGCGCCATGCGGCGTGAGCGCAAGGCTAAGATCAAGGAGAGCAATTACCTCAAGTCTATGCGATAGGTCCCGCTCGAAAAAAATATATATAAATATAAATATAACTATAAAAGTCAGGGTTGGTGGCATGGAGAACTATACCTGGTTTTTGCCCCACTCCCTCCTTACTTTTGGGAATATCCGACAGCTTGAGAGGCCGAGTACATAGGAACGGCCGATTTAAAGCTTGGGGCTCAAGAGTGAAAACAAGAAAGGCAGGCTTGAAAACAGGGCGGTTCAATGATAGACTAGACCGGGATGTTGTCCATCTATCAACCCCCATGTATATATTGTATGTATAAATAATCAAGCTAAGTCCAGAGGCAGATGGCATGAATGGCGGCCGCCGTTGTTACCCCCCAATGCAAGCTCTTATTCTAGAGCTGTATAATAGAAACTGTATAATTTATCGGCTTTTATCATTAATTTCCCTAGTCTTTATTCTTGACGAAGAAACCAATATGCCACCGTCTGCTCTATGTCAAAAGAGATAGTCCAAGACAGGCGCTTGGGGAATGTGCAGACACACCTACACACACAGAGGGCGGTTCAGTGACTGTACAGCTATACCTTGATTATATAGCAAATAGCAAGATACAAAACCGAGTAACATAGTGGGTATCATATATAGTTTCCTTTGCCTCTATCCTTTCCTTTCGCTTCCCGCCTATCGCATAAGAAACACCAACAATCATGTGTGCGTGCAACAACCAACAAAACCGCTGTTTTCAACCACTTCAATCTTGCTCCTTAGCCATTGCTACCACACATTCGTCAGACCCACATTGATCATAGTCGACATCGTACCAGGAGTCATTTAGATGGATCGGTGCTCGGTTAAAGACTTTTGATCTCCTTATCTAGTGTAAAGGAGGCGTCTGGAGTCTCACCCGGCGGACTTCCTTCGCTCAGGGTACTCGAAGATAAGAACGTATCGGAAACCGGGTCTCTTTTGTCCTCCAAGAGGTCGATGTTTTGTTGTATATGCGACTTAATACGTTCAATAGTTGTGTCCAGATCTGAAATTTGACGCTCGTAAAATGATCTTAATTCGCTATTCGCACACGTCCTCGTAAGATACTCTAGTGCTTCAGCACGCTTCTTCTCGGCTACGGAGAGCTCCTAGTCCTCTTCCGTTAACCCAAGCGCGGCTTTCTTGACATTCATCTCCTTCTTGATGTTTTCAATACTTGAAGTAAGGCGTTTCTGGAGAATAGGCAGTCCAGTGGCCTTAAGTTTCTCCTCGGCTTCCTCTAGCTGCTTTTGAAGCTCGTGAAGCTGGCTAAGCTGTTGCTTGCGTTCTCGGTCGTTGCCACCGTCATCGTCGTCAGCCTCCTCATCGTCATCTTCGTCTTCATCGGAGATGTCCTCCTCTTCATCCTCATCTTCTTCAGAGACTTGTTCTTCTTGGAGGGGCATGGGTGTATTTGCACCCATGGTCATAGGTGTAGGAGCCTCTGGTTGCGTCGTAGATATAGCGCCCTCAAGCTCTTCATCGTCAGCCAAGAATTCTCTTAGTAGATCTTCTTCTTCCAACTCTGCTTCAGCATCCACCTCCATATCTTGTTGTGTCTGGTTGCCGAAATAATCGTCTGGCTCAAGTTCGCCTTCGGCATCCTCGTCATCCTCAGAATTCGCATAGCCATCCTCCTCCATGATTAGATCCGTTCGAACTTCGTCTGCCGCTGCATCATCCTCCAGAAGTTTAGTCACCAGGTTCTGGGTGCGCTCCCACTGCTTCTCCGATAAGGTCTTTCTAAATCGCCGGTTCGGAGCATCATGCATGGGAGGTGTGATGCCGTGGGGCCACTTGAGGTCATTTTTCATTACCATAGGCGGCAACGGTGCTGTCCTGGCTTCCATCTCGTTGCAGACGACGGCAAAGCACAGTAACATCTCCGTGATATCGGAGTTTTTCATCATGCTTTTACGATCCCATGTCTTCATAGCTTCGGTGATAGTTGGTAGCTGGACCAGGACAGCTGCATAATTAACGCCATTAATCGTCACCATCGCTCGGCGTTCCCTATTGTCGATGAATTGCACAGAAAAATCCGCGCCACCGCTAGCTTTGGGTTGGCCGATTGTACCTTCTGCCAATGCTTTCTTCAGGTACTGCGCAGGCTCGCCATCCATGACACGGAGGATAAAGTTACTCTCTCGTTGAGGATCCGATTCGCGATCGCTAGCCTCAGAGTCGTACGCGTCGCCAGGCCTGTGCGGAACGGGCTCTCCCTTGGGTTTGAATCTGATAGAGTTAATAGGCGTACTGACTGAGTGAGGCGTAGCGGGCGAGGCCTTGATTTTGTGAGTGGATTTATGCGTGAGTTTGATAGTCTTGCTTGGGCGAGATTCGGCTCGGCTGACCGATAACGGCGTATCTTCGTCACTCTCGTAGCCGCGTTTCTTAGACTCGGTGAGTTTCGCGGTTGGTTTGGAGGTTCGCCCAGCCTTCGTCTTCGTGGCACTCGGTGTCTGGGCGGTAGTAGTTGGAGCCGGCGTACCCGGTTGGCTGTTGATCTTGATCTTGATTTTCTTCTCCGCAGAAGGTGTAGGGATTGTGCCATCGCCGCTAAAGGACGATTGTCTCGAGCTCGTGTTAAGCTTGAGGATGGGACGCGGGTTCTCGGTCGCCGGGGCCGCCGAGGCGACGGAAGGAGGAGGCATATGTTGGTGGTTTGTATTGAGCTTCAAGGACGGTTTCGCATTGATAGAAGCCATTGCGGAGATGTCTTCTGGCGAGGAGCGAGGTGAGGCCAGTCAACGATGTGATGCGAGGCGACGCGATAAGACGAGATGTCGAATGCGGGCAGATGGAAGGCTGCTGTGATGTGCCGGTCCAAGTGCGTGGATGCGGACGGGGGATGGATGGCAAGATCCAAAGGGACCGCGGGAACGCTAGTCGGCAGTCCACAGATGACGTCCAGGAACAGTCGGTCGGATAGAGCTGTCAGCGGATACTCGCATGTAGCTATACTAGGGTACAGGTCGTGGTCGAGCCGCACGCCTTGCGCTTTGGAAAAGAGGGATGAAAACAGCAGGTTATCTCGGTTAGGCTGTACATAGACCGGTACAGGTTGAGGATCGCACCGATGGATTTGGGGTCGGAGCTCGAACATATGGGTCCGAGTATGGGGAAGTTAAAGTTGAGAGGCACCTTAAGTTTAGGTACCTACATGTTGATAGGTGCACAGCACAGCTCTGTACCTACCTACCTTCACTTGCAGGTACCTACCTAGACACCCAGCGGTGGAAGGGAGAAGAAATACGGAACATGTACGCCCACGCAGAGTGGTAGCCTAACACTCTTACATCAAGTTCATTAAGGAGGCAGCTTTTGTTGCAGCTGATCTCGCGGTTGGTCCATGGATGAAGACAACGTTGTCTGTCATGGAGCAAAAAGTACGAAATTGGAGAAGTAGACCTACATGTTGCGGACCGGGTACCAACTACGTGCAGCTCAACACAGTGAAATATAGTGGGTTTTAATGGAGATTGGGGAAAGGAATGACCCACTATTATTGCGTTGTGGGGCTTTGCTAGCATGTTCTTGCATGTTCAATGCCTGCTGCCACCAAGGTTAGGTACCGACCTACATGTACTGCTCCTGTACCTAGGTGAGAGCCGACTTGGTTGATTGCAGCTTCACTCCCACAGTCAAGTCCTCGAGCTACGCAGCCCTTGGAATTTAATACCTTCCCAACATGCCAATTTCTTCTTCCCGCTAACCCCTCTCATCCAACCTTCCCCTCTCGGTATTCTGGTCGGGCGCACATCTGGCGCGTTGACTGACTACCAACCCGGTCTTTCCATTGTGAACGCATCGTGAGATTCCTTGCGTCTCCTCCTGGTAGAGAGCGGACCAACAAACGCAGAGATGGCATCGTACAACGGCCACCGACTGTACACGCCATCCGAGATTCACCTCGCACTTCTACGCCCCGCAATCCTCCAGATACTGCGCGCGCAAGGCTACTACGCGTCGACATCGAGTACGATAGACTGCCTCACCGAGCTCGCAGGGCAGTACCTCTACAACATCTCCAAGCGGGCCGCAGAACACGCGACGTCAAACAACTACCTCGGGCCACCGGGCACGCCAGACGTCGTCGATGTCCGTCTTGCGCTAGAAGACTGCGGCGCGCTTTGGCCTGGTGCAGACCCGGCACCACCCGCGAAGCGTCGCCGTCTCAGCCCGGGTGACGCTGCGGATGGCGACGAGACGCTGCGGGAGGACGACAATGAGGTGGAGGATACACGTGGTGTCGACGAGTTCATACGCTGGGCCATGGGCCGCAAGAATCAGCGCATCCGCAAGATCGCCGGTGTCGTCGCCCCCCCAGGTGCGATAGCGGCAGGTGCAGAAGGAGAAGATGGTACAGTGGAGGAGAGGCCATCGGATTATTTGGATGGTAAGCTCCCTTGGCGCTGGCATATTAAACCCCTCATTTCTCAACCATGCCTACATAAGTCTTAAACTAGTTGACTGATTCTGATCGTTTCATTCTCCAACAGCTCTGAAAAGGAAACATAATAAGACCGATCAGGATTCCAAGTACGCCGGCACCATCTTAGGACGCAGCATCGACCATGGCGACGTGTTGGTAGAGGGGGGGCCTGACACGAGCCTTGCAGCATGGGCGGCTAGAATGCGAGAGGCATCATTACGACCCCCTGACCCGCAACCCACAGCACACAACCATAACGATTCTCGCCCACCTAGCTCCGGACTCAGTTCACTGGCGGACGAGGAAGTGGAGATGATGGACTTCCAATGAGTATCCCATGCTCTCAGCCTACGAATTATAGGCCAGATGCACAGAATGGAAGTGGAGCCATTCCTCTCCCGAAAGGAGCAAATCATGCCGGAAAGGGAGGAAAGAGACACCCCTCATTTTATTCCGCGATACCCAACTCCCCCCTCTCAACTATACCACCAGTCATGAGAGGAGGGGGACTTGCTGCATAGCCTGGCGTTACTGTTTTGAAGAATTTGCATTAATAGATCGTCCAAGCACTATCGACTGCGGCGTTAGGAAGGAGGCAAAACAAAAGAATTATGGATAGGTAGCTGAGAATGGACAGAACGAATTTTCGCATGCTTACCAACAGGTATAGCCAGGTATCGTAGTTCACCAACACGGGGAGGTAGTATCATACTCATTTCCGTCCACGCTAATAGCCTTCGCCCCTTTCTAGTATTCGCTCATCTAGACTGGGAAGAGTAGGTTTCCTTGCTATCATACTCTAATAGATCCAGTCGCATTGCAGAAACTCCAAGCGTACACAAACATATTTTAAGACGTTTCAAATTGATCCTTTTCTGTTGCTTCACCATAAGATCTCTATACATGTAGATAGCGAGCGGCTTTATGAAACCCAGCATCCCAAAGCTCCGGGAATCCCAATATTTCGTACAGGCACTACGCCGCAGTTCCAAACTAGCTCGCTTCGAGGCACTTCCTACCTAACCCCTCCCAGATATTCTCTGCTTCCAATTGTCGTAACACAGCAGTTGGATATCGCCAATTTCAAATTAATTGCACAATATCAGCTCATTTAAGTCCCTATAACGCCAAATGCCCCTTTTTGCGTGGGGGGATGAATACCCAATGTTTCGTAGTTCTCCACTCGTCGTCAAATCTGCAAACTTTCCTTACATAACTGCACATTTCTTTTCTTTCGTGTGGGGAGGCGGCCCATCTGATGGGAAGGGAACATCTGTCCAGCCCGCAGCTGTTGCCGCCTCATGTTCTTTCGCTTTCTTCTTCTTACGTCCTGTCCAACCTCTCTCTCTAGCGTCTTGGAGATTTTTCAGAGCGCCCCGGCGGGCCCGACTTGGGCGGCGATGCACACTAGTACGGTGGCGAAAGAAGAACTGGGACGAGGAGGGAGGTGGAACGTCCGAAGTTTCCGGGTTGACTCTAGACCCATTACCGGTGATAGTCTCCAATCGCTCGACGGTGGGTTGATTCAGGGGATTTCCGGGAGTTGGCCGTGGATGGCGAGGGACTGGAGCGTGAAGCACTGGGGCGTAGGAGTTGTCAGCGGCGCTTGGTTGAGTCACGTCAAATGCCCCAGCTACTCCGGTCGGCGTACTGATAATAAGTGGATGCTCGGGAGGGGACGGAGGTCGTCGATGTAAGAGACTGAATCGTCGCCGGCCATTATCATAATCACTGCGTCCACTAGCACCTATCCGCGAGAGTTGCATGCTGCCTAGCGCAGAGGGGGGCGCCCCAATACCATCCCTTCTATCGTATAAATGCATGACCGCCTCTCGCCTCGGCTTGGGTGGTAGTGATGCCGCTATCAACTCTTCATTATTTAAATTTGTAGGTGGGGCGGAGTGAGGATAGCCAGCAAGCGTAGATACTGATGTCTGCGAAGGAGCGCCAGGTGCTCTTGGCCATGTCGACGCAGTCGGTAACCGACCAACAATAGGAATTTCATGAGTGTCTTCGCCGCTACCCAGTTCATCTTGTGACAGGGGACCACTGGTGGACGACAAAGGCATACTCAAGACCGGTTCATAGGATTGAATCGAGCCCGAGCTAACGCCCCTGGGCCCCTGGGATCTGGACGAAGTGGAGGTGTGCTCTAGCGAGAACGACTGGACCCCGACGGAAGGTGATTCGTATTCCGGTGTTACTGCTGACATCCGCAGGGCCCGTGATGCTGGGCCCTCAGGGGAAGGTGTTCCAATGGGAGAAGCATCATAGATGTCATCATCGTCACCATCTTCATGGTATGGTTCTCTACTTTGTACAAAGGCGCTCGATCGTAGAGCGACCTCTCCGTCTGCCCCTTGAATCATTTCACGTGTAATCTGGTGCGACACAACACTGCCTTCGGAGACTTGCCTCGGTCGCTCTTTCAGGGGGGAAGTGTGAAGGCGTGGTAATTCAGGGCGGTTAGTTGCAGGCGTCGTACCAGCTTGGGGGAGTCGGGGAACCGGTAGTACATTAGGTAGTGGCGGTACTGGGGGTATGTCGTCAGAGCTGAAAGAATTTCTGGCCGCACGTCCAATCCCCGGGATATGAGGATGGCGTAGAAAAGAAGGCAAGTCCACAACCGGGTCTTCTTTAGAATATGGTGGAGGTGGGGGCACCCAATTATCAGCATCACTTTCGTGAGGATGCTCGGCCCTGCCATCAGCTCGTCTGTATTCGACATGACCAGCAGATGGCGGTGGAGGGTTACGCTGGCGGTTGACGGCGGCAGCCGTCGCAGCTCTGCGCAGGGTTGTCCCTGACCGCGGACTAGCGTGTGTGTATGGAGCGTCAAGTGCTTCTTGAGCCTCTTCCAAGGACACATCATCTAGCGCATCTGGAACAGGGGGCGGAGATCGATCCCGAGCTGTTACCATGCGCCTTGGGATTAAGGGATCCTCCATGTCTTCCTCAGCAGCAGGCGTCCGAAGTAGAGCTTCAGTCTGACGATTGACGGTGGTAGCAGCGCGCATTACACCACTTCGATTTCCTCTTCGTTGAGCCACCGTCCTCCTCCGGACAATGGCAACCTCCGTATCCATGTCTCGATGCTCCTCTTCGAGGGCCTCAGGCTCCATCGTGCCGACCTCGATGGTAATCTCTTGCTCTTGGCCATTCTCCAGGCCATAGTCGAAATCGAGAATGGTGATTCTCCCACCATCAACAAAATCAATACCTTCCTCTTCGGTAATTTGCCTGTGAGGCACAATTCCCTTAGATGCGATGATCAAACGCTCTTGAAGGGACGATTCTCCAAAGCCAGAGACCCATTTAACGTTGCTAACACCACCCGATTCAGCTATCATTCGCCCACTAATAAAGGTATTGCGCAGCTTGTCACAGAGAATCTGCCACTGGGGAATGCGGTACCCATTAGTCTCCTGTATTCGCGAGGGCGAACGAACAGAGTGCCCACTGCTTCGACGATGAAGATTAGGTAAAGGAGACGATTCCACGAGGTGGTGAGCTTCTGGTATAGCTTCTAGGTCCTCGGGTACACCATATAGCCAAATATGCTTACCCTGAAACCCAGCAGAAACCAGATCTCCCTGGAAGTTGGCAGCAGGTAAGGTGCATGGTAACAGTGGTCCCGGTGAAGCGGCTGTAGGAACAGGGCCTGTGAAGTACGTAGTACCATTGCGAAGATCGTCTATTCGCACAGCGCGGAAGGTCTCGAAACTCCTATCATAGGTGAATGTCCACGTTGCCTCCATCGAACTTGATTCTTGTAGGAGTACAGCATGACTACAATCTCGACTCGTGTTGGGGAATAAAATCGAGGTTGTCCACAAAGCACTGATATCATCATTTGCCATCTGGCTACCGGGGTCATAGTACGGCGCTGTCAGTATCACAGTATTTGGGGTTGTGGAAGATGCTGTAGTGCCCAGAAGTTGAGTGCCGTCCAGGGAAAAAGACAGGGCGTCTACGCCATCACACTTGACAGCTCTGCGTTCGGTTGGCAGAGCACCAGGGTTGAGAGAGGAGACCTCTATGCCACCCTCATACGCAGCGGCCAAAACCCGACCGCAGGGGGACAGGGTCATTGCTCGAGGTGTGTTGTCGAGGATAAGAGATTGCCTCCTATGGGGAGGAGCTTGGTTCAAATCATAAAGGTCAACTTGCATATCGGTCGACAAGACGGCTAGACAACTACCATCGTCTACAATGCAGGTTGAAACCGGACGACGCAGGATCTTGAGCTCGCGTTTCACAGTCAGGCTGGGGCCTCTGAGATCCAAAACGTAAATTCGAGACGAGTTGTAGGCAAGGAGATGGTGGCCGCGAGGCGAGGGGCTGAACTGCATGCCTTCGCCGCCGGGTGCGGAAGATGAACTGATCGAATTGGAAATCAGTTTGACGATAGTTTTACGGGGTCGCAAATAGGCTTCGAAAAGGTTTCGCTTCACTTCGCGGGCGAAAGCCCGACGCAAATTCGGCAAATCACCATCGCCAATCGATGTCGCAGGTATGGAAGGGTGGCTCGTAGCGTACGAGTGACATCGTGAGAGGTGGCGGGCGTAGAGGTGAGCTTGCTGGGAGATGCGCCTCCATTTTGAATTGAGAAGGACGAGAGACGCGAAAGAATCAGGGTCGGTAAGTTGCAAGATCCTACAATTGTTGTCAGAATCAAGGAGAAAACAGCAGAGGGGGCAAGATAGAGGAGGCTATGAGCGAGAGCCGTAGGCTTACTGCTGTATGATCTCATCTGGGAGGGTTTCAAAAGCCGAAGGGGGGGGCTGACTGGGGGGGAGCCGGGGTTTCTCATCTAATGGAGGAGAAGCCGGCGACGGTGAGGACGGCGGAGGAGGGAGAGCTGGAGGTCCAGGCGATGCCATCGCGACGCGCCTGCAGAGATAACTACCGCCCGTGAAGCGGACAACGAAGGGCCGGCAAGAAACAGACCCTACGAAGGCGGCAGGATTGTCGGGATTGCCAAGATCGGAGCGCGCTTCAAGCTATCGTCATGGCTATCAAACTACGTTTGCCGTCCGTGTTAAATCGCAGCTGGATATATCGTGGCATCGATGCGCATGGGCAACATTCGAGCAATGTCGGTATTGCTTTCTCTACTCAATTATGTGCTGATACGGTATTCCGTCTGTATCGCCGGTGGATGAAAAGGGTTGAAGAGGGAGGTGGCAGTACAGATGGCCAAGGCGGCATGAGAGACGTAACCGCTGCCTTGGCACAAATGGCTCTCAGATGCTGGGAATCTGTGCTACCGTGGCGTATGAGTAGACACGTATACTGTACGCGAATTGTACATTTTAGTAGTGCCGGCATATACCTACTGGGTTGATGTACAGCTGAACAGTCTATAATAAAGTATTGATACACTGTACTTCTGTGTTGAATGAATACTGTAACAGGGGACAGATCCCTCATTGGCCAGTTAGCACCCCCGCCCTGCTAAAAGGGGTTTTGGTCAGTTGGGACAAAACCTGGGGGCCAGGAACAAAAAAAAGTGTGAAGTATAGGATACTTACCTACCTACCTACTTATATATACTACTACTACATGGTTTCCCAAGTAGTTATGCTGGTTTTCTCCCAAATGTGTGTGCTATAGCCATCCCCTATGAATAAATAAAATTGCAATGCGTGCAGTATGTACTGCCCACCTCAGGCTAAGATGAGTTAAGTCTCTCCTTATTAGCAACTTCGGTAATTGAAGGTACTTGGATACCTAACGTAACAATACAGCAAAGCAATGGGTGACGAGGAAATTACCCGCAGCTATCGTTATTGTCACATCTTCTGTTGCAATGAGTGTGAAGGGAGAGACAGATACTGTATGACAATCTAAGTTGGATTGCTGATGTCTTCAGCACTTTGTTATTGATTGAACTCGGCCCGAAAATCAATGTCCATTATCTTGGATTAAAGCATATCTATATATACATGATTTAAAGGTTCGACCTTGGAAGTTGGCATACCTAGGTAGATACCTACTAGTAGGTAAGTTGGTTTCTGTCTGTTGGTTGTTTCTGACGCCGCTAGTGTTACCTATCTAGTCCGTAAGTACCTATAGCATCTATTTTTAGTTGTTCATCTCGCGTCAGGCGCGTCAGCCCTACCACCCATTGGAGGGACATGCCCCCATAGTACCTAGTCCAACAAGTGAGGAATCTACATCAGAACTAGGTAGGCCACCACAATCCGCGATTATTTTTATGCTTGTGAGCTGGGCATACCTACTTAATTATTGCAAGCTCGAAGCCTATCATCTCTGCTGTATGTATCACTCCAATCAGCTCAGCACTCCCTACCTAATACCCCAAGTACATGTAAGTATCCCAGACAAGTACAGCAATGCCAGCAAAGTTAGTACTCTACCCAACGTCATCATACTATTTCTAGTTTAGCGCGCGTGGTTTTTCTTATGCGCTATGCTAAACTAGGGTAGCTGTCCGTCTTGCAGGAATGTGTATACTACCTGAGATCAATAATGATTCTGATCAATCATTGTAAGTCGATAGGAGAAAAGGCATTACTTTACTGTCCTTCAACCCAACATTCTTGCTAGATTATGATAACAAGTATGCATTCAAAGATTAGCCCCCTACTCATAAGACAGAGTTTATTGTCACACATATAGAGACTATTGTATGAGATAACTCGCAGTTTAAGATATCCATCAAAGCTTATTCACAACCTAATACTATGTTTTTTATTCGATGAACTAGCACATTTTATAGATGCAACGAGGGCAAGCCGAAAAACAGAAGCATCACACCTATGTAGGGAGTAAAGTATCCCAAAAGGAGGTGGTCCACTGATAGGTATTAGTTGATTCCAGGACCCAGTATCACACATAGATGATGACAGTTACTAGACAACCCAGATAACTTCCCTAAGCTTGCTCACTTGGTTGTATCCCCTATGGGCACCCGACAACAATAGTTTGGTTGTACTGTTACCCAATTTGGAGGCTCGGGTTAGTATAGGTGGTAAGGTGATTGTGACTGCTTACATGATTCGCTCGTTTACCTGATATCGAATCATGCAGTCGATCAAAAGGAAGATCATCTCAATATTCTCGTTTCACTTACCAATGTATTCATTTATGACGCAGCAGGCTCTCTCTTTCTGTCCCTTTCATCACTGGCACAATATTCCCAGTTATTTTAGTACTCAAGCCTACCTAGTTGTCCTCCCCCCCGGTTACTTGCCTACCCAAATGGCAGCATTCTATATCTATATATTTCGAGCAACCCGATAGTTAACCAATCTTTTCACTAATAAATACAACATGGTTAAGGCATCCTCACGATATATCTCGGGTTGTGTGCCCATATGGTAGTAAGTGAGGTGCTCAACAGACACTCTTGTTATTATTCCCAATAAATGAACTCGAGTTCCAACCACCCCAGATTTCGTGCGATGCTATCTCAACAAAAATGTAGTTTAGGACAGGGTATGCCACTCAGACTGCTAGCCGGCATAACTTACCCCCACAGAATCTCATTATAGCTATTTCGACGTAGGCGCTCGAGAGCCTTAGAGCTAATCTATGATACAAATCCAACAACGCTAAACATAGGTGTGACTTCAACACGCGTGTGACCCCTTGGGCAAATATGAGGCGGGCACCTCAGCAAAGCACCACCAAACCCAACACCATGCACCGCCAAATAATAATACACCCCGTCTTCTGCTATCATTTTGACCCGCTACATCAGCGAATTTGGTGTTGTTAATCTCGAGGATTTCTTCCCATGTCCGTGGAATGCGAATATTCTACTACAAACACCCCAAAAACTTCGTACCGAGAAGCCCGCAGCGCACTGAAGAGCCCCGAAAAACAGCTAGTTCGATGAGTTGAGTGTATTCTCGGACAGTTTACGTTAGGTATGTAATGATATGTTGCTTCACAAAGTCTAGGTTGTTCACGACAGTGAAGACGCCGAGGTGTTCCCACCTTTCGGTTGTGATAGAGGATCCTAAGAAACTAAAATCCTGCAACAACTCTAGACATCGTATGATCGTCAAAGCAAGACTGTTGCGTTCCGTGGCGAGGACAGGCTTTGGCTAGATGTTTGTATTTCACACCGTGGGTTGGTTGAGTCGGTGACTACTCCGAGCGTAAACTCTAGGAAAGCCTAAAGTAGCGATAGAAAGAGCGAAGACGTAGTGGCAAGAATGGCACTGTAGGAAGGTCAAAGTGTTTCTGCTATCCTTCGCCAAGGTCTTCCGAGCTACGTAACTAGCGATATCACAACTGCTGCCCTGGACTCTCAACAACACAATACAAAGCTGTTTTGGTATAATTGGCTGTCTCCGAGTCTCGTTGTGGGGGCGCGTGCTGAAATAGAGTGGTTTTTCAAGGGTTTACATCACCACATTGTGACGATACAGGCGAGGTGTATAGTTCACATCATCAATTTGGCCAACCTCACTGTATTCAAACATCACAGTATACCCTTTCGCTAGTTATTCGCGTGGAATCTAATTATGATCCACAATGATCAGCTAGTCCCCGAATTGAAAAGACACGTAATTATACTAAGAAGTGTAGGTTTGGCGTATCTCCTTGTATAGAGAAGGTGAGTGCCACTATATACCTGAGCCTACTCACATTGTTCACTGCAGTGTCTGGTGAGAAGTCGTGTCCAGAAGCCTCGTGTTGAAACTGCTCACATACGAAGCTATTAGGGCCATCGTTGCTGCCCCAGTTTTGTATATTCCAGAAGCCATTGGGGGTGTTCGGTGGGTTTACATTTTGGCATTTCCAGGATAGCCCCAATTGGCCATGGCAATTGGGATCATCGTTTTTCGTAAGTATTCCACATATACTGTGCTTCAGGATATTCATCGTGACACGGAGTTATATATATTTTTTCTCCCATAAACAACTCGGCCTATAGTTGGCATTGAGGCTAGAAAGCTCCATGTACTAGTAAGTAGTAGTTGGGTTCGTTATTCGAGTTTCACAAAATACGTTTTCCTACACAGTAAGTGCCATAGTCTTCATTCTTTATATTGTTTCCGTATACACCAATGCCTGTCGTAATAGTGGGATATACGGACAGGGCAGACGTGTACATGAGCTTTCTCGGCGATTGTTTTCAACCGTCATTGAGTGAGGAGGCAATTATGTTCACTATCAGGTGACACACAAACATACTCAAGCACGAGTTTGATGACTTGGACGGTCATGATTGAAGCAAAAGCCCGTCAGAAGCGGTAATGGCGCTGCTTTCCACCTGCAATTTAATTTCTAAGGCGAATTAACGGATGGTGTCTGCAGGTGGTACGTGTCTTCTGAGTCGTTTATTTCGCGGCTTAACAAACCCTTGGCCCCCATATACCACATACTCTCCTTAAGCGATGAGTTGTATTTTACTATAAGTGTTAACTTCTTACAGCAACAAGTACGGGAAACCTGTATCTTGGGACACATAAGTATTCGTCTAGAAGATGCTGGGTGAGTGTTGGGAGTGCTATTTACGTATAAAGAGCGCTGACTAAGTAGACCGTAAGTGCACTCACAATCAATTACTTCATTAAGTAGAAGAAGCTTATTCATGCATCAGAACTGGATATGTTCACCTAGGAAGTGAGGAACAACAAACTGCACATTGTGTATTCAAAAGTCATGCTATGGGTCACGGGCTCAGGCTCGTGGACAAACGCTGTCTTCGTTGTCCATATGGCCCGAAATGGCTGGAGGCTCGAAACTGCCTCGACGATGAAATCAAAGACAAAAGGTAATGTTTCTCCCCACACCTCGGGTAACACTTCTCAATTGACACCATGGCGATAGGATATAAAGTCGAGTTGCAAAGCTTCATTCAGAGCTACGAAACCCGAGGCCATGATCGATTCGTCGATCCTGACTGCGCCACTCGTGTTCTTCGTCACGCCCAACGATGCTAGGTTCTAGGCTCCTCGACACCGTTGAACGAATTCTCCTTGCGCCAGAGAAATGCGGCTTTGACAACTACCAGCCTCGTTTATCGTTATAAGAGTGAACTCCCAGAAGACGATCTGTCTTTTCCTCTTGGCTGCACACTCTTATTTCTACGCTTCTTTGGGCGTTATGTTGTATTGTCTCATAGCGGCTGGCA
Source organism: Ustulina deusta (assembly GCA_023159155.1). Classification (NCBI taxonomy): domain Eukaryota; kingdom Fungi; phylum Ascomycota; class Sordariomycetes; order Xylariales; family Xylariaceae; genus Ustulina; species Ustulina deusta. Next base: position 192,149 of record JAJNNX010000061.1, read on the forward strand.
ACTTCTTCTTAACTCGAGCGGCATAAAATCAAGCTCACTCAACAATCATACAGGTGTCGGCGGTCAAGAGGGCGCCCTCTCGATGTGCACATTCGTAAATAATTCTCATAGTCACTCATTTTGTTATTTCAGGCCGCTTCAAGATCGAATAAATGTTCCGTTAGGATCACCCAGAAGCTCTCTACGCATCCAAAACACCCACAGATCACGCCTAGAACAGCGATACCCAACCCCAAGTATTCGAGTGGCTCGTACAGGTGCTGACTCGGACGGGCGTGTACGACCGCAGGCACATTGCACTCGCGATAGATCATTCGAGAACATGCTATGGCTCTCGAAACACTACTCGATGCTCAACTAGGAAATTTCCTGGACGAGAGACTAGCTGGGCAGCATACCCCGGGCTCTCAGTCAGTCATATTGCGCTCATCTCGGCGCCATTTAACCTAGACGCGCTATGAATGGAGAGGCTAGATCAAAGAGCGTGTAGATGGCATCAATAGTTGATTAGATGTCAACTAGTAGCGATGAAAGCATAGCAGAATCATGAAGACTTTTCGCGTCCGTTTGAGGAATGTGTTTTTATAACTTACCTTGTCAGGGTCGTATTCATTATTAATAGACGCAACATTAGTTTTTATTTAGCTCATAACTAGTAGCCCTACCGCATCGTTACGAGATATTTAAGAGTATTTTTGCCTTCCAGAAGTCTAGATAGGGCGAATATTCGAAAGGGAAGTCACACTCCTACTCTAGAAACTTGGACCCTTTTGGTGGTGTTATAGAAGGAATATACCATCAGGGACTAGGGCAAAGTGTCAAGTACCTGACACCTGCCTACTAGTGGTATAATGGTATATGAGTGTCTTGTCAGTTCTACTGCTCTGAGGAAGATCAATACTGCGTGCGGTATACCGCGTGACTAGTTGGCAGGATTTAGAGCCAGTGTGCCACGATGTTCTGCCACGAGGTCGAGGCCCTAAACCTAGCCCTGACCCTCCAGCCCAGTATCAATGCTCCCACGCCCACCACCAGCGAGGACTCCATGATCGACGAATCTAATCACATATCCACGTAGTATAGAGGTAGTGGCACACCACAGCAAATTCCCAACCCGCGATTTCATACCGAGAAGGGTGTGCTGTAGTGCGTAGTAAACTCCGTCATGCCAAGTTACACTACAATCTCATCCGACAGTTACCACTAGACGGCCTCGTTTTGGTCTAGGCTTTGACGATTAGAGGCTACGTTGGCTTCGTTAGGGTTGGGGTTTGGGTCAGGATTGCGCTATATCGCACCTACCATACGCCAACTATACTCTCACAACGGATCAATCCACGTGTGGGTGCAGTGTATAGTAGTTGTCTGAGCGGAAACTAATGTTATGCCTCTAACTCTATGGAGACGACCATTTATCTGGATTCAGTGCAACGCCAGGGAAAAAAACCAAATAACGGAATCGATCGAGCCCGGCGGTTTTGGTGAGTGACCTACCACTAGTCTTAGACACTGACAACTACATAGTATATAGGTCATAAAGATTGTCGAGGTGACGCAACGCTTTACCGCAGGCCTGCCGGTATGAAGAGAATATCACAACATGAACTAAGAGAAAAGTGGCGTAGGGTGGCGCCACTAGATACGAGACAAGATCGACGAACGTCCGTTCTGAACGTGACATTAATATTTAGTTGGCTGCTGAGACGTCTTAACGCTGATTTTGAGGTGCCCTCAAGCCGTCTTCGGCGAGGAGCAAACCCTCTGCGATCTAGCATCGGGCTAAACGAAGACGCAGTCTAGCGTCGGTGACTAGATGAAATAGCTTGTCTGCCCACAACCCTAGGGGCGGGTGTTTTAGTTCGGCAGTGATGCCGAGGACGGCGGCCTCGGGCTGAATTTTCGAAAGCCTCCGTTGTTCGCCATCGAACAAGAGGAAATGGATAGAGTCAATTACCGGTACGGTAGAACGAATGCACCTCCGGAACCGAGATGGGTGGGTACTAATAACGGGAGTGTTCATTCAAAACCCGACCATTCTTATCTCCGATGCCTGTATTAGTGTTCCGGGTTGTTCTATTTTGTTCTTGACAGGCCCATACCTAGCCGTTTTCGTGACCGAGCATCCCATATAACATTCGAATTAAAGTCAAGGGTCATGATAGTAAACTGAAAAGGCGTTTTCGGTTCTGATCCGGTTCATTCTTCTGTCGATTTCCACCTTCTGCTTTCGCCAGGGACTGGGCAGGCTTGGCAGAGAGACACGATCCGAGGATGCGATGACATTAGTGTACTTATAGCGTAGTGCTGGCAAGACATTGCGGGAATGGGTTTCTGGCCTTCTCCAAAGCCGCTGTTCCGACGGTCGATGCCATGTGGCAGGTTTTTTATATTTTTTTCTCATTTAGGCGATCTAGGAGGTACACAGAGGTGGCAGTGCCGACAAGAAGTAGGTACACTAGGCAATGCTACGACTGATCCTGGGGACTTTCTTTGGGATGCTTACCAGACAAGTATGTAGGGACTTACTTATGGAAACCGTGGATTACAGCCTTTGAGTACTCGTAATGCGGAAGCCTTGGTCTTTCTGGGCGTGTGATACCTTGCTCAGAGTTCTCATTGCGGTTGTGAAGTGCAGTGTAGCACTAATCGTTGGCGTGAACGGAAGATGTATGCCAAGGAGAAGTGATGGGTCGCTTATGGCCTTGTCACTTGTCACAGTGTGGCTGCATATCGATCCGTAACCGAACCCGTTGAATGGCCACCCGTTTAAGTTGCTTGGCAACTGACGGCGTCTTTATCTTTAGTAAGTCTCAAAATACAACTGTATCCGGTCGGATATAACTTTGGACATGAATGATCTTTAAAGTCAGCCAATCTATCGAGAGCTCTGAGCTAGGAGCGAATACTCGCCTACCTTTCACTTTTGATGTATAGGCGTGACGAATTTTCAATTATACAGTGGACGTTATATATACCTACTGGACTACAGTTATAAAGTATGGGGGTCAGCTCGTGGTATGTAAGCCGGGCCAAGTGCTGGCAGCTGCAAATACAATGCTACAACTACTAACCGACCTCGGACTATAAAAACCCTAACAGTAGTGTACGCGGTATGCAGAAGCATGCAAGGTATGCGTACTCTCCTGCACCGTCAACGACCTTGTCCTACTTGCACTCCGGGGCCAAAACGCAAAGTTGGTAGCACGGGCAAGAAGAAGCCCTGCAGTTACTACAGAATAGATGCGTGTCACTATGCAGGTTCATCCGTTGTGGAGATTGATTGGGTGAAGCCAGCAACCTGATTTAAGCTTAAACCTCAAGACGTTGCATTCCCAGGGCCGACGGGGACGGCCATCTTGGTTCTGTAGTAAGAAAGGACTGAGATCCCCTTTTCCACCCAATGGCAGCCAAGGCGAAGATCCGAGCCCAGGCCAGAACTCGCCAGAAACGCATGATAACAACCAGACCAGGGACATGCCAGGGCACGATCACGACCCATCAACACTAATTTATGCCCCCGCTATTTCCTCATGCACACGTTTTTCCTGCTGCGGTCAGCCGGAATGGTCTGCCAGTGCTGATAGCGATACTGTAAATAGAACCCACAAGCGAGAAGACGACAATGCGAAAACGCGGAAAGGACGACAGCACACTCCACACCCAACTGCCTACTCTGGTAATAGTCGAAGGGCACCACCCATCCAGGTGTTGCACTAGTGCACATTGGGGGGGTATTAAGTAAGGTTGGCCAAAACCGAGTGTAGTAAAAGCTAGCACTAGCTGGCACTAGCGAGCAGGAGCTAGCCAAATAGCGCAGATCTACCACCTCACTCCCGTTAGCTCGGCTCTTGGCGGGAGCTAATTTAGTGTAGTGTATTTCGAAGGAAGGATTGTCGAACGACACAACATACGACATAGAGTAATAATACCCGTCTAGTTCGTCTTTTCAGCATATTTTCGTCATTTACGAACACTCCTCGAGGGCCCTTAATCTTATGCAATCTTAGGCGACAAGACAAGCTTTTTTTTCCCCTTTGTTTTCTTTTATTGGGGTATGGTCTTCGCTTTTCGCGTGGGAGTGTCCTAAAATAGACGGCTTCCCCTTGTAATATGTACGTCTCCATACCTACTTACACCACACTAGTGTACACTCAACCTGGCCATGCGACATGAAGCAGACCCAGAAGCTGAGGAGCCCTTTCTAGTGTTTAGGTAAACATCATGGGTTATCATGGATTACTTACTACGTATCGCGTGATAACGGACACCGATCTCTTGATATCGGTAGATAGCTAGCTGCCTGTTATAGAATGATTACATGTTACACTCTGGCACTGCATACAGTGAGTGTATACTAACCAGTATTCATGATGGAGGCAGGGGTGAGTCATCATGGGGGGTGGGTGTGTGTGTGTGTGTGTGTGTGTATGTATGTGTGTGCGTCGCGTTTCTGGACACAGCACACACTACTGCACTGCCTTTATCTAGACTCTATCTACTACCTACCTCTGTCAGTGTAGTATAGCTGGGGCTTGGGTGTCGTGGATATAGGCTATAGACGATCGACTATAGACTATAGCAGCCTAGGTAGGTATCACATGATATTCTCCCGACAGAGGGAGGTACTAGATAGTCTAGTGCAGGGTGTGGTGTCTCCCAATTCGCTGTGTCTTCGAGCTGAGCTTATCCCAGACACATCCTCGTAGCTTCCAGCCAACCTCCTGCAGCAGTGATGGCAGGATCCAGCTGTTCCCCACTCGTGCTGCATACATCCCCTGGTATGTATACTGTGAGTTTCGAAACAGACTAAGATGAGTGGTTTTCCGCGGCTTGGTACTCGGCGTGGTACTCGCTTGCGACTTTTCTGAGTAAGGCTGTGCATGTGCACGCTCTGTCCTCTCCTATCCCACCCTGGTCGCCTTGCATCGCTCGAAATCCTTCCACTTTGGAAGCCTCGACAAGCTTTCGCCTCTGTTGGCACTAGACTGGGTAGACACAGCACTACCTGCGCTACAGGACGCTACACTGCGCCAACCCTGGCCATCGTCCCGAACAGGAATCCCCACGGTCAAGGATCCCGTCTTCAGGCTTCCGGGCTGACTTCTCAGCGCCCACTCAGGTCATTTCTCGGGCTGGTTCGACCCGTAAGCATCGCATCATGAGGAGTGAGCCTCGAGTAATCACGGCTGTGGGCGCTCAACGCCAAGAATGGGTTCGAAAATAGTTCGTGGCCGGGTACGACAAGCCCCAAAGCTTGTTCGTCGACATACTATAAGAGTCGCCTGGCTGCTCTCGCTCTCCAATGGAAGTTAGAAGCACCAGCCCTCACGCTCCCTTCTTCCCTTCTCTCTTCTATCCTTCGAGCAATAGTGGCACTTGCCACTCGTTCAGGTCCATTCCATTCTTTCCCCCGACCCCCCATAGACTTCATTTTGATATAGACTTTTCATTTTTTCTTCCGTGACCATGAAGTCCTTCTCGTACTTGGCGCTCCTTAGCGCCCTCGCTCCCTTCACCGAAGCTGGGTAAGTTGCTTCCGCACAGACGACGAAAGAGCCGCACGGGAACTAATAGTTATCGACAACAGAGTCGACCAAAACGGTGTCGATGTGCTCATTGACAGAGTTCCAGTCCAGAACACCTTCCCCCAGACTGGTCCCACGCTCAAGGCTGCACCTCCCCCGAAGAAGGAGTATGAATATATTGTCGTCGGCTCTGGGCCTGGCGGTTCTCCTCTGGCCGTCAACCTGGCGAAGGCTGGACACAGCGTTCTGCTAGTTGATGCAGGTGGTGATTATGGCCACCTTCGAGAGGTTGAGAGTCCGGCCTTGGCCAACCCTTCATCCGAAAGGAATGAGGTCAGCTGGGGCTTCTTCACTCGCCATTATTCCAACGAGACTATGCTTGTCAAGGACCGAAAGCTGACCTACATGACACCTTCTGATCAATACTACAGTGAGTGGCATTTCATGACTATTCCGCTCGGCCTGCCAGCCGGGATAAACTCGGCTTGACTCCGAGTTCCATTCATCCAGTTCAATTGCTAATCGGTAATGTTACAGGTGGTGTGAACCCTCCTGAGGGCTCCACGCCTCTCGGCACCTTCTACCCTCGCTACGGTGGTCTGGGTGGTTGCTCCGAGCACAACGCGCTCGTCAGCTTGCTTCCCAGCAAGAATGACTTCAACTACATCGCCGACCTGGTAGGTGATGACTCCTGGAATACGGACAACATGCGTCAGTACTTCAAGAAGTTGGAGCATCTTGAATATAAAGTCCCCAGCAAGGAGGGCCACGGAAGCAATGGCTATATCGATATCACTGTCGACCCTGTTGGTGTTGCTACCCAGGATATCAAGCTTACGGCTGCCCTTCTCGGTGCTGCCAAGGCGTTTGGCGTTGAGACTGACGCTCTTTACGCTGCCGTCAATGCCACAATCGCAAGCGCCAACGCCAAGGGAACGGTCGACCCCTTCTCAGAGCTACTGCCCTTGGATTTGTCTCAGCCAATGGCCGATGCATTGAGCGCCATGCTTTTCCAGGATATCAACCTGGTTGACCCCGATCGTGATCAGCAGAAGATCTTCGCCCAGCTCCCCATGCATATGGATAACCTTCACTACCGCCGTTCATCACCACGTGATTACGTTTACGACACCGTCACTGCCAAGAACAAGGATGGCTCCAAGAAGTACAAGCTTGACGTCGCCCTCAACACTCTAGTGACCAAGGTTACATTCGAAAAGGGCAAGGGCAAGGGCAGCTGCTCCAAGCCCAAGGCTAACGGTATCGAGTATCTCTATGGCCAGTCCCTCTACCGAGCCGACCCTCGTGCTAGCCGGACTGAGAACGGTGGTGTACCTGGCACCGTTAAGGCCACCAAGGAAGTTATCATTTCCGGCGGTGCCTTTAACTCCCCCCAACTCCTCAAGCTCTCTGGTGTTGGCCCCAAGGAGGAGTATGTTATTCCCACACCCCTTTCCACTTAAATACCATGTATCGTCTAACCTTGGTTGCCTACAGACTTCAGAAATGGAACATTTCGGTCGTTGTTGACCTTCCCGGTGTCGGTAAAAACCTCCAAGATCGTCTGGAAGTCAGTGTGAACGCCAACTACCCTACCAACTTCACCCGCATCCTGGAGTGCACATACCTCGGGACCGTAGACGACCCTTGCTGGGCCCAGTACGTTAACCCCAACAACACCGGCGCTGCCAAGGGTACCTACGCCTCCAACCAAGTCTTCGCCGGTGCTTTCTGGACGTCCAGCTACTCCGAAGACGGTGAGCAGGATCTGTGGATCGGCGGTTTCCCCGCGCTGTTCACTGGTTTCTACCCTGGCTACTCGTCCAACGCTGCAACGGCCGACAACAAGACCTGGTGGTCGTGGCTTGTGCTGAAGGCCCACACCCGCAACACCGCCGGCACTGTCGAGCTGGCTAGCGCCAACCCCCGTGATACTCCAATTATCACTTTCCACACCCTATACGAAGGATTGGCCAAGGAAGAAGCTGACAAAGATGCCTATGCTATGGTTGAAGGCATCCGCATGGCCCAGAAGTTCTTCGAGGAGGTACCAGATATTGACGGCCTGCCCACTGTCTTCTGGCCCCCTCCGGACAAGTACTCAACTGACGAGGAGCTGAAGGAGTGGGTCACGGAGGAAGCCTGGGGACATCACGCTTCGTGCTCAAACAAGATCGGTGCCGATAATGACAAGCTAGCTGTTCTCGACGGCAACTTCAAGGTTCGTGGAACCCGGGGTCTCCGTGTTGTCGATGCTTCCGTTTTCCCTAAGATCCCTGGTACCTTTGTCGTGGTTCCCATCATGATGATCTCTGAGAAGGCCTCAGCCGCTATTCTGAGCGGAAAATAGACTACGAAGACTGTTGGTAGTTTATCCCAGTCTCATCTATTCTCTTGTATATAAATTAAAAACGTCTACTTGTATTCAAATCATATAGCATATCCTTTTGGTTGGTTCAGAACATTTTTCATCGTTGCCTTCTCTGTTCGATACCCCCCAGTGAATTTTCAGCAAATGTGTCTTACCTCCTACCTTTGATAAGCGTCTATTGTCATGAGGATAAACCTACTATAGAAGCTGACTCAAAACCGATGTCACCTGGAGCATTTAGTTCTTCACCATGAATAAGTTGAGCGCGCGTCTTGGAGTATCCAGCACACGTATGTGAAGGCGTCATATGTCGGGTTAAACAAGCATCGCACTAGCATATTAGAACCAGTAAGCAGATTGATTACTAGTCCGAATCGAAAATTAAACTACAAAGCTTAATTGCTGTCTGATATAGGGGAGGGGGTAATAATGAATAATTGGAGTATTGTATATACTGTACACTAGTAAAAAATCGTCAGCGGGTTGAGGTACTAGGTTGCTTGGCTTCTTGGCTGCTTGGCTTAGATCTTTTTTTAATCAAAAAAAAAGGTTACCAAAAAGCCTCAGACATGTGTGTGGGGCTAGGAATCACACAAGGGGGGAGAAAATTCTTGGCTTTGGTCCTCCCATCTTGTCGTAAGGCAATCGGCGTGCTTCATCCTTAGGGCTTTGTATCAGGATCGGTGGGTTGTCCTCTTGGCCGTCATGTTTACGAGGTGGGAAGAATAAGTATCTCCACTTACCGAGCACCATTCATCCGCCAAGAAATTAGGATGTCGATACCTATGTATACACGCTTCGTCAAGATTAGAAGTTTCGTCATTGCATTGACATTCACACTAGAAGCATGCCTTGGTGGTAATTGTGGTGATCAATTCCTATCGCGCCAGGTTCTCCGAGACATCAAATGGTACCCTCGTTGTTTCGGCTTCTTTCTGTTAACAATCGAGATTTTGAACGATAAGTAGCATATTTACCCCATCCTCGAGCAGTGCATATAATTCTAGGCCATAAATTCCTTATGCTTCATACTAATGTCTTGCAAACCCAACTGTGACTATCCCTATCCCAAGTCTCGTAACGACAAGGTGGAAAGTTGCAAGCAGAAAATTTAAAGATGATTCATGTTTGAACAGGAGGGCGACTAGGGAGGCGTCTATGCTATGACCACAAAGAAAGATGCGACAGTCGGGAAAATACTTAGGCAGGATACAAGTCGAATATCTGACTTAGTCAATACAGCCTAGTATTTGTGTGATATTATACCCGCTTAACCCCTTTGCACGTGAGTATCCTTCAGTCGAACCCATTGAAAAAGGCTTGGGGGTTAGTTAGGTTCATGCCGGTTATACCCCGCGCATATACAGGAACACGAGTGCGGACCATTGCTGGTTCATCTAACTGCTGAATGCATTCTTGATGACAGATGACAATTTGGTCCTTCCCTGCAGCATATTAAAACCTCTCCTTCATCCGTGCTGATACAGTCCTTAAGTTATTATAGACTTTGCCGGGAGGTTTTCCGAGAATTAAGTTAACTATGCTGCTTCGAGCGATTTGGATATTTTTAAATCTGAGTCGCTAAGTCAGTCGAAAAATTCCGTGTTTTTTAAGTCGAAAGAGTACTCACGCGCCCATTATTACCACTTTGCTGTCGGCGAGGACGACCCTGGTGCGGGATGCTAAGCCGGGTCAGTGATCGATTTCATGTCATGGACATTTACTCTTACCGTTCTCTATCATGAATTTTGTTTTCCCTTGGTTACCCTAAAGTTTCAAGTTAGCCATGTTTGGGTACTCTGAGTAGGCAGGCCAGTCTGACCGCAATTCTGCCGATAGCACGGGCGAGATGATCGCCCTGTAAATTCTTCACATCTTTGATTTCAAATGTTTCAAGATACTGCACAAGGGTTAGCTTCTTGTATTATAGTTTGCCGCGCGAAATAAATGCCCGAAGACTGGTTAAAGATAGTTTGATACATACCAAATCATCCAGCCTTAAGAGCGCTATCGCATCTTGCAGCTCAAATCCTAGACAAAATGCCTATATCATGTTCGTTAGTAGCTGTCAAACTACCACGCTGAAATTCGCTAAAGTAGCCTGTTTTAATATCAAAACGATTAAGGAGCATGTTCTTACCCTCAGGAAGTCTTCGCCCTTTTGGAGACTACCTGGAGCCGACGCTTTCGAATTGCGCAGCTCAACTCTTTACTCGGAAATTAGTGAATGCCGTACAAGGTAGGATCACGAGTTGGTTGGTGATTTTGTAGATATAGACATGAGTAAGAACAGCCGTGGGGCTTCTCCTAAAACCCCACGAATATGGAAGTTGGTCTCCTTGAAGTACTTACGCCTTGTGCTTCAAATTCATTCTGTAAGCCTCTTTTAGCGTATGTCTCCAAGCATTCGAAACCCATAAGAAGTTCGGACTTCTGAAGAAATATGAGGTACTAACCTCACAGCAAGTTTTAAATGTTCAATCAGAGGAGCTAAAGCCATTCTAGGTCAACATTCCACTTCCACGACTGCATAACCGGGTATAGAACGAGCGGGCACAGGGTCCAGGCCACTCTCAGGTAACGTACGAACTATTCGAGGCCATTCGCTCCTCAGTGGGCTGAAACGATGAGGCGGTATGGGCACTTTGCGAGACTGGATGCGGAACGAAGCGTCATCATTCTGGACTTGGGGGAAATGCGGTCGGTCCTCCTCGTCGACTATTTCCATGTCTTCCCCCTCGGCTATGGCAGGCGCTTTTACGGCGCTCGATTCTGGTAGGTCATTCATCCCCTCGAGAGCAAAGTCTTCGTCATTGCTGGATTCTGGCAGGGGGATGTTGGTGGCAGGGGCATCATCGACCACGGGTCTGAGGGGAGCGGTTGGCGCCGGCATGGTGTTTGTTCTCTCCGCAGTATTCAACCCAATATTGTGTAGTTCATGCGAAATTGGCACTCGAGAGTCTTGGTGTTGGCGCAGAAATAAACAGAATGTCTCGTCAGCCCGCAGGTGTGGAGGTTTTCATGTACGTCGGTGTCTTTTGGTGGTGGACGAAAACCGATAAGACGCGGGACCCTTGGTTGGTGGGATGTCTCGTCTGGGTCAACGATAAAAATGCTTATCGATAACGAGAATTTCAGATCAAGCCCAAAGCGGAAAGAGGCGACAGGGATTCTGGCCCATAGCGCCATGTTAAAGTGGGGCAACTAAATCACCTAGCGCACCATCAACTGCCCGCCTTCGGATTTAGCACGTCAGTGATGGTGATTTCTGCCCATGACGGATTTTGCGTTGATCTCGATTCATCCGTCCCTCCCTCATCCTCGGTCGTCATGCCATAGTCAACCACTCACCTTTCACCTGCCAGTGCTTGTTGCCTATCTTTTTATATTGTTTACCAAGATACCTCGATCACAGCACTGCCTGGTGTTAAGTGCTTTTGCTGGCCCTACCCCTCCGACCCTCTTTATTCACTTCGCAGAAGAGAGTGGCACGATGATGACGATGCAAATCAAGTAGTCACGATGAACTGCTACTGTAATGTCGTCGGCTAGATTGACCGTCCCATGGTTGGGACGCCATTTGTTACGAACCCTCTATGAATCAGTCGATCTTTCTTCGCGAGCGTCGCCGAAACGATACCCTCCAAATCCCCTTCGCCTTTACCAGTCTGCTTCTTTCTTCCCGTCGCCCAGCCCGCGTTTCCCCAAAGCTCCCTGGGCGCCGTTCCTTCGCATATCGAGGCCGTACACCAACAATGCTCGGCGTAAGTGTACGTCGGGAGGACTTTTGCTCGTCACCCTCGCCCCAAATTCCTCAACAGCCAGTACGGTTGCTGCGACATGCTCAGCCACGGCCGATTCCACCATATCTGGGAGCACATCCTCCATCTTAAATGCTACTAAGTTGGCGGGACAAGCATGGCATCGAACGGTGCATACCGGCCACGGCCGGACGACGAGGGTATATCGAAGAGCGAAGTCGTCTAAGTCGGACAATGAAAAGGTAGAAACGACTGGAGTCCAGCAGAAAAAGTCTCCTCCCGATGCATCCGAGTCTCAACCAGAACCGAGGCTACATGATGCGGAATCGCCCGTGTCAAAGTATTTTCATTTACCTGCAATGCCACACTTGCCTCATCGACCGACTAAAGAAGAGTTCCTCGCTGCAGCCAATGGCTTTTGGGAACGTCTGAAGGTACGGTTCAAGTGGGCCTCTATACGAAGCATGAGACCCTGGAATATCGATGAATGGGGCGCATTCGTCTCCTGGTTTCTTTTCGGTCATCTTGTTTGGATTTTGGTTGGGACGACAACATTCTTCTCGCTCATCATTCTCTCAATCAATACAGTGTTTGCCCAAGGTCAGTACGATCAGATTTTCGTCAAGTGGCCTCACACTGACATGGTCTAGAAACACTTGCTCAATGGGTTGGAGATTATTTAACCGAGTCCGCCGGATTAACGGTCATTTTTGAATCGGCGATTGTCCCGCGATGGAAAGACGGCGTTATCAGTTTCCGAAATGTCTTCGTTTCCCGAAGACCCGGACAAATTAAGTCGTTTGTGAGCAAAGGGTCATCGTCCGATGCTGCCGCTGTTGCAGCCGCAGAACGAGGCTCCGATAAAGAATCTCCAGTCATCGAAGAAGATGATGGGAACTACACACAATTTGATGTAACGCTCAACACTGTTAACGTAACCCTGTCCTTCGTCAAGTGGTGGAACGGTAAGGGGCTCCTCAAGGATGTTGAAATCAAGGGCGTTCGTGGCGTCGTAGACAGAACATCTGTCGAGTGGTCAGATAACCATGTAGATCCTTTATCTTATCGGCATGAGCATCAACCTGGAGACTTCGAGATTGATTCTTTCAAGATGGAAGACCTACTTGTTACCGTTCACCAACCAAGCGGCTTCAGACCGTTCTCGGTCAGCATATTCTCTTGTGAGCTACCTCAGCTCCGGAAACGATATTTGTTTTACGACTTCTTGTCTGCGAATCACATGTCAGGCTCATACGATGGGTCCCTATTCACGATACACCCTCGCCAGGTTCACGGGCTCCTAGCTGGGCAGGATCGCTCGGCCGATCCTCTAGGCGAGCCCGACGCATGGAAGAAGCATAATCGCCTGCGAATAGATGGCCTAAAGATCGACCATCTTAACCGTGGGGTTGAAGGGCCTTTTGGTTGGATCTATGAGGGCAATGTTGACATTGTAGCCGACGTGCGGTTTCCACACAATGACGACGATAGTATCACAAAGGTGATGTCTGACTTCTACGACCGCCTCGAAGAAGCAGTTACGTCAAATAGATACCTACGTATTCTCGACATGCCAACCCGTCAGCAGACGGTTGTTGTCAACGAACCAAGTCCCATTCAGGATTCGGATGCCCCAAATATGGTCGATCTGATTAACGATCAACCGGCACTCTTCCACGACAACGACGTTACATCAGCCCCAAACCCGTCACTATCCGATGAAGAGCCACCTCGATACCTAGTGATGGACTTGCGAATTCATCTCAACGACGTCAAGGCGACGGTGCCTGTTTTCACGTCGAACTTATCCTACGTGAACCAGGCGCTCGTCCGACCCATTGTAGCTTACATCAATGCAAAGCGTACGTACATACCCATCGGGTGCCGCATCGTTAAGCGGGCGTCGGATTTCGACGGTGCCTGGTCCATTTACGACTGTGGTCTGATGGACGATACCTCAGCCGAGGTCTACGCCGCCTTCGCGCGCGACGTCGAGGACCAACAGAGCCGTGTCCGCCGCCTCAAAAAGGTTGGCTTCTGGACACTGAGCCTAGCCATTCACGCCCTGTTCATGGGCATGGCTGGTAATGTTATTTAAAATCCAAGATTCAAGATGCCATATTCCAACTTGAAGGTCTTGGGTCTTATCTCGTCTTATTCCCAGGCATTGTATGATGGAATACCCTCCCCCTCCCCTCCCTTCCCTCACTGTAGATAATCAGCCGTTTCTGATCGGGCCAAGCGTATATAAAAATAACAAAAAGGGGCTAACGTATGGAGTATAATTTTCTCCCTCCGGAATGGGCGCATGTCTGTTTTCATCGGGTGCACAGGTAATTATCGATGAATGAGAAAACCAAAAACCAGTGTGGCTATCGGCGCGACACCGGCAGAGGAGTGGTCTAGGTTCCCTTTTGGCTGGCGTTTCTGGCATCTTCTGGTATATACATGAGCATCCGCATGAAATGAAATGGGAGAAGAACGGAAGAGCGAACAGAGTTCGGAGTTCGGAAATACCCCTCCCCACACCCCAAGTTCTATCAATATCCTACTCCGGTCGGGTATGTATAGGTATTCTCTACTACGCAACTTTATACGTGGGCTGCGTTACTTAGCTTTAGACACAGACAAGTCGTGCCGACTTACATAGTCAGGCAGCAAGAGAATAAATAATATCTAAACATGGTTTAACAAAATAAAATAGTCTTTGGTTCACATGATCGCTTCCTCGGGTATGAAATCAAATTACTGCTGGCACCAATCAATCCAATCGATATATGGACATACTTAGTTGTAGACATAGCCACGGGGAAGTAGGTACCTACCAACCAGTCAGTGCATGAAGATAACAATCAACTTCTGGTTGTAGATTTTACAGGTGCCTCTATTCCATTGGGTATCAACGAGGGCGGCAACAAGGGACAACAAGGGAGAAACGGCGGCGAGCTAAAATAAACAAAAGAAGGTAAAAAAAAACGTTTTAATATGTAGTGTAAATTGTGCATGCAATCTCTCTATGAGCCGAACCACCCGTTTATTATCTATGCTACGCTATTCCCTCTTCCTCACCTGTCTAACTCCATTACTACACCACGCCGGGCATTCAACCAATTGCAACATCAACAGCAATGCAATTCAACTCAGGGGGCCTAACGAAAAGACCTGTTCCCAATGGGCTGTGAGTCATTTCTACGTCGACGCGGCGCTACGGGATGTTGATAAGTCTCTCTCTCATGCAGTAGGCCACAAGAAGCTCCGGATTCAACATGCCAGTCCGCACTACGGCAGTTTTCATCCATCATCACAAATCCTTGAACAAGAACTCCAGCCCTTGACACAGGGCAGAATGAAGCAGCAAGCACCACGGCGATATAATGGTATTGGCGTGCAAGCGTGTACCGACTATTGGCCCTCGAGACCTATTCAGGGAGCACTTTAGAAGCCGAAGCGGTTTGCGAGAGAAAAAGCCGTGAACGAAGCCGCGAGGAGGGTATGGTTTCGCCGGAGTTCTTCACATAAAGTCGTCGCTATAATCCGAAGTCAGTGAAACCATCAAGGCTTGCTCGAGCGTTAACCAACTTACTCTCCGAAGGCATCGTCATCATAGGCGCCTACATCGGTTGTGTTAGGTCGATTTGTGACAAGCTGTGTCTTGGTCTTCTGAGCCTTCGTCTTCTTGGCACCCTTCTCCCCAGCCTTTTCTTCCTTCAGCTTCTCGTTACTAAGAGCAGTCAAAGTACTGCTTATCTTCTTAATCTGGTCACTGGGCAGATCCTTGGCCAGTTGCTTAGTGAACTCCTGCAGGAACAGAGCGTAGTGAGGCTTCTTGTGACTACCACTGATGATGGGAACCATGGTATTCCGAAGCGTTTCAAACTGACTCTTCGTGGAGGGGTTGAAAAGCGGCAGCGCAGCCAAGTTAACCGTCTTGTTCGGGTCGGAGTCGATTTGGACGGTAGAGGCGGAAGTGGTGGCCTTGCGGCCGCTCCCAAGGCTTAGCCCAGCATCCCCAAAAAGATCTTCCGCGTGTTTGAGATCCGATTCCTTTTCAGTACGCCTAATCCGCTGAGCACGCTCCGCTGCAGTTTCCTCTTCCTCGCTTGAATCGTCCTCCTCCTCCTCGGCGAGGCGGCGAGCCTTTTCGGCCTGGCGATCAGCGATACGCTCGGCTCGAGATTTCTTATTAGCAGCAGCTGCGGCTTCAGCCTTTGCCTTGGCTTCGGCGGCCTTCTTGGCCTTCTCGCGCTCGGCCTCGGAATCTTCGGCAGCGTCCCACGATTCTAGGACCTGGAGCGAATGACATTAGTAAGGAATGTGGCAGCGGTGGGACGGCGGGTTTCGGGAACACACGTACGTCGCTGTCACCCTCTTCGTCGGCAAACTTGTTACGGCGAGCGGCGCCGAGAGGTGGAGAAGACGGCGGCGTGCTGGACTCGCTATCCTCCTCCTCTGTTCAAGCAAGAAGTGGTCAGCCCGATCCGCACAGAGCGACGACGGATGCATGTTCATGGGGTCACATAGGCCGGTCGCATCACTCGGAAACCCAATGGGTGGGCATCAACGAGGCGACCAGACCCACTAGGCGCTATCCGACCCTATCTGGTGGTCCAGGGAGACGCTGGTTGCGTCGACGGTCAAGTCCTATGTGGTGATGGAAATTGTCGATGTGCCATTTGAAGAAGCGCGCAATTTGGTGACAACGACAGGCAAGGAGCATGACAAGTGCGAAACTTACCCCACTGTTTTCCGGCAGGCATGTTGGGTATTCGGGATGCGATGGTATGTCCTGATGACGGGGGTTGTTTAGCGGCGCCGTTATTGACGATGATGTCTGGTTGATGTTGGTGGGAAGAGGGGAGAGAAAGTGAGGTTGGTGGGTGAAAGGGCCAAAGGAGGGCAGAAGTGGCGGCGGAATAATAAGCGCATCAGCTAGGGGACCAGCCAGCCGCCATGCGCCAGATGTCCTGGTACCCCAGAGTTGGGCATAAAAATCCACGCTTTTTTTTTTTGTGGGTGTGTGGGCGATGAGCAAGGCAGCCAGTCCAATAGTACCAAGCATGTGCTAGAAAACAAGCAGTTTACCTTGGTAATTGGGTGCAAGTCGGCTGTTTTAGTGGTGATAGGTGATATTTGTGACTCAACCTCGACACTACAGGCAGTCTAGACTTATCCTACAGCAGGTATCTGCAGGGGATGCCCTAACAACCAGAGGTAGTGTCGGTTGTACCTACCCGAATCTCTAAAATTTAAGGTGTTATTTATTTATTTAGCGGACAGGTGCAGTTGTCAATGAAGAGAATACAAGCGCGGGGCAGACCGGTACGTTTCACAACATTCCAGTTTTGCTGACCGTGCACAGATTGAGCCGGATAATATTAATGACGTCGACTGCATGTGATAGGTACCTAACCTAACCTACCTAGGTACTCAGTTCAAAAGGTATGCACCTAGCCCTTTACAACTTTTAGCCTCTTTGAACTTTATAGGCTGGTAGTATGATAGTACTCTTAATAAAACTTATTTAAATGCGGCTGCAATCTCGATAGAAAAGTCACCTTCGAAGTCAGTACTTATGGGCAATCTGCCCCTCAACCATACCAAATTACTTGCGACCGTACCTAATTTGGGCTAGACCTGGCCTATCAAGCGGAAGCAATAAGCTGAGGCCGGTACAAACCCTCACATCCCTATCGCATCTCTCGTTCACTCTTAGACGCGATAGCCTCTTAAAAAACACGCATTATTTCATTGTCGAGGCTGTCTATGGCTTCAGGCGAGCTATTAGCCCCCAGCCAAATTTTCCCATTCCATAGGGAAATATAATCTGGCTAGACAAAGGAAAGCCGAAAGGGATCCTGATAGACCTCAATTCTGCAACGTAGCTCGCCGAAGGCGTAAGAACAGAGCTTGGAATTAACAGCACCAGGCCATTTATGGCTATTAGCGTTCTGAAAAATAAATGTCATCTCTATCGGCACAATTTAGAATCCCTGCTTTAGGTATTCCTGTAGACAATTATAACGTACAGAGGCTCCCCTAGAGACAAGCGAGATAATCATATTCCCCGGCAATATATCTTAGTGAAGAATCCTAGCGTCATAATAGAGTAATCGGCGACACTTGATAACATCACGAAATACTTGAAGCGACTCTAATAAGGATTGAAAAGTGTACAGTGGTCTGCCGACAGGAGAAGTGACAACGCAAGCAGTTGGTAGCTAAAAACAACAGAGAGAAACTGAATAAAATCCTTGCGAACATCGGATGCATCGCTACAATATAAACTTCATTTATCAAAGACCAAATTTCAATCAATGAAACACGTAGATAAGAGCCATGTAAGAAGGGCCGTATATGCTGAATGGCAAAGACCATGTATGCCGACCAGCTGAGCTGTGATAGCCCATCCGATAACAAACACAGTCACGGCCGTAAAACTAGCCAACAACCTGAACATGGCCCTATCTCGTCTGCGCGCTAGAGCCTGGCGAAGCGGGTATGGTTAAGAGGAGACGTGCACCGTCATTAGCACTGTCGTACTTGGGCGCTACGTTACGGCTAGACATGTGCCACGAGCCTCGAGAGCCATCCAGTCCCCAAGATGTATAGTTGGAAACCCATTCTAGGAAATCGTCGGGTAACGGGGTAGCTGATAGGAGACAACAGCAACTACTACCTCCTCCGGCTGCCCGCACTTCCAATAAAGTATCTTGGTGGGCATATTGATAAACCCGCTTGTTCATAGGGCCGTGCATGCGGGCGCCTATATCGTCAAGGATTTCTTGATTGTCCGTCACGGAGGTTGGTGAAGCTGGTAAATAATTTCCCGCGAGGAAGTTTTCCATGATCAATGAAACACACTGTCGTGCAAGGAATGTCGTTGTAAAGGGATTCTAAACAAGTGTTTCTAGTTTAATACTACGAGAGCTCTGGGACTGGCCGGATGTCCATCTAGTGTCAGATGACAAGGGTAATGAGTTCATACCGTCGTGCGTTGCGTTGACTGAAGATGGTCCTCTCATCGGTGACAGTATGTCTATCATTCTCCAGAACTCATTAGTACAAGAATATGTCTCATGACACTTTCTCGAAGCTACTCGGCTTTGGGGCAAAGATGGTCTGATCTAGATATGCAAGCCTTCATTAAAGATCTCCCCCTATGAAGTACTAAGCGGCCCCCAGGACAAGCCAATATTCAAGATTAACATAGGTGGCAAAGAAAAGGTATATGCGCCCGAGGAGGTTATAAGTTTGGTAATCAGAGAGTTAAAAAACATGGCAGAAGCTGCAATTGGCGGCAACGAAACTGTAACGGAAGCCGCTATAGCTGTGCCTAATTACTACGATGACCAACAGAGACAAGCCGTCAAGGATGCTGGTAGGCTAGCCAGAGTTGACGTTCTCCGTACTACTAACGAGCCTATAGGGTCTATGGTACGGGCCGTGAGGACGACGAACGAACGATTATGGCAGTTGACGTAGGCGATACCTAACCTTTGATGTGTGCGTGTCAAGTGTGGAGGATGAAGTTTTTGATGTTCTGGCCACATCACATCACAGTATTAGTGGAGAGCTCTTGAATCAACGGATAACCAGATAATGAGTGTGATAAAAGAACTGATGGGTATGATAGTAGAAGATGATGTATTAGAAAGAGTAGGTGCGTAGCAGAATATTGAAAGGTCCAATATATCTGTGTGCGGACCTGGCATGAACCCGGGGCTCGGGCCACTTATAGAGGTTGCCAGTTCAAGCCCCCTATAGGTCTCTATCAGAGTGATTTTTTTTAAACAGACCATCTCGGTGGTATCCCGGACATTCCCATACTAACAGTTCAAACAGCTTGGTTAACTTATGGAAAAAAGAAAACTGGCATGGATCCAGCCGCTAATCCTTCCGATATAAGAAAAATTCAACCTCGAGGGTGAAAAAGCCAAAATTGCGCTTTCTTCTAACGAAACGGCTATAGTGGATCTTAGGTCTGTTGGTTCTGCTCTTATTGAAACCTTGCCACGCTCCTTGTTGGAGCATATCGTTGAGGATTTGTCGATGGCAACTATGGGTGCTATGCGTTAAAATTTGAACGATTTGATCTTGTACTACACTCACTCTCACCTTTATAGTAACATATTCTTCCAGGGGCAAAAATCAACTTTACCGACATCGACAACGTAATATTAACAGGTGACTCGGGATATATTTCGAAAGTATATGAACTGGATGGCCGTTAGTTGATCAGAGTACATAGAGACAGATACTGACCTTCTTTCCAGATATACGAAGCCGTATCACAGGAATTTCCCGGTAGGATGCTGTCCAAGGGTCTTGGAGGCGATGCGACAGTTATTGGGGCAGCTTGTGACCTGGCCCTCTGGTTAGGGCCCAAAAAACCTGTCTACACGCAATATATTCCTGATTTTAGCCCTCTTGACCTTGGGATTGTAAGCAATGATACCCCTTCCTCATTTCATTCGTGGTGCTAGCTCTCCTATTATTGATGATGTGGGTTGCTAATGGCGCCTGTTAGGAGACTGTAGATGGACTCATGGCTACTGCCGCCCCACGAAACATGGTACCCTTCACAAGAAGCCTAAACTTCTCAACCGCCATCGACGGACAGACAGCCATGTCGATTAGGGTCCTCTAGGGCCAACGTGTCCTAGCTGCGAATGATCTTGTTATCAGCCGAATTCGAGCTTCCCCTTGCGCCGGCACCAACAGGGATTCCTCGCGTCGAGATTACTTTCCAAGTTGTTCGCCACTGCCACTGCTTTATCAACGCGGTCTTGATCAATGATTAAGCTGCTAGCGAAGAATTCATATATGAACCGGGTCGTCCACGTTAGTGCGATTGATCTCGGTGAGGACCCACTCCTAGCGTGATGAGAAATAGGGCACATCGACTGAAGCTGAAGTAGAAACAAAAAAGAGCGAGAATATCGTAATAGTTGGTTGTCACAGGGATAGCGAAAAATGGGGCGTCGAGGATGTCGTGAAATACAACACACTTGGGCACCCTATACAACTTAGTGAGCTGCTGCGCAATATCGAAAAGGTCCGGGGAGATCTTACTACATCGTGGTATATAGGACCTCGAGAATGTTTAAGAACTCAAAGCGTTGAAAGAGTCGTTCTTATATTTGTAAGTATCAAGATCTAATCGATCAGGACTTCGTCTTCTTGGACATAGATGTTAATTGCCCGCCTTGGCAACCCAGAGCCCAGCCGTTCGTCGGGGAACTCAAATACGAGGTTATTAATAGGGTGGGAGGGGGGTCTATAGGACAACACAATGAGCTTTAAGGCTAAATAAGTAAATCTAAGAAAAAGCTACCAGCAATGAATATAGCCAAACTATCCAGGTAATCGATCTTGTCTAGACTAAAACAGTATAATATATGCATTAGAGTCCTATTTATTTATTAAGACAGCTTCTTGCCCAGAGCCGTCCATGTCAGACCTATAACAGAGACAGCGCACAGCTGAAAGCTCCAAACCTGGCAAAAGGGTCTGCTAATGTCTTCCATTGTGTCTAACGGGCTGGGCACGGGCCATACACGACGACTCTGTGTTCGGACGCTTCCGTTGACAAAAGTATTTTTTTGACATGGCAAGCAAGAATACCATGATCCTCTATGTTATCTATTGTTGTCTTAGCGTCTGTTGTAGGCTTAGTTATAAAGAGAAGAAATTTTGAGGAATAAAAACGTTACTAAAAAGAAAGAAAGAAAAAAAGGAAAAAAAAAAAAAAAAAAAGGAAAAGTGTTGTTTGTAATCTCAGGACGAGCTCCAACATGGGCGCATATCATGAGTTGTGACTCCAGATAAAGGTGTCGCCCCCAGAACTTCAACTATCTCCATCAATTCAAGTCTTGGAACAGAAGCTAGCCGATAGCCGTTGAGTCACTGGAGCCCATCCCTTGCGAGACTACAAACTGAGGCGCGGTGACAATGTGCTGTGGTATTAGTGGTTATAATGGAATCAAGTCGCTGTATTGCCGGACTTCTACCGGGCTTGGTGGCTGGTCTGTGCGTGATGAAGCAAACAAATACAAGAATTTAAGCTCGACTGCTTTGTATGTCCTTCTTGACAGTGGCGGTGATATACCATCTACTCGTCAGCGGCTAAAACACATAGCGGGGCTTCTCTGTTGCTTGACCCAGCTGTCAAAATGCAAAGTGAGCGGGTAAATCTGGGGTCAACTTCCTGACCGCCTGATATCAATTGATCTAAACAAGTATCTTTCCCACATGTCTCCGTCCTTCAAACGACAAGACGAGAGAAAGAGGGAGGGAGAGAAAAGACCGACAATATGGGACAGAAAGAAAAAAAAAGGAAGCTTGTAGAGCTCACTTGAGAGAGTTCATCCTCTCATGGTGCTACCATGGGCAATGACTGCATGGTCTCTCATTTCATCTGCTCCCTTGCTGTCTCGTGGAGACCAGGGTTCTGTTTTGCAATTAGACTTGCTTGGCTCAGGTGGTCCTCTCCGCTCTTGGGGTCCCTGTCTGGCTTAGGCTTGTTGCTCCTTGAAATCTTCTCGGACTTCAATTTCTCAAGTGAAGTCGCTGAGCTTGTGCGCGCGATTGGAAGTCGAACCAATATTGGCCATGATGAACTCTGGATTTGTCATAGGGGTCATGATGGTGATGCCGTTGTCATGTCTGGCGTTTTAGGAGGATTAAATATACACTAATACTTGGATAGATAGTTATTGATATTGCTACAGCCTTGCGGCTCGTTGTGGAGAGATGAGCACGCATACTAGACTAGAGCTGCAAAGTCTTGCTAGCTCCTCCACGCGGTCTTGGAAAGTTCGTCCTTTGATGCGAGGAGACATCCCGCAAACACTCGATACTGGTTAGGGAGATATAACCATATCCGCGCCATTTCCATCCGATAGTTGCATGAATGAGGCGGGGGTTTAGCTCGATATCGATCTAAGCCTCGATCGGCGAAAATGCACCGGAACCGCCATCCTCGTCCAAGCCCTGCAATTCCCGACACAGTAATTTTCACCACCACCTGACTCCGTGTACATGTACCTCTAGTCTATTCTCGGCGTGTGCAAAACTTGCTCAACTTTCAAATCCCGTCGCTCTCATTCGCGTGGTTCTGGGTCTGGTTCGGTGACTCAACCAATTGTGCGGGTCGAGGATGAGGCTCATGATACACCGCAGAATCCCGCCAGTGCGATGGCAATCTGCGGCAATTTACCACTATAGATAGCGAATGCGGGCTATTGGCATGTGTCGGCGTCGGGCTCGGGGTTACGGACCTGGCGATTGTGACGATTGGGCCTGGTCCCCCTATGACTGGCTCGTTGCGATACGAGGCGCGTCTGGAGGCCATTCCACCCGGGCTTGCGTATCTGCTGTGGCTCGCGACCAGGACAATGGCGGTGGAACGGGATCTTCTTTGTTTTCTAGGCGCTGGTCCAAGCCGCACATCATCTACACGTCATCTTGTCAGCTCCCCGTCCAGGTCGGGATACCGGAAATGCAGTGATAGCTAGTCAGAGCCCTAAATAAAAGCGCGGCCTGCGCCGTTGCTTACCCTCCTCCCTTTGTTGACCAGACCAGACTGTAATCAACGCCAGATCTCCCTTGGTGCTGTTCGAGTATTCTTGCAGGCTACTCATCATCGTACACTTTGTGTCGGACAGCAACTCCGTACCTTAGCTTCGGCCTCGATGCTATCCACCAGAGCACACACGACAAGGCTTTGCTCGCCAAAGCAGGCCGCCCAGCTTTCCCGAGCTTTAGCGCCACTTGTAACAACGTCAACATCGCCACTGGGCAAACCAGCTGGCATCCGTCTGGCCTTCATTCCTGCCGTCTCACAAAACCATCACCATAACCAATCATATGGCAGCACGAGGGCCTTCTCGACAACACCCGCAAACCACATGAAGGACTTCTTCCCAGCAAAAGAAACAGAGAACATCAGAGAAACGCCGCCCGCGTGGTCGCATCATGGCTACACCGTAGCAGAGATGCTACAGGTGGTGCCGACCCACCGCAAGCCGGAGACATGGGGAGATTATTTTGCCTGGAAGTTCATGCGTTTCTGTCGCTGGGGTATGGACACTTGCACGGGGATGCGCAGCGAGCAAAAGGTCGACAAGCTGAACCCTACCACCGCCACCCACTCCATCAAGCCCTTGACCGAGTCGCAGTGGATGATCCGCTTCTTGTTCCTCGAGTCCATCGCCGGTGTTCCGGGCATGGTAGCCGGGATGCTGCGACATCTCCATAGCCTTCGAAGACTCAAGCGCGATAACGGATGGATCGAGACGCTGCTTGAGGAAAGCTACAACGAGCGGATGCATCTCTTGACGTTCATGAAGATGTGCGAGCCAGGTATGTTTGAACATGACATTTTCCGCGTAAATCTCCAAGACCGGTCAATCTATTCCCCCCTCTCACTCCTATCATTCTAACCGGAGAATGGAAAGCTAACCATAATCACCCCGCCACTAGGCTGGTTCATGAAACTCATGATCCTCGGCGCGCAAGGCGTCTACTTCAACGGGCTGGTGCTCTCGTATCTGATCTCGCCCAAGATCACGCACCGGTTCGTCGGGTATCTGGAAGAGGAGGCCGTGCACACCTACACGATGGCCATCAAGCAGATCGACGAGGGCCACCTGCCCAAGTGGTCGAGCCCAGACTTCCTCGTACCTGACATTGCTGTGAAGTATTGGAAAATGCCCGAGGGCAAGCGCAGCATGCGCGACCTCATCATGTACATCCGCGCCGACGAGGCCTGTCACCGCGGCGTCAACCACACTCTCAGCAATCTCGACCAGAAGGAGGACCCGAACCCATTCGTCAGCGACTATAAGGGCGGCAGGTCCCCACCGAGACCCGCTCTCAAAGGCGAGGGTTACGAGCGGGCAGAGGTCCTATAAACCGCCCACTTACACAATAGATTGGCCGAAAAGAGGAGGGGGGTGGGGGGAATAGACATTGCCGCATCGACTATCTTTTCGTTTTTTCTTTTTTATGTTTTCAGTTCTACACCATGCATTCTTACGGCGTTGGGATGGATGGAAATGAGGAAGAGAAGGGGGGGGACAGGGTATAAATCGGTTCGATACCCCCATCCATACAGATAGATCGCGACACCACGGGTTAGATTAGATTAGAGGAGCAAGCATTCGGGTCGGCGTTCCCTGGTGATACTGGGACGGGTAGATCTGTTCTCTCCACACACTGAATAGAGCAATCTCTCTTCTTCGTTTATCTTCAGTCTGTTTCGGTTCTTAATGGTTTATTTTACCGGTGTGCTTGGAACATTCGATAAAGAGCACCTGGAGTGGGATGAATTCTGCATGCTGGCTTGTTTCTCTCGAATCTGGCCTCTTGGTCGGGTAGAGTACCAGAATGATCTAATTATCATTATGCATTAAGGTCTGCTTGAGATTGTTGTGTGAAAGGCGTTTTGACATGTATTATAACAGCACATCAGGAACTGAGCCAGTGAAGTCCTCATTCACCCCCAGGAGCCTGTGACTTAATTTCAACGAGTTCACTGATTCGACACTCACAAGCAGGCGTAGCATACGCCATTTTGCCCACGATTTTACCCTCGCAGACAACCAAGCCAATGCCTTCAGCAATCGTGTCGTCATAAAGCAACCCGGGGACCCGATACATCTCAGCCGCGGCAGTGGCCAGGGTCGGAGGATCCCAGACAGTGACCCTGAAGATGAAGTCCCGAGAGCAACCCTTGCATTTCACGGCTGCCAGGCCTTCCAGCTTCTTCCTGTACCACTGCGCTTCTTCGGACGCGGCCTTAATCCTGGATAGCGAGGATTGCTTCTCGGGAAGTCCGAGACCCAGCACGGATAGTAGCTTATTGGAGACTTGCAGCGTCTCTGACCGGTTCTCGCCTTGAAAAGCGAGGTAGCTGAACCGCTCGACGAGTTTTCGAATAGCGTTGAGGTCTGCGGGTTGAGGCTCGTCATCATCCACGTAGATGGCCGATGGCGTGGAGAAGACCCCTTTCCGCGCGGCGGAGGGGAAAATACGGGATATGGCGCTGTAGAAAGTCTTCGGACATGGCCCGCTGATGTCTATGATCCTCCTTGCGACTCGATGGAAGACTGACTCCGCGCTGCCGAAGAAATCGTAGTGTTCGAAGCTCTGCACTACGCCGATTGAGTCCAAGTTGGGCTCGATCTTGCCGCCGCGGATGATGACGTGGGATTTGGCTCGTTGACGACATGTCCCGTAATCCCACACATTGTGGGAGATCTCGGAATATCCGCGCAGCCACGGGGCTCTTGGATCGGAGTCTTCGGAATCCAAGGGAAGGAAGAGTAGGGGTGAATAGTCCCCGCTCTTGAGAGCATCCCAGCACAAAGCTAGATACGATTCAAAAGTGTTGTCAGAGAAGATGGTATTGATCTTGGATTCATCCTGGCGCAGATTGAGGAGGAATCTAAGGCTGAAGAAGTAGTCGCGATGGTCTCGACATGCCTTCTGACCGATGATGAACATGGCTGCACCAAGCGTGCGAAGTCTGGGATCCTGGTGCTTCCACGTCTGTTGATCGTCCCAGCATGCTCGCTTCGACCATTGGAATCCTTTTGCCTGAGCAAGTTCGTTGAATCGGCTCTGGCCAAGCCTGCTGATATACTTGCCTAAGTTTGCCCCGGCAACATCACACAGGTCGGCGGCGGGCTCGTCAAAGATGTCATAGTATCGAGATAGGATTGTTGCTTTTCTGCTCTGTATGTACTCGAGCACAACCCACATACGTTCAAAATAGCGTGAATTCGTCAATTCCGCAATGCTCTCAAGAAAAACACTGTAGCTAGGAGGGTTCACTACATGATTAAGGTGCGATAGCGAGACGTCATGTAGATGCATGATCATGCAATCAGGATAGGAGTAAATTTTCGGAAGTTGTAAGAGTAGTTGCTGCTGTGTGGCAGTCTGCCACTGGGGCACGCTAATGTAGTCGTGCCAGACTTCTACACGACCAAAGTGCCTGGTCAGGGCTAGGAGTGACCGTATAGGAACCTGATATCCGAGCCGTATAGCAATGGGCGTCGGCTCTCTAGCCACTTGGGCTTGGGATACTCCCTCGTGCCAGACATGGGAAATAGGGATGTACTTGATCCTTTTCGATTTCAAGCATTTAAAATGTCGGTTGAAAACTCGAACCGGGTGGGGAGCAATGGGTAGCTGGGTAATATCGCTGGTATCTTCGCCAAGATCTTCATCCGTCTCGAAGGTAAACGTCCGAATTGGGGGCTCTTCTTTATCTATGAAGTCTTGGTGGCACACTGCACAGGGTGAATCAAGTCCCGACCTCCATATATGCGACAGGTACCTCGATTGGGCAACCTGTTGCCGTACAGAGCCGAGGTATATGATAATGGTCGGCTCCTGCGCTGACGATTTGGATTCTTCCGTGACGGTAATTTCAGGCTCGTCAGAGAGCCAGATCGGCGAACAAGCTCTTGCGCCAGAGCCAAGTCCACTATCGTGATGCTTCAGAGATGCATTGCCAATCTCCGAGTTTTGAGAAAGGTCGTCATATCCTGAATCCGTCCGACGGCGTTTCGGCCTCGGCTCCTCATCATCTTCAATTACCAGTCTGCTCATCGCCCCGGCACCTGCGCTGACGATAGGGCTTCTACAGAGCCTTTTCTAACTGTGCTTGGTGAATCTTGGCACTAACCAGCAGCTCGAGGAGAGCGAGCTTAAACCGATATATAATTTCGTTGTAACAGAAAGTTGAAGTTTGATGCTCACCAGATCGGACTTTCCTATTGGACGAAGACAAGTGCTTTGGCTTGAGATATGTGACCCCGAGGACAAATGAAAAACAAGGGCGTAATGAGGTATACCGAGGGAGGGTGAGGTGTTCCTCAACCACTGTTGACGTACATCAATTGGCTCACAGCAGATCAATTGAGAGCGCTGGTTTCAGTCCTCAATAGCCAGGGCATCGGCGTTCCAGATAATCAAGAGGAAGGGATACCAATATGGACGGACATACCTAAGCAGTTAGTTACCGTGCGCATAGCGGCCATACGAGAGAATACCACGGTGCTTAACAGACACTCGAGATGAAAGTCATGAATAAACTTGCTAGAAGCGCGCTAATCGGTATTAAGAACCTAGATAGCTCCTAACTAAAAAAAAAAATCAAATAAATCATCCAGAAACTACCTTCCCCTCCGTCCTTCCTAAAACCCCCTATATAATCCTCCC
The DNA here is from genome assembly GCA_023159155.1 of Ustulina deusta. NCBI lineage: Eukaryota > Fungi > Ascomycota > Sordariomycetes > Xylariales > Xylariaceae > Ustulina > Ustulina deusta. The sequence continues at coordinate 220,039 of JAJNNX010000061.1, forward strand.
TTCTATCCATAGCATTCATACCCACCACGCCGAAGGGACGGTGGGTGGGGAGAAAAACGACTGTCCCAATCACGATCACTTCGCGTGGGAAAGTGAGGTAAAGAGAGAAGAAATCCCTCACGGAGCCTTTGGCGCGAAGGCACCCCTATATAGGGGTCGACTATTTTGTAATCCAGAAGTCTAAACCTTCATTTTTTCCTTATTATTGCAGTAGATAGTTTACACCTATACCGTTAAGCGCTGTTTATTCATTTGGTTATTCGCGTTATTGTAATAAAAATATCTTGAAGGGAAGGGAGTAGTGTGAATAAGTTGCCAAAACCCAACCTTGCTGATATTTCTCCCTAAGCACAACGCAATGAATTCTAGACACGTCGAGTGCCTTAACAATGGAGACGGGGCAGCGCTAACTAACGTATATCGCGCTAATTCATGTTAACTCCGTGGGTTTAACTGGGCTACTCCTTGCTTGCAGCAGAGGTGTTGTGCGCAATGAGGATTAGTGGTGTGCTTTTGTAGCTGTACACTAGTACTCCTACAACAGTGTATTTTTGGGCATAGGAGGTGATTATATTCCACAGCCTCGAGATTCACTATATAACATCGTGTATAGATGGTGAGTATTTAGCATTATGAACATTTAGGAATACCTACTATAAAAGATTCGGCATCTAGAAATAAAGCGTTCTATTTTTCGGTTTGCGCGCTGGATGGGGATGGCATCAATGTAGACTCAACCACCGTCCAGACTAGCACGCTAGCATGGGCTGGAACTTGAAATCAAAACTTGCGACCTCAATACTCTAGCTGACGCTTCCTGTTCCTTGCGGACTTCTCTGTTTTATGTTGACCCACAACCAGGTTTGCTGGCGCGTACTTTGCTGGCCGGTGAGGTCCTCAACTAACCATCAAAATGCGGCTACTTGATACGACTACCTTTGAATTACGCTATGGCAACTAGAGTAGCTTTCGCTAGAAAGACTGTGCAATATTGTCACGGTAGGCGTGGAAATCACCTTTATCGAGCTCAAAAACTATACTACAGAGCTTAGGACAGGCACAAGGCCCCTGAGTTCTCCGGTGGACAAAATCTGCGGTGCACAAGAGACTGCTTGGAATCAAGGCATCAAGTGGATACAGATCGACACTTGCCGCATCAACAACAATAGCGCGATGGAGGAGTCTGAGCTTATCAATTCCATGTCGAAGTGCTATTACCGCGAAGCAAAGCTGCGTATTACCTATCTAGCTGACGTGAAGAGGGACGTCGGACTCCCTATCACGTGTTCAAAGATCTTCAAACGTACATATCATGAAGAGCCGCCAGAGTAGTTCTTGCGAAGATGGACTCTGCAGGAAAGACCTCTACGTTCCGCGTGAACCGCCCAAATGGCCGTCCCCGAAACAGTCGCCAGATGGACTTGGGACCTGGGAACAACAAAAAAAACAACCTCCCCAAGCGCCGGGTCTATCTCGAGGATCTGGAGATCCTCGCCTTCGCTACTTGTGGCGAGATATAACGGAGGTTTCCGAGGATGAAAACCGAGAGGGAACGCGCAATGGGCAAATTGGAGCTAGTACGCGGTCTAAAGCCTCCCTGCCCTTGTGCCCCTTTCCCGCTTCCTGACATGTCCCTAAGCTTCTTCAACGAGGTATATGGGACGCGGACGGCGTATGGCTCGATTTGCATGACGATAATGAGACGGCGACGGCCCGTTGCAACATCTTGAAGTGAATACGGTGAAGAGTATATAGTAAAAAGGTAGGAATACGTGCGTAGGGCCCAAGAAGCTTGGAGACAGCTTCTTGATCTACACCTTAGCGTTTGTGATGAAGAGTGGTGCTATGAGATACTTCGAATCAAGAGGGACTTGGGCGACTCACTATTACCGTATGTTGGAGAAACAGCAGATGAGTCGGTTGCCCAGCCGAAGGAAGCAAACAAGCTGTGGGAAGAAGCATGGAATACTCTCGCGCGACCCCAGACCATCCGGAGGGTTTAGCCCTAGCAGAACGCCTTCGAAAATTTACTCCTAGTCAGAAAGCCATGGTAGAAGATTGGATCGAGTCCACTATGCCCCCTTCTTTAACGGAGGGAACAGGAGAACGGCCTGTTGAGAGGACATTGCACGAAGACTTGAGAAGGGATAGAGATAGGCTGGCTATGCGCCCGATAAGCCGCACCTACAACGACACGACGTGACAGTGTCTACGTCACATAACAAAGTCTGTACCGTGTGGACTCAGCAGGAGCGAGCGTTGACACTTACCCGAGAAGAAGAGTTTCTACACCATCATCGACGTAGGCCTACTGGTCCCCGGTGACAGCAAGCCTTATAAGAAAGGCACGCTTATGACCGAATATCAGATGATCGTGTGAGTAGGTCCCGTGGCCATGACGCCCGTCAAGTGCGCGGGGGCCGCGTGCTTGAGAAGCTGTCTGAAGGCAATGTGCTCTGGTGTATGACATCACCGCTGTCAGAAGCAGATGCCTTTGCGTCTTCCGTTCACCTGTAGCTCTGTGATTTCAGTCGACTGATCTCAAAGTAGTTGAGCTATTCAACAATGGCATGGGAAACGGGGATTCGAGCGGACTTGTTTCTCAGAATAGGTGCATCGTAAAGCATGTGTATGCTGTTGAAGAGTCTGGGACTCGGGGGCTACATACGCCACGCCCGTTGATGTAGGCGATCTTGCCGTCGTCTTCTTTCAGCCGGGTCCGTTAGCCTGGTCAAGTCTAACCATCGCCGTTGTTGTGAGCGTTACCTAGATGTCAACGCCTTGTGGACTGTCGCTACGCAGGCTCTTCACGATAACAGCCTGACACTCATGATAATGGGTGGCGTAACTCGGATCCGCTTGACACAAGGTTAAGAACATAACACTTCCAAGTGTAGAGCGGAGATTTCTATACAATCTACACGCTGCATCGTCTCTTGGTTTAGACGAAGACATTGTTCCCGGTATCTACCAGTGCTCATCAATCTTGATTCTAGAAGTCCTTGAGCAAAGCTGCCGAATCTATCTCGCCAGACCCTGAATCCAGAATGAAAAAAAAGTCCAAATTCCGGAAGCCTTACAAAATTGCCCTGCAGTTCCAACCTCATACATAACTATTGAATCGCCTAATTGGATTCATTTGGTATAATTTACATCGGTATTTGCGATTTGCACCACCAATGGAGGAAGGGACATGCCTTGGCTAACCAGTAGTTACCGTGCGCATAACAACCATCGAGAAAATAACACGGCGTCTAGTAATTGGGTTAGGTAGCTGAGATGATGAGGGTGGGGCTGAGTTGAGCGGATTTGTGGAAGACACAGGACCCGGATACCTTACCTTTCTCATGGCTCAACGGCCTATTCAGGACTAGCGCTTCCATTCCTGCCATAGTGTACACTACAGTCCCCAGACTACCGCACCTACCACGTACAGCACCTTACCTCAGTACCTAAGGTCTGCTAAGGTATACTAGATAGCTTACCGGGTGAAAGCTCCAACCAGATCTCATCTGGTCTGTGCGCCACCCGTTCTGCCGTTCGCTTTTGTGGCCGCTCTCGTCAGTCTCTTCTTTCCTCCGGAAAAAGTCTCCATTGCCAAACCTCCCCCAATACCAACCAGCGTCCTCGCATCTCCTCTCCGTCAATTGCAGTCCCCTTGCAATTGATTTTCCTTCAGCCTCGAGGACTTCACACACCTCTCTAATATGTTCCGCAACGCCCTCCGCCAGTCCTCGCGCGCCGTGAGCGCCCTCTCTGCCAGTGGCAGAGTCGCTGCTGTAGGTCGACCTTTCCGCCATCCATGTCCATCTCAACGCCATCGATAGCCGCCCGCAATTGCGATCGGTCCATCAGCAACGCCAACCCGAAGCTCAATTGGGCCTTTTGCCGCTGTTTTCGATGTCGTCTGGGGAGCTTGTCGAGCTCGCAGAAGCTTGGGCGTGCCGTGGCTCTCGGACACTTTCGGCTAACCCTGTTTTTTTTTCCGCAGACACGAAATGCCGCACCCGCCGCCATGAACGTCCAGGCCCGGTCCTACGCCGCCGATGCGAAGGCCTCGCCCACCGAGGTCTCATCCATCCTGGAGCAAAGGATTCGAGGTGTTGCCGACGAGTTCAACCTTGCTGAGACTGGCCGTGTTTTGTCTGTCGGGTATGTGGATCTGTCCAGGGCGACATTTTTCCGTCAACGCAACATCCCGGAGATAGCCTCAACATCATCTCCACCCGTCAACTAGCCGCCACCTCGATGCTGGCCGAAGGAGCATTGTCTTGTCGCCCACGAAACAATGTTGCTGCGGTCATCCCATTGTTTTAATTAATGAGGGATATTTTGTCGCTAACATGCGAGTCTGACAGTGATGGTATTGCCCGTGTGCACGGTATGGCCAACGTACAGGCTGAGGAGCTTGTCGAGTAAGCTGACTTTCACTGTTCGAACCTGGCAAACAACGTTCTTCTAACACTGAACAGGTTTGCCTCTGGTGTCAAGGGAATGTGCATGAACTTGGAGGCTGGCCAAGTCGGTGTGGTGCTTTTCGGTTCTGATCGTCTGGTCAAGGAAGGTGAGACTGTCAAGCGTACAGGTCAAATTGTGAGCCGCTCCTCATACCTGACGCAAGACTTTGCATCTCTAATCGCCTGAGGTTATAGGTTGATGTCCCCGTTGGCCCTGAGCTGCTCGGTCGTGTCGTCGATGCTCTCGGTAACCCCATCGATGGCAAGGGACCTCTTAAGACGAAGGAGAGGCGTCGTGCTCAGCTGAAGGCTCCTGGTATCCTGCCTCGCCAGTCCGTCAACCAGCCTGTGCAGACTGGTCTTAAGTCTGTCGATGCCATGGTTCCCATCGGCCGTGGCCAGCGTGAGCTTATTATTGGCGACCGTCAGACCGGAAAGACCGCTGTTGCTCTGGATGCCATTCTCAACCAGAAGCGATGGAACGACGGTAACGACGAGTCCAAGAAGCTTTACTGCGTCTACGTTGCCGTCGGTCAGAAGCGATCTACCGTTGCTCAGCTCGTCAAGACTCTAGAGGAGAATGATGCCATGAAGTACACCATTGTTGTTGCTGCTACTGCTTCCGAGGCCGCGCCTCTTCAGTACCTTGCTCCTTTCACCGGTTAGTTCTTTCCACACTTTGTTTTCACATTACATCAGAGCAAACCTTGTCCTCCTTTCCTGTTTCACCTCGGACCGATGCTCCTGCTCAATTGTCAGGATGATCCAGTCTGGATTCCACAATGGCGACGAGCACAAGTGTCTTCCCTCCCTTCCCTTCTGTCAACCCAATTTTCTCCGCTGTTGAAGCAGTTTCTCCGGTTGTCAAACCATTTCTTTCATCGTTGGAGGAGTTTCCCCAGTTGTCAAACCAGTTTTCTCATCGTCGGAGGAGTTTTCTCCGCTGCTGAAGCAATTTTTTCCGCCGTTGAAGCAATTTTCCCCATACCGGTTCCGAGAGCATTTAACTCCAAGGGGCATCTTGACAAGCACAATAAATCCAAGAAACACCTCAAGAAAGTCGCCAGCGCGAACTCTTAACGTTTCTTCCCGTTCTACTTTCTCCAGATTCATCTTGCCTCAACCCAGATTTATCTTGTTCCAGTTTCTAACTATTTAATCAGGAGCCAGCATTGCGGAGGTATTCCGGGACTCCGGAAAGCATGCGCTGATCATCTACGATGATCTGTCCAAACAAGCTGTTGCGTATCGACAGATGTCGTTGTTGCTTCGACGCCCCCCTGGACGTGAGGCCTACCCCGGTGATGTTTTCTACCTGCACTCCCGTCTCTTGGAGCGCGCTGCCAAGATGAACGACAAGCTCGGTGGAGGTTCCATGACCGCTCTCCCCATCATTGAGACCCAGGGTGGTGATGTCTCAGCCTACATTCCTACCAACGTCATTTCCATCACTGACGGTCAAATCTTCTTGGAGGCCGAGCTGTTCTACAAGGGTATCCGACCTGCCATCAACGTCGGTCTGTCCGTGTCTCGTGTCGGTTCGGCTGCTCAGCTTAAGGCCATGAAGCAAGTCGCTGGATCGCTGAAGCTCTTCTTGGCCCAGTACCGTGAGGTTGCCGCCTTTGCTCAGTTCGGTTCCGATCTCGATGCTGCCACTAAGCAGACTTTGAACCGCGGTGAACGCGTAAGTACATCTAATTATTTGCAGATCGCTTGGTGTGATGCTAATCATGCCGTCTACAGTTGACCGAGCTCCTCAAGCAGAAGCAGTACTCTCCCATGGCCGTGAATGAGATGGTTCCCCTCATCTTTGCTGGTGTCAACGGATTCCTCGACGCAGTTCCCGTCAGCAGAATCCTCGAGTGGGAATCGGATTTCCTGGCTCACCTGAAGACGAACGAGAGTGGGCTCCTTGCTACCATTGACAAGGAGGGTGCCATCAGCAAGGACCTTGAGGCCAAATTACGGGATGTCATCACAAGCTTTACCAAGAGCTTCGTATCGTAAAGTATTTGAATTATATTAGAAAGGAGGTTGGCGGGGGCTACTGTCTATACCTAAGGATCTTTGTGGGAGGATCTTGTTTTGTTGGAGGCGGCGAATGCGGAATGGTGCTGAATACTGAGGATACGGACTAGAAGTGGAAAAATCCCCAGTTCCAGCCCTTGTAAATTAGAGCCAAAAACTCAAAGAGCACCTGATTCCTTTTGTCTTGTAAACTTGAACAATCTATAATTGTGAAATATTCATTACTCTGTTTAATGGCAGACCTATACTTTACGAAAACAAATGTTGTTACCTTAGTTCATAGTAAGCAGTAAGCTCCCGAGTCCCTATAAACACCGTATAACCTCTGTATAAATGCTTTGTAAAGGCTCTATAAATGCCCTATAAATGTCGTATAAATGCCCTATAATTGCTTTATAAATACTATATAGATGGTTTATTTTATCATTGAGCACAAACTGAAATATTGCTAAATTATACTGCTTGACTAAATCTATAAGCCTTCATCTGAACATACGATCTACCGTCTCGAACATACTTAGTACAATAATTGATGCTACAGTACCGAAGGGACAAGGGTTTTAGCTCCACATTTCCGGCAACTTGACATCATTGACCCCGGTCATAATTTTGTCCAAACATCTAACTACAGGATATATCATGTGAGATTACAATCACAATTAAACTATATTTGTGCTTTACCCCAGCCGCCCAAATGACTGAGCAGGCGAACGAGATGTCGTCGGCAACGAAAGGGGTCCTCAACAAGGTGCGCCAGATGGTGCCACCGATGCTCGAAAAGTTCCATAAAGGTGTGATGGCACATGTCTAGACTACCCTGACGCCCAGCAGGCTGACGATGCCTGGACCTGGATTTTAGGTCAACTAGGTCGTGTAGCTGTTATTGGCGGCAGCGAAGACTACACTGGCGCGCCTTTTTTCTCCTCCCTCTCAAGTGCGCGGTTAGGTTGCGATATGGTGCGTGATAATATCTCTCTCTCTCTCTCTCTTTCTCTCTTTCTCTCTCTCGTCTCGGCACGATGATAGATATGATTTGGTCCCTTGCACTGGGAGTCCCCGCGCGTTCGCACGCCTTTGGTGCCTAAAAGTCTACATGGATATATCAGGGGTGAGAGCATAGAGCTGAAAGAGTGAGTGTATTGATTTCTCTATCTCTCTATCTAGTCACATGTCATCTGCACGCCCGGCGCCGCCGCTGTCATCAAGACCTACAGTCCGAACCTGATGGTGCACCCGCTGATGCGGCAGTCCCCTTCCCCCTCCTCGCCGGACAGGGGGGAGGACGCCGAGCAAGTCGCGGGCCGCGTCATCGACATGCTGTCGCGCCTCCACGTGCTCGTCGTCGGCCCGGGTCTCGGCCGCGACCCCCTGATGCATGAGACGTGCGCACTCGTGCTGGCCGCCGCCCGCGAGCGCAAGATGCCCGTCGTTCTCGACGCCGACGCCCTCGCCCTCGTCATTCAGTCGCCTGAGCTTGTCACGGGCTGGCGCGAGGTCGTGCTCACGCCTAACGTCGTCGAGTTCGGCCGGCTGTGGAAAGGCGTGTTCCCGGATGATGATCGGCAGCAACTGGATGGAGCCGAGGAGTCCGCGCAGGTAGAGGCCCTCTCGAAAGCCCTTGGCGGTGTTACGATCGTCCAGAAAGGGAGGCAGGACTTTGTTAGCAATGGCGAGACGACACTTGTCGTCGATCTCCGGGGCGGCTTGAAGAGATCCGGCGGCCAGGGCGATACCCTCACGGGCTGCATCGCCACCTTCCTTGCCTGGCGCAAGGCGTATCTGGATCGCCTTTGGGATCACGCCGGGGAGCTACGGGAGACTGAGACGTTGGGCCTTGCGGCTTTTGCCGGCGCTGCTGTCACGAGGGTGAGTTAAGCGTCTTGTGGTGGATTGGGGCTCTATTGTAATGGTGTCATGAAAATGCTGCTGGGAGACAAGGTGTGTTGCTCTAGTGCTAAAGCTTACTTGGTGGGTAGGAGTGCTCCCGTCTCGCTTTTGAGAAGCACGGTCGAAGTTTGCAGGCGAGCGACTTGACGGAACAAGTTCACGTCGCCTTCATGAACATCTTTGGCGAGCCGACGAGGTACGATTGCTCTCCTCTGCTTTACTTCGAATGTGGGATACCAGTTGAAGGAGAGACCGGGACTAACTAACGTGTTATAGCTAGGATACGTCAAACCGCACATCTCTAAGGACCGACCATAATTAGAATGTGATGCAGAGTTTTTTCTGCTGGAATTTTGTATCGCTATAACAATGTGTAGCTTGGATTCGCGATGCTAGATACGAATACGTGAGCACCGCAGGTAGCATGATGTTTCATGAGCCCATGTGTGTATAATGGATTTTCGCTTATCATAGGAAGATTCGCGGGGGAAGATTGTATGCACAGAAGCCGTGGGAACCGCTCACGGGGGTGCGAGCTATTGTTATTAAACCTCTCCAGCATTTCCCCAAATCCTAGTATACTTGCAGAAAATAGGCATCAAGAGTGAAAAAACAATATCACGGATATCTATGCCTGGCAGCATCTGCAACTTGAAATTCTCAGAACTTCTGCAATGCAATATTTTCATTATCTGCTTGTAGAATCTCTCATCGGAGTCTTAGTCAAGGCATCCACCCACGCCATGACACACTGGCGTTGCTTTCAAAGCCTTTTTAGCGCACCATAGAGACTGGGAGTAATGTAAAATGGGCATTCATCAACTTGGATTTTGCCGTTGGGGTCGACATCACCCCAGGTATATGAGACAGCGATGTATGTCAGTGTCAGTGTCTCAGCCTCTAAGGACGCGTGAAGGATCTCGCATTTGATCATTGACATATTTGCCGGGAGGAGACGAACAAGTCGAAATTCGGTTGCCTGAATTGGGTGATATTGGAAGGGTGCTTCTCCTATGGAAGTAGGAATAGAATTAGTCGCTATTATTGAAGACAACGTGAGCTTGGTTCTATCATAGGTTAAGGACAGCGATGCTTCGCCAGGACCAACATTCCCTGACCAATCTAGACTCCAACCACGACTTTGGGACCATCGTCGGTTATTCTGGTACTCGGGTTGACGTGGTCGCGCTTTTGATATCCCATGGGATTTTCTCTGACGCTGGCTGTGTCTCTTATTTTCAGGCGGCAATGGAAGGTTTAGACGATCAGAGCTATAAACCCGCCGTCCACTTGGACTTCTTTGTACGTAAGGACTGAACACAGGATCCAACATATGGTCTTGGAGGGATCAGTCAGACAGCAGCCATTGCTTTCTAGTGTTGTCGATCCTATAGGGTCCATAGGGCAAGTCATACCGAGGGTGTCAGAAGTGGGTGTTCCAGAGTGAATAGACAGACCTATCTGCGGTCAGGAAATAGGTAGGTAGTAGTCAAGGCTCAATAGAGTGGTCAATTGATTCCTGAACTTCCCAAATATCTAGGGGGGCGTCACCCATATATATACAGAATCCACTATATCCACTCCCATAAGGTAGGTGTGACATACCCCTGACAGAGGGTCTACCGTAGGCATCCGTGGATGCAATTATCTGCTAGAGGTGATTTTCGTAGAATGCTGGAGGCCATCGAGATGAGGCGACCGGTGGGTTGGACACTGCCTGTGGATCTTGCACGGGAAATTGCCGTCCGTTGGGAACAACAAGCGGTCCATATAGAAGCGCCGGATCGGGGAGGAATGGATTCCTTTCTAATATAGGTCGTGGCTCCTTAATATCACGCTGTGCATCTGAAGGTACTACTGATAGGAACCTCAGAACATAGGGCCGCTCTGAGCCGAACGTCTGGAGATTGCCGGCTTGGGTGTTTTCCTGCTCATTTCCCGCTGCAATATCGATAGCTTGCTGTACTTGAAGTCTTCGAGATTTATGAGAGAATAGTGAATGAATATCACTTAAAGCGAGGCTCGCAATAAGCCTCTAATCTAGAGGAGGGGCTCGTTACCGAAAATCTAGCATGCGAGAATGCTGGCTTGATTGGTTTCTTGATCAAGTTGCATGCTCAGCGAGTCACAACCAATCCGAAGATTCCATGTTCGGTCTCTATAGCTTAGTCAAATATTGTAACCTGATGCTTACATCCTGCTTGCGCCGTAACACCTGCTACCATCTGCCACTGACTACAGCCACTGCTCAAGATCTCCCTGAGCCTCATCTCATTTGGAGAAGAACTTATATAGAAATATTGGTAGGAAGAAATGTTAGGTGTAAGGAGAAACTCTAATAACAATAACATGAGATGAGACGCTACTCCATGCCTAGATTATCCTAACTCGACCTAGATGGACGCCTCTGATGCTGTATAAGCTAGGCCGCTTTGTCCCTAGACAGCGCTTCGTGCTGGCGGGAGCTTACCTGACCATCATAGTCGCAGTTCCTTCGAGCCTTAATGAGATGGGAATGACCTATTCAGATACGAAACATGATGGCTGCATCTCCTCGTCAGCGTGCTGTGTCTAACTGGACACAATTGCGGAAGAACATCATGCTGTGTGCTTTTACATCGGTATAGACAATACCTATGAGTTGTTAGGAGGAGGGTCACGTGAAGAACTTAATCGTGTGGGCTACAAACTTACATGGTATGTAAGTAGGTAGGTAAGTAGGTACTTAATGCCCAGGACAAGGGCTCTGCAACATCAATACCTATCCCACTCGCTACCTAACCTACCCCTTAAATTTGCTGAAAGATACGAAGAGCACAATATAAAATGTAGCAGATTAATTATTTGGTTTATCTAGCAAGTTGCACTCGATGTCCACGCATAATGATTTGTATAATTTCTGTATTAAATCCCTCGGGCTATAACTGGATCAAGCTGAACGGTAAGAGGATATAATACTAGGTAGCAAACTCAAGTTCAAACAACCGTTCTAGAGGATATTATAAGCTTGAAAAGCGATTATCTTTCTACATGGGTAGAACAGTGGGGAGTGACCGTGAATCTTTCAAGTTCTACACAGAAGAAAATCAAGAACAACAGCGCGACGACAACCAGGATGGGCAGGAATATTGCCAAGACAGTCTATGTCGGATAGAGTACTCAGAAAGGCATAAGAAAAACGCAATAGGAATCGCGAGAGTGCTCGATGCGTGTTTGCTGTGCAGGGTAGGCGACTAAAGGAGCAACAAGACACTGCATTTAGTCTTGTACAATGCCATTGTCTGTGCATCTGTCACCGAGGCAGCCCGCGTTCGCATCGGGCTGGGTTCGAGGCAGACAGGAGAACACTAGGCCTAGTTCAATTACCCTCCTTCACGTAAATGCACTTTCCTTCATTTGGCGGACCGGCGGTCTCGCTTCTCTCTAAGATCGATTGGCTCGTACACACAGCAGGTTGCCGTGTGATAAGACAGGATGCCAGGAACGAGTACAAAACACAAGCTGATAGTGTGTTGGGGACTGTCTCTCGGTGCATCTACACTGTGAATGTATACCAGCTGAGCGAAGGCTGTTTTTTGCAATGACATGTCAGTATTCTGCTTAGGAATCATCGAAGATTGTCGGTATAAGAAACCGGTCTTGTTGAGAGATGAACTACTATAGCGCTAGGCGGTAGGGTGTGAGGTTTGTTGAGGGCTGAAAGCAGAAGTTTCTTCTATCGCTAGCTTGCCTCCTAAGTACCTCCCCAGGAGGCAATTGTAGACGGGCACAAATACACCGCAAGAAATACCAGTATTTCCTACTCTAGCCCGAGGCCAGCCCAGGGACGGGAGCCGATGGTGAACATGAGCAGGTTTGGTGCCAATACTATCGCCGTTTGTGGCATTGTATTCCGTGCCATGTCGCGCGATCGGGACCTGGCAGTCATGGGGTGTCCAATAAGGTACAGTACCGTGCCAGTGCAGCCTGAACACTTCTAGATACTGATGCAGTAGGTAGATCAGAGAGTAATTAAAGCAAGACACTGATCCAGAAGGACGGAAGCCAGGCGAAGAGAGTATCCAGGCTAGTATATACTAAGTTTTAGAACATACAGATCGGGAGATCAAGTAAAGACATCTTGAGAGACAGACAAGGTCGCCTTGAAGTGGACGGTAGTAGATGTGATACTATGTGAGGCTGCGTACTGCCCAGTAGAGTGATGGAGATGGTAAATACGTGTACACCTATGACAGTTGAATTGTGAAGGCCGTTGGAAGGAATCAACTGTCCTTGATCATCTAGCCGGACCAGCAAGACCTTATAGGGTCAGTTTCTAAGTAGGGATTAGAGTCTGGCTGGGGTCCTGACCGACTCAGTGGGAACCCCTGCGGGGTAGCTGGTTAATAGAGTGGCTTGTTCATGGCGCGTGTGTGCGTGGACGGTGGGCCATTAGTGCCACTTCCGCCAAACGATAAAACTTAGAACTTAGGACTTAGGACTTAGGACTTAGCACTCAGCACTTATAATTACCCCGCTCGAGTTATTTTATAATTACCCCGCTTATCTTGTTTACGTACAAAGAATATTATCTTTTTTTATATATAAAAAATATTAATTTTTTTATATATAAAAAGTATTCTAATTAATAAAATATTTTAAGTTTTTAATATTAATAATTATTAAAATAAAATTATAAAATTATATAAAACTAGAATACTTATTTTTAAAATTCTAAATTATATTAATAAAAATAGTAATTACTATATCTTTTGTATACTAAAATATTATATTTAAATATAAAACTTAATAAACTATCAAACTTAATTTTAATCGGATAAAATTTTTTTTAGAATTAAGTTTTTTTTTTTTATATAAAGCTAAAAAAATAAATTTATTTAAAAAAATTTATTTAAAAAAATTTATTTAAAACTAAAATATTTATTATTTGTTATATAATCTAATATATTTGCTAAAAATATAATATAAAATAATAATATTATTTAAATAAAAAATAAAACAAAGCTATATAATAAATAATAAATTTTTTAAAATAATATATATAATAAAGTTTTATAATATAAAGCTTTAAAAAAATTATTTTTATAAGTTTATATAAATATAAGCTAGTATTATTATTAATAAAAATTAGCTTTACTAATATTATAAAACTTAATAGCTAAAAATTATATAATAATATAATTAATTAACTATTTTTTAGTATAAAAAATATATAATTTTTGGCTAGAATTTTATATAATATTTTAATAAATATATAAAGCTTTAAAAAATAAAAATAAAAATAAATATTATTATATAATAGATTTTTAAAAATTATATTTTAATATTTTTTTTTAAATTTATACCTATATTAATACTTATTTATATATAATTATTTAGATTTATATTAAGCTTTTTGCTTATATTATTTTAAATATATTAAAGCAGTTTTTTTATATAATATTTATAGTAAGTATATAACTATTATTTATTTAAGTTAATATAAGCATTAAAACTATTTTTTTTATTAGCGCTTAAAACTTTTTTGCTAAATTAAATAGAACTATTATATTATATAAAAAACTAAATAGAATATAGCAAATTTATTAACAAAACAACTATTTATTTTTATACTATATATAAAGCTTAAGTAAACAAAATTAAAAAATCAAATATTAGTAAAAATCTTTTTATATAAAAATAATTAATTAATAGATTTGTTTTATTAAAGAACTAAATATAATAAAGCTTTTAAATAATAGTAATAATTAAAACTTTATTACAATATATATAATTTATAGGCCTATACTTTATATAAAAATTATAAAGTTTATATAGCTATAAAATAACTATATAATCCATAAACAAAAATATTAGCCCTATATTATTTTTAAAAAGCCTACCAAAATTTATAAAATATCCAAAATTAATTAAAAAAATTTTATACCGGAAAGTTTACTTACTAAAGCTTTGCTTTATATAATAGTTTAGCTTTTAAAAAAAATCAAAATTAATACTTTTTTTTTATATAAAATAAAAAAATAGTATAATGCCTAACTAAAAAATATAAAATTTAATAGTATTTTTTATATAAAAAAAATTATTAATACTTATATTTATATATATATTTTAAACTTTACTACTATATAAAACAATATATAATATCTAATTAAAAACTATATTTATTAGTAATTAAATATTTAATTAATAGCTTTAATAAATATATATATTAAATATATTTAATTTATTACTATATAATAACTAACTTAGTTAATAAATTACTTTATTATAATAAAACTACCTAGTTTTTAAAACAGAAAATAATTTAAATAGATTTTTTCTTTTTTTAGATTTTTTTAATAAAATATAATATAATTATAAAAATAAAAATAACTAAATAATTATTATATAACTTAGTCCTTTAGCTTAAAAATTTTTTTTTAGTTAACTTTTTTAATTTATATAGTTTAAAAGTTAGAAATACTATATAACTAACATTTTTACTTATATAATTAACTTTTTTACTTGCGCAACTAATATTTTTGCTTATATAACTAACTTTTTTACTTACAAATCTGTTCTTTTTGCCTATATAACTAACTTTTTTATTTATACAACTAACTTTTTTACCTACAAGTCTGTCTTTTTTGCTTATACAACTGACTTTTTTATTTATATAACTAATTTTAAACTCTAGTTCTAAATCTTGTTTAAAGCTTAAGCTAACAAATTTTAATTTTTTTTAAAGTAAAAGTATTATAAAAATACTATATTAAAGTTTTTTTGTATAATATATAAAAACTAAAAAAGTTTAAATAAAAAAATCAATACTTAAAGTAATATAAAAATTGCTTATATAAATAATAAAAAGATTTGTTTTTTTTTTAATAGTTATACTATTATATAACTCTTGTTTAATAAATTCTAAAAAATCAAGCTTGTTTTTAATTTTAAATTCTAGCTTAAAACTAAGCTTTTTAAATAAAAACTGCTTTTTAGACAAAAACTAAATTTTTTATATATAAATAGAAATAATTATACAAGGGTTCTTAGCATTTTTAGAACAAAAAAACTTTTTATTACTAAGTAGATCTTTTATTATATAATTAAAAATGTTTAATTTATAGGTTTTAAACAAATAAATTAATTCTTTTTTATTAACTTTTATTACTATTTTTATATAATAGCTTATATAATTAAAATAATTTTTATATTTAAGTTTAATTTTTTTTTATATAAAGCTTTAGAACTAATTTTTTTTAGCTTAAGCTAATATTTTTAATAAATAAACAAACTTTTTAAGCTAATATTAACTTAATTTTATATTAATATATTTTATAATATTAAAAAATTATAGCAAAATATATATAATCTTTTAGTTTTGCTATATAATAGGATTTTTTTTTTATAATAATATAATAATTCCTAAATATTTATTTAAATTCTAATAGTTAAATATAGCTATTATATAAGCTTTTGTTTAAATTTTTTTAATATTTCTAAATTTTATTATAACTTTTTTATTTTTTTTCAAATATAATTAATATATTTATATACTATAGGTATAAAAATTATATAGTTTTTAGGATTAATTATATAATTATATATAAATATAAGATTTATAATTAAAAAAGTTAAAAAAAAAAAATTTAAATTCGAATTAATTAAGATTATTTATAATATTAGTTATAAAAAAACTATTATATAAGCTATTATATAAACTATTATATAAGCTATTATACAAACTGTTATATAAGCTATTATACAAGCTATTATATAATAAATTAAAAATAGATCATAAACTATTATATAATAATCCTAAAATAGATCTTATTTTTTATTATTATTACTTAAGATTTTAATAGGTTTTAGCTAAAAAGCTAAACAAACAAAGCAAAAAAAACTATTAAAAAATAAAAAATAAAAATCTTTATATATATAATACTTAGTACTGCTAGAGCAAAGCATACTTATAAATAAAAAGGCTTTTTCTTTTAATACTATAGTATATCTAGTACTAAAAACGTTATATAAAGCAGTAAAAAAGTATAAAAAATAAAAATTGTTTATACAAAGCAAAAAAAAAATATAAAAAATAAAAAATTATTTGTACAATATAAAAAAAAAGTATAAAAAATAAAAAATTATTTATACGAAGCAGAAAAAAAATATAAAAAATAAAAGATTATTTATACAATACAAAAAAAAAATATAAAAAGTAAAGGATTGTTTATACAAAGCAAAAAAAAAGTACAAAAAGTAAAAGATTGTTTGTATAATATAAAAAAAAAGTACAAAAAGTAAAAAATTATTTATATAATATAAAAAAAAAGTACAAAAAGTAAAGAATTATATATACAATACAAAAAAAAAATATAAAAAGTTGAAAATTATACGTACAAAAAAAAAAAAAAATATAAAAAGTAAAAGATTGTTTATACAAAGCAGAAAAAAAATATATAAAATAAAAAATTAATTATATAATATAGGAAATATTTATAATCCAATTTTAAATATAGTATTTAGAACAATATATATTTAATTTGTATTAAATGCTTATATAATATATCTTTTATCTAAAAAAATTATTGTACCTTTTATACAAACACTTTTATACTTATACAAAAGCTTTTATACTTACTTTTTTAAAAATATTCTATATCTGCTTTTTATACATAATTCTTTATAATTAGCCACTCTTTCTCCCACTTTTTGTATAGCTATAAAAGCCCTCCCATTTTTTAACCTCTTTTTTTTTTTTTTTTTTTTAACAACTACTACCACTACTACTGCCACCACTACTGCCACTACTACTACTACTACTACTACTATTACTACTACTACTACTACTACTACTATTATTATTACTATATTATATATATAGTTTGTTTCTTACTATTTATCGTATAGTAAATTTTAACCTTTTTATATAAACAGTACCTCTATCCTTTCCCCTGCTACATATATTGCTCCTGCTAAAGCCTAAACTATTATTTTCCCACTTAAAAATTAGCAATTAATACCTATCTATTATAATATATTTTAATATACTATTTTAGCTCTACTAGGCTAACTTATTACTATTATATATAGTTAAGTTATAATAGCTTAAGTTTAGTTTATATAGCTAAGCTATATTAATACCTTTTTAATTTAATTTTAAAAAATTTTTATAACTATTTTTTACTTTAAATACTATTGCGCCTAAAATATATTAGCTAATAATATAGCATAACTATTTCTTATTTATATATAACTACTTAGCTACTTTAGTAGCTACTATAGCAATTATAAATAGTACAACTATATAACGCGCTATTCTATATAAAATAAGCCTAATAATAATAATAGTAATAATAATAATAATAATAACAATAATAATAATAATAATAACCCCCCCCCCCCTCTCCTCCCTCCCGTTAAAAAAAAGCCTATAGTGCTAAGCTATTAGTCCTATTGTCCGGCCAGCAGCTCGCATACCAACCTAATTATTATTTCTTAAATATATTAATATTTTTTGTATAGTAAATACTATTAATACTAGCACTTTATATGTTTAGTAAAAACCTAAAATAATTACCGAGCACTTTTTTATAGTGTTTTAGATAAATATTACTATCCGTACAATAATAAAAAACTAAAACCTAGCAAATAGATAGGTTAATAGTTTTAGATTTAATTAATCTATTTAATCGTACGCTAATTATGCTATATATTGAATGGGCTGTGTACGATATTATATATAAAAGTAAATAAATGTGTGTTAATAGAATGTACTGTATTGTACTATATCTAAATTTTGTATTAAAAAAGAAAAAAAAAATGTTTTATATAAGATAGAATTTTTTTTAAGAAAAGAATTTTGCTAGCGTACGAGCTGAAATAATAAAAGGAAATAAGATCTTTATAGTTAATAGTTTTTATATAAAGATATTTGTTTATTTATATAATATGCGGGTGTATAATATGGTTGTAACTAATGCTAGTTATTCTAATACTGGCTATTTTTTTTTTTGGTTATAACTGCTTGTTATACAAAAAAAAAAAAAAAAATAACTATATATTATATAACTAACTAAAATATATATGTAATACTTTATTTAATAAACGTATTAATTAGATTAGCGATTTAGCTTTGTATATAATAGCTAAATTATTTAGTTGTTTGTTTTAAATATAATTGTAAAAGATAGGATTGTAAGGCTAATGTTCTAGCTATATAATTAGCTAAAAATATAAGCTAGGGGTTACTCGGTAGCTATTTAGGTTAAAGCTAAACCGGGTGTTTTTGATTTATGTATTAGTAAAGTTTATAATTAGCTAGTTTGTTTAGTTAGTAGGCTTTATACGGGCAGTTATTAATTAAAACTTTTAGTATAATATATATATAGCTAAGTTAATAAATATTTTTTGTATAAAAAAAATATAAAAGTAAGCAAGTATATATTATTTTATATAGAAAGAACATAAAAATAATAAGCAAATATATGTTGTTTTGTATAAAAAGAATATAAAAGTAAGCAGATATATATTAGCTTATATATAAAGAAGCCTGAATATAAAAAATATTTAAGTTTTTTGCTGTTTTTTGTTCTTTGTTACTTTTATAATCTATTGTTTTATATATTGGTCCGTTCTTATATATATATATATATATTTATATAATGGATGCTATTTAGTTGTTTAGCAATAGTAGTTGCGTATTTACTATTATTAAATAGAAGTCTAAATATAATATTATATTACTACTAATAAACAATCCAAATAATTATTGCCTTTTTGTTATATTATGTATTAATATAAATATTTATTTTTGTTTTATATAATATATTTATATATATTACTAATATATTAGTTTTTTGTATGTAAGCTAATAAAACTTAGGTTATTGCTTTACTTTTAGTTAATATTTAAATTTAGGTATTATTAACTAAACTGCTTATGTTTATAATTATATAAATTTTTTATTACAAAGGTTACTTTTGTATAGTTTTTATCTAGTTGTATAGTACTATTATTACTGCTTATATATAGAATGCTTATATAGCTTGCAGTAGTTTCCTGTTTTATAGCTATTGCTAGATCGTTAAATTCTAGCGTAACGTTTGTGCCATATATGTGTGGCAATTATATAATGCTTAATGCAGTTATTATATATAAAAAAAAAAAGGTTTTTGTAAAAAAAAAGGGGGGTTTTTAGTTATATAATAAAAAAATAAATATTTTAAAAAAAATAAAGTAAAGTTTATATTATTTTTATTTAAAGTTAATATATTATATATTGTTTTTATTATTTTGATTTTTTTTTTTTTATAAATGCTATATTTATATAATAATTTTTTATATTTGTTTAATAAATATTTTAATTTATATAGTTAGTTTGTTTATTAAAACAAAAGTTTTTAATATTTAGTTTAGTGTTTGTTTTATAAATATATCGGCTAAGTTGTTTTTTTTGTTAATTTATTATATTTTAAAAAAAAAAAATTTTTTATATAACTTATAAAAAGATATAATATTAATTATTAATTGTTTTTTTTGTATTATATTTAGCTTTACTAAACAATTATATAATAACTTTAAGTTTAAATATAAAATAGCTAAAATTAAAAGTAATTTTAGCAAAGCTATAATTTTTTAAAATATTATATAAAAAGTAATAATATTATTAAATCTATTAATTATACTATATAATTTATTTATAAATATATTTTTAGTTATTTATTTATATTTATTTAAGTTTTAGTATATAATATTACTTTTAATTTTAAAGCTTAAATTTTTTTTTATATAGCGCTTTATATCTAATATAATAATAAATCTAAACTAAAAAGTTATATTTATATTATTTATAAATAATCTATTTATAAAAATAAATAGTTTTATATAATATAAGTTAAGTAATACAAACGTTAAACTATAATTATAGTTATTTATTTACTATTAAATTTTTTTATTTAAATTTTTAATGTTATATAATATAAGGTCTATTATTTAAGCAATAATATATAAGTTATATATTACTTCTAGCTAATAAATACTACTAATATATATTTTTTTTATTTGTTATAAAATATATTGTTAAGCAAAATTAGTTATATAAAAGTTAACTAGGTCTAGTTAGTTTGTTTAGTTTTTTTAAATTAAAGTAATTTTTTTTTTAAATAATAATATAATTTATTTACTATTAAACTTTATAAAATAGTTTTATTAAAGTATTTTTTTAGCTTTATATAAAACTTAGTTTGTTAAAATTTATATTTTTTTTTTAAAAAGCTTAAGGTTGCAAAACTAAACATATTATCTGTTTATAAGCTGGTAATACTAAAGTTATATAATAGATTTTTTATAAACAAAAAATATAAGTTATATATAAAAATAATTATTTTTAGTTTTTTGTAGTAGTACTAGTAATATATTTTAAACTAATATAGCTTTAATTTTATAAGTTTATATAATAGTTATACGATCTAAAAAATTATTCTATTAAAATATTTTAATTTTAGTTCGGATAGTAGTTATACGATAATTTTTTTAGCTAGCTTGTTTTTTAACTGTATATATACCTATATAATATCTTAGAGCTCGTTCGAAGCATTAAAGTTATAGATCAAAAAAGGGCTTAATATAAAGAATAATTACTAGTTTATTTGCTAGATTATAAGTAACTAAATAAAAATTATTTTTTTGTTTTTATTATTATAGCTTTATATAATAAGTTAGAACTTTTTATATAGCTTAGTTGTTTTTTTTTTAATTTTTTATATAAGCTAGAACTTAAAAATCTAAGTATTATTATATTTAGCCAGATTATATTTTACGAACTAAAATATGCTTTATACAACAAAGTTATTAATTTTTATAGTGTCCGATTTTTTAAATAGTCTGCTAGGTATATTAATTATATTATTTTTATATAATTTAACAGCTAGAGCATAGTTCTGTTTTTTTTTAAGGGTTAAAAATAGTTAGCTAATCTATTATATAAAAGTTATAAAAAATTATATAGCTTTTTAAAGGTATTTTTGTTTTTTTTATATGTTAGGTTTTTAAAAAAGTTATATATTTTTTGCTTTTTTGTTTTGATTATTTAAAAGTATTTTTTTAGTTATATAGTAATAAAGCTTAATTTAAGTCTATTTGAACTATATTAAGCTATTTATTAAATTAATAATTATATTTGATTTTTTAATAGATTTTATTTTGTATAGTCCGTTCTAGCCTTTTTTTTTTTGCTATACTAGAACTTTACTTTAAAAAAAAAACAATAGTATATTATATAAAATTAGTCCGTTATGCTAATTAATTATATAGTTAATTTTAATTTTTTTTTTTTTTTTATATAATATTTTTATAGTTTTTTTTATAACTTTTGCTTTTTATATAATATTAGGCAAAAAAAGTAAATTTTAATTAATTCTAAAATATGCTTTAAAAACTAAAAAAGTTAATATAAAGCTATTTAGCTTAGTAATATTATTTAAAGCTTTAATTACTATTTATAAAATTAATTTATTTTTTATATAATAATTAATTTTAGTTTTTAATATATTATATATATAGCAGAATAGGCCGTATGCTTTTTTAATCTTGCTTATTGCCTAGTATGCTTTAATAAGCATTATATAATACTAAAAACTTATAATTCTAGCTTAGTTTTAAAACTTTTTAGATAAGAAATTTATATTTAGGTTATATATAATATTATTAAGAAGTTTTTAATATATATTAATCTAATATTTATATAGTACTTCTTAAATATTTTATATAAATATTAATTTAAAAAATATTATTATTTAGAATAATATAATAACATTAATTATATAAAAGATTTGTTTATTATTTATTTATATAGTATTAATTATTATTTTATAGTTAAAATTATAATTATTTTTAATTAAAAATTTAAAACATTAGAATATTTATTTATATAATTAGTAATAATAATAAAACTTCTAGATCTTTTTTAAAATTAAATAGTTAATATTATATTTTATATAATTAAGCATTTTATATAGTTTTTTTATATAAAGGTGTCTAAATTGGTAGTAAAACTATTACAGTTCTATTTTTATAAAAAATATACTAGTTTTGTGCGGTCCAATATTAAAAAATGGGTATTTTTATTTATATATAATAAAAATAGTTTTGCTATTTTTTTATATAATAATATTTTTTATATTATTAAAATATATTTATAAACAATTAGCTTTTTTTAAAAAAAACAAAAATAGTATTAAACTATTTAAAATATAGTATATTATTATACTAAAGGTATTTTTTATTTATATAGTATTTATAGCTAAACTTATATTATTACTGCTAAACCTAATATGTACGGTTCCTAGTATCTAGTTAATTTTTATACGAAAATATAATCTAATATAAGCTTTTAGTTATATTTTTTTTACTATTAAATAGTTCGAAACGCTTATATTTTATAGTTTGCTTTAGTATTTTATATAATACTAGTTATTTAAAATAAACTAGTTAGATAGAACATCTGTTTTATAGTTTTAAATATTTTTTTTAGTTATATAGTATATAAATATATTATTTATTAAAAATTAAATAAACTAACTTTTAAATTTTTTATTTATATTTTTGTTATTTTTGTTTAACTCTAAGTGCTTTTTATACTTTATTAAGTATATTAAGAATTTTTTAAATATAAGTTTAACGTTATATATTATTTTATATAAATTAAAATATTAGTTTTTTATATAAGCCTATTTTTAAAAAGTATATTTTGTTAACTAATATTTTTTTTTTTAGTATATAAAACATTTTTTATTTATATAGTTATTTCTAAAGTTCTAGTTTTTTAAATAGTTTTGTTATATATTTAGCTTGCTTAATAATCTAAAAAATTTAAGTCGGTAGCTTTTTATATAATAACTTTGGTTATATTTTTTATTAGTAAAATAAGTATTATTGTTTTTTTGTACGAAATGCTTTAGTATATTATCTATTATTACCCGAATATATACTTAGAGGTTAAAAAAAAAACTTTTATATGTTAGCTTTTAGAATATAAGTGCTATAGCTAGTTCGGGTACTTTTTAATACGCTTATATAATAGTTATACTTAATTAGATTTTTTTTTAGTAGCTTGTATTAAGTACTTATTATATTTTTGTAAGTTTGTTAATTATAAGTTCTAGTACTTTGTATAGTGCTAATTTTAGGTTTTTTTATTTATTTATATAAACATAATTAAAGTTTAATCGGCTTAATACTAGTTATAATTTATATTATTATTAAAATAACTATTTATTATATAATAGATTTTATATTATATTTTTTTTAGTTTAATATAGTATATATAATATTTTTTTATAAAGTTTTTTAAAATATTTAGAAATATAATATAGTATTAGTTTTTTATTATTTTAAACTATTAATAAATATTTATAAATAAGCATGCTTTATTATAAAATAAGTTATATAAATAGTTTATATAGTTTTTTTTTTTTTTTTATGTTTTTAAAAAAATAGTATATTTTTTAAATAAAAATAGTTTGTTTTATATGTTTTTTATAAAAAATAAATCTAAAAAAAAACTATTTAATATAAGTTCTAGTATTATATAAAAGTATACTTATAGTATAAAGGTTTAAAAAGGGTTATAAACTATAAAATATTTATATACTAGTTAAAAGTTTAGTTTATAGTTTACTTTTGGTATATAATTATATATTATTTCTAATATATGCTAGGTTTTTATAATTAGTTATATATGCTTAAAGTTCTAGTTTTTGTAAAGTTAGAATTATATATTTTAAATAAGTATTAGTTTAAGCTATATAAGTTCTAGTTATTTAATTTTTAGTTTTAGTTCTGTTTATATAATAGATTAAAGGGTTAAAATAAACTAAAAGATTTTTTAGAAAGTAGCTTGGAGTTATTAACTAGGTATAAAAAAAACTAATAGTTATTATATAATAAATATTTAAGCTATTTAGGTTAGAAATCCTAGAGATTTAATAATTTTAAATTTATTTTGTATAATTATAATAAGTTATTTATAAGCTATATTTTTTTTAATTAGTTTTTATATGTTTTTTTTTTTAATTATTATTATAAACTTTATATATATATTTTAATAAATTATATAAAAATAATTTATTATTTATTTTTTAAAGTTTTTTTTAAACGTTTTTTAAAATAGTTATCCGGACTTTTTTATATTTTAATATTTAATAAATTAGTAAGCAAACTATATATTTATTATAATTTTATTTATATAAAATTTATTAAAGTTTTTATTTTAAAAATTAAAATTAATATAGTTTTGTACGGTTTTTATATTAATACTAATATTTTTAGTAAGTTTTTTATATATAAAGTTTAAACATAATTTGGTAGATTTTGCTAAAGTACTTAGTGCTTTTTGTGCTATAGTAAGGTAAAAAAGGGGGGGAAAAAGGGGAGAAGAAGTTAAAAAGTTTGTTTGGTTGTTATATAATAATATGGTTAGAGGTAGCATAATTGTGTGCTATTTTTTTTTTTTTTATATAATATTTTGTTAGTCCGAAAAAAAAGGTTATATTATGCAATAAAAAAATAGATTTT
Source organism: Ustulina deusta (assembly GCA_023159155.1). Classification (NCBI taxonomy): domain Eukaryota; kingdom Fungi; phylum Ascomycota; class Sordariomycetes; order Xylariales; family Xylariaceae; genus Ustulina; species Ustulina deusta. The sequence goes on from JAJNNX010000061.1 coordinate 244,965, forward strand.
TTTGTTTTTTGTATAATAAACAAATATTTTGTTAGTTCAAAAAAAAAAGTTATATTTGTTTTATTTTTAAATAATATATATTAACCGGTTAGAAAAAATAATTGTTGTATAGTAAAAAAATAAAGTGCAATATAAAGTTTTTTCTATTTATAAAAAGTTTAGCTTTATTTTTATTTTTATTAATCTGTAATATTTTTATAGTTAGATTAGAAGTACTTTAATAACTACTAATTAATATTAAATAAGCTATATATAATATTATACATAAAAATAAATAAATATACGTTAATAAAATATATTATATTATATTATATTTAAATCTTGTGTTAAAAGAAAAAAAGAAAAAAATGCTTTATATAAGATAGAATTTTTTTTAAGAAAAGAATTTTGCTAGCGTACGAGCTGAAACAATAAAAAGAAATAAGGTTCTTATAGCTGATAGTCTCCGTACGAAAACATTTGTTCACCTGCGTGATGCGCGGGTGCACAATGTGGTTGTAACTAATGCTAGTTATTCCAACACTATAATCTATTCATTTAATCGTATGCTAATTATGCAGTATATACAGGGTAATATCTATGCTAAAGTGCCAAGTGCCAAGTCCTAAGTCCCAAGTTCTAAGTTTTATCGTTTGGCAGAAGTGGCACTAATGGCCCTCCATATGCGTGGCTTGCGTGGCGTTCATAGTAGCGCATTTGAGCGAGGATTGCTTTTGGTGGAAGGGCTTGCAGTTGTGCGCAGGATTCACGTCTTCCCTATTTTTCCGACGTCCATGGCGGGTCTAGGTATGTCGTATGTGCCAACCCCTCTTCCCCCCCTCTCCCCCCGGTCCTCCCCCCCCTCTGTTCCTGGTATCGCCTGGTGATCTACCTCGCCCTTGACGGGTGTGCATTGTCACCGAAATCAAAGGGTTACACCCGAGCTAGGGGAGCTGTCCGAGACGTGGGATCACGAGGGAGACTATATAGGCGTGACGGACGGCCCTGGTCTTCCCTGACAGCCGGTTTCCTCGATATCCCTGGCTGCAGAATGGCTCTCGAATCCATCTGTCGAATGTCGCCTTTTGACATGAATTGTCAGCTCGAGGTGCATTGCTTCTGCGGCTGAAGTAGCGTCCGCACACCCACGGACTTTCAAGCACGGTAATAGGCGCGTAGGCAGGTAGATACCTACGCCATGGGACCGGGGCCTCATGGCTGCTGCAAGTTCAAGTCTGACAGATTTGCTTGCTTATCTGTATACCTGCACAGCCAGCTGCAGGTGGCAAACTCGCCTTGTTCTTATATCAACAGCAGCAGCATCGCCCCCAAAGTGCACATCGAATCGCAGATGCGCAAATGAGCAGGGTTGTCTGCCTCGGCATCCATCTGCCGCATCTGGTGATGTGTCACGGCAAGGGTATATCTTCGAACTGGACATTGCAACCCAAGACGTGATGGGGTTGACAGCTTTTCTGACAGATCAGTCAACTCGCGTAAACACAATGTCGGAGCATTTCCTCTTCACTGCTCAGCTAGCTCACACTATTTTGTCGAATACTAATTGGTGGCATACATATGCCTATTGTCCCTATGTGTAGGTATGTATAAGTATCTTAGGTTCGGCACAGAGGTCGGTAGGCAGGCTAGGCGGGCTAGGCGGGCTAGGCAGGCTATAGGTAGGCTAAGGTACGGGTAGGCTAGGTACCGGCATGTGCCTCAAGCACAGACTCGCAACCTGGTAAATGACGGAGCAAGTGCACTTCTTTTTCCTCTCTTTGTCTGGCAGCCACATCCTGTTGGTTATGCATTCCCAAAACGAGCATTTCCTTGTCAACTGGACCAATGGCGGCCGACTTCCACCCTCCCTCCTGCCATGCCAGCTCTCGACATCCCAGATCAACCAATAGGCCAACCAACACTCTGAACCGAATACTTGATATCCCAGTGTCTTTATTTTGCACCAACGAACCTACTCTTCCTGGCCAAGGAAAAAAAAAAGAAGAAGCAGCCAAATCCAAGAGAAACACACGCGATTCCCTTCCAGTGTTGTCAGGATCATGTGCGACAGGCTGGTTTTCTCGACCTGACTTGACTCTTGTTAGTCCAAGGACGTTTCGACTCTGCCTCCCTCTTCTTTCAGTTCCCTGCCGTACTGTCTCCTCCCAGCCACCGGCGCCCCAGGCACGCCGCATGTTGACTCGAAATCTTGCATGGCCGGTCGTCGGTACATGCGTGTAGCCTGGCCCCCGATTTCGAGCAGCGCTTGAAGCCACCGCCAGGAATCGGCAACCCCAGACGCCACTGTACATGTCACCCAAGACGTATGTGATTTCGTTCCAGACATATCCGAGACACATCGTCCTCGTCTAGATCACTGTAGCCGCGATCCCATCTAGCGCAGAGACAGAACGCATCAAGGGGCAGCTGCCCCCCTCCTCTGCTCTGTTATAACCAGCCTGGGGAGAGTTCCCCTTGAGCCCTCTCGCTTGTGCTCTCTAGCACCAGCAGTCGGCATTTTCAGTTGTGTGAGGCTACTTCCGTGGCTGTCTAATTGATCTGTGCTGCCCAGTCTTATTACCTGTATTACTTGGATCCCGTCATTGAGCACTGGCAACCCAGATCTCCCACACACAGAGCACCCCAGTGTCGTTACCTCTCAACGTCCTCGGCTTATTCCTGCCACCTTGCGGTGTTTTTGATCCAATCCCCGCTTGTGCTCATTACACTATATTCTCTTACCTCTATATCTACTGTTAGGTGGTTGCTATTTCCCCCGGTATTCTGGTAGGTGCAGCTATGCTTGCATCCATTCATCCAGGTGCTGAGGGCTAACTTCAAGATAGAGGGCCTATGTAAAATGGCACACGGCTTGGAAAAGTTGGAACAGTTGTTTACTGGGTCGAGACGGAGGGCGCGAGGGAGGCAGAGGTCGACACAAATGCATCCGAAGGCATCAATCCTCGCTGACCATCGACCGTCGTCGCCAATGTTTCCAGCGCCGTCGTACCTTAGACCGACATCGATGCACATGACGCCCAGGGACGCTCATATTGACGGACCGGAGGGAGATATGAGCCGCTGTCAGAGCGTACCGACCCTTCAGGAAGCATTGGATAAGCGGACCTCGCTTGCCTCCAGCATTACTATAGTGAACCGGCCTAGTCGATGCGATGCTTCGGTTTCATCTTTACGACGCAGCAATAAGAGTTCGCCAACCAAACCACGCTCGTCCCGCTTTCGCTTTCCGGAAGATTCACTGTTCAAAAACCAACGACCGATAAGTAGCTCGGGAGGCTGCGGCAAGAACAATGCACTACGAGAAGAATCATTGCATACTCGTAATACCGACACGGGATTGCTAGATTGGACTCCTACGCATATATCCTTGCTGTTTAATCCACTCGAATTCAAAGCGTCCTCGAGTAATAGCGTGGAGTCTACATTGCTCCCTTCTCCAGATTTCGCGCCCTCGATATTATCACCAGACAGTGACAAGTCCTTAGATAATCCGGGCCAGCAAACCGTTTCACATCCTTCACTTTTATCACGGAGCTCTGTGCATAGGTTGACCTTAAACCTAAGACAACAGTCCTTGTCATCTCGCGGAAAGTCATTAACAGAGTGCGTGTCAGCTTTTAACGCTGACGAGGCCAGCCAGAAGCCGACAATCAATCGATCTATGTCCCTTAATGGCTTGACCCCGGTGCGCCCTAATACTGCCCATGCGGCGCCAACGGTTCTCTCCACATCTGGCAACACTAGCAACTTCAAAGGGAGACGAAGTGTGCGAGAAAGCTGGGGCAATAGGCGAGGGGATCCCCACTTCCGCTGTTCTCTCAAGAGCACGAGTGAAGATGCACCATGCTCAAAGCTACGGAGGTCTGCCAGTACATCAACACTCTCCATTTCAACGTCACAAACCTCTAGATGCGTTGTTCTTAAAGAGCCTACGTTCGATGACTTCTATGCTTTGAGTGACGACGATATTGCCGAAAGCCAACCTCTCACACCTAACGTGTATGTCCCGCCAACGCCTCCTCGCAAGGAAATTCGCAACTCCTACAGGAAGAGTCGTCTGTCACAAACTCTAACTTCACGACCTACTACGTTTAAACCCGTACGGGAAGAAGTCACTCCACCTAGCACACCAACTAACTGCCACCTTCTTGCACTTACCTATTCGCCCACCAACCCCCGAGACACTCTCGGCGCGCTCCGGGCCGCGGAGCTCGCTAGGAAATACGACTTTGCTGTTTTATATGTGCTGAGTTTATGGCCTGTAGACGGTGACCGTCATCTAGATGTCTCGACCACTACCGTAGCAAGCAGCTATGAGGCCAGGAAAGTAACAAATGTAAGCGGTCGCTTGTTGGCTGCGTACGGTCTAAATGAAGTCCCGTCACCTTTTGAGATCGTCACCGACACCCACCTCGCCGCATTGAACTGCGATTACTGGAATGAATATCGAAATCTTGATGCGCGCCCTGATGACATCTCACGTGGGTGGATCCGACCATTCTACAGCGAGTACACTCCTGTCTTCGCCTCGTCAGGGGCTACCAGTGGTCACCATCCTAAGAACCGAGGGATTGTCTTTGCAGCCTACTCAAAACAGACATTCAATCCCGTTATCCCCATGAGAACTTCTGCAAAGCAGGCATTACTTCTGAGGCAGCTATACTCCGACGCAAAAGCTCTTGTTGAAGCTTTAGTTGAACCGCGATCTAAATCAAGGAAAACCCCTATATCCCAGCGGGGCTTATGAAACTCGATCTCGAGGATCCAGATATAACGCTATATTTTTAGCCTAGTCAAACCACATGACCGTCTCGTCGCCCAGAACATTTCATTGCGATTTGTTCTAAGCCCAACTATACATACAATACACGCGAACGTTGCGCCATGAGTGGAACATATCCAGTGACAGTGTCTAGGAGCGAGGGATCTGCATTAAAAACCCTGTCTTTGCTCTTATCCCCTGCATATGAGAGCTGTACAACGATGGCAACAAGCCCAGCTAGATGACTAATATACGAGAAGATGACACGATATAATGAATCAATGAAAACATGATCATGGTCAAGTTTGCAGGTGTTATCACGAAAGAAACGCCATGGCTATGAATAATCAAAGTAGATAGCATTGCTCGCTCTTTAGGAAGCGCATACTAAGAAGAACATCAATACACGGTGTCCACCGATCGGATTATAATATCAGTGCTACTAGTATTTCATCCATCGTGCTCTCGTGAGTAGTTAAGACATTGATCCTAGAGTGTCTTTCCTCTCGGTCACTGTTTCTGTAATGGTGACGGTTACAACAGCAGTGCTGACGGTAGAACATTTGGTAATTGAAAGAGAAATTGCATGCGCTTTGAAACCACTATTACCCTGCCCCTCTTCGCTTGTCTCCTCGGCCTCGTCGGCGATTGCCAGGGAACTAAGGCGACCAGTCGTAGCCGGGTAATTCGGGGGGTGGAGAGAGCCGACGTCATTCCAGTACTCGGTAGCGGTAGTCGTCAGCTCCGTAAGCGTGATATACGTGTTCAGCTTGGCCGTCAGGAGGCCCGTCTTGGGAAGCCAACTAGGCACGGGGAGATGCGTTCCCCAGTTCTCGTTCCTCGTCACGGAAGTGCAGTAGAACTTGTCCGTGCGCAAGGGGTGGTGGCGGTGACGATAATGGAAATGGTGGTGGTGGCGTTGGATCTCGGCCTCCCCGTCCTCCCCCGATACCTCGGCGTCGTCGTCGTCGTCGGCATCTGCATAATCTACCGGAGAGACGGTGCTTGTGACTGCGCCTGCGTATCGGGGGGCGACGCGGGCATAGGGAGGCGTGGCTGTGAGCGGGGTGGTTTTGGGCGGAGGTGGGATGATGATCGTCGTCAGGAAGCCTCTGTCGTAGCTTATTGTGAGATGCTTCCTGGAGCATGCTATGAGCTGGCGCGTTAGTTAGGTATATAAATAGATAGATAGAATCGATAGACTCGGTAGATATGAACAAGGGATATGTGGTAAAGGGGGCTGGCTGGTAAGCCAGCAATGGAGAATGGAACGTGGCTAACGAACTCACCGATGCCGCTTTCTATTTCGGGCGGTTGTTCGTAATCTTGGGCCATCACAACGGCGGCCCCGAGGACCACGAGCAGCACGGACGTTTTCATGGCTAGTTCTCAGATTGTTCGGGATAGAGCTGCTGTAAATATGGCGAATAGGGGTCGTCACGTTGGGAGACTGGCTGACTACGCGAGGCCTGCGTCTTCGGCGCGATGCTCGAAGCTGTTGTTATGAGGTGAACAGAAATGGTAAAAAAAAGACGGACTTCTCCCCCCAAAAAGCCGGAGGTGAGATGTTTGGAACCCATCACTTCTACGATCTTGCCAAACAATTCTCGTAGTCGTAAGCTCGGGTATGGGCTTACGTAGAGCCGCCAATATAGAACGTTGGCGAAGTTAATAGACTGAACAACGCGAGTCTATTTTATTTGCTGCTCCTTTATTTTGCCTTTTAGGGGTACGATGATATGGGATAGATAGAAGTTAAAGTCCGGACTTAGGAATGAGACATAGTCATGATATGACTTTGGCCGTAAAATATACTAAATTCGAGTAGTGTGCGGTACAGCATTTGATGGAGCTGCACAGGTTTAGCGGTTAATGTTGCCCGCATCACCTCCATCGTTTCGCTATCAACAAGTAGACAAATGTAGTTCCATAGACATATACCCAAGCGAGCATGTTGCTTGTGCCCACGACGTGTATTCATATAACACAAACATAGCATCATTCAAACTCTGGAGCCCTCCTGTTTCATTACTCCTAATCATGATCTATGTAATGTATGTTTCTTAGTTTATGTTCTTTTTGACCACCTTTAGCTATACTTCCTCACCAAAGGGATCTATTTCACCGTGACCGTTTTATGTGCTTCTGGGAAAACCTGGCAGTCTTGGCTTCCCGTTTCCAATATATCGCCAACCTACGCCATTCCGTACTCAGCGGCATCCATATATAAATCAATAAGGCACCCAGAACTCCATGCCTGTGTGGGACTTGAATCGGCACAATGCTGACCATCCTTCTGTGTCAACTCGGTCAACCCAGCCCACGCGCTGCTCTGTATCATCTCCTTGCAGCCACTTAGGCGTCTTGTAACCTGTTGGAATGCTTCCACCCGCCCTTCCTTGGTAGTGCGTCTTGCAAGATCGAATTTGAGAAGAGCACGTAGGAAGAAGCCAGTAGGCCAGAGCCATTCCGGTCCCTGATGGTAATTCCGGCCCTTTGATGTGGTGAAATCGGTAGAGTCTTCGCTGTTGATGTAATATGGACGGTAATTGAGATCCACGGGGTCAAGTGTTGCCATGCCTGTAGGTCCGCGCAAGACTTGGTCAGCAAGGACAAGCGCATCTATTGCGTGATCCGGGTCGAAGAGGTCAGGCGCTACAGTCATGGCGATTGCGAAGTTCGGACGTAACTGATAATCCTCATACTCTTTACCTGAGCGGAAGAGATCTTTATAGATACCGCGTCTGTTCACGACGCTGGAGTTTATGGCATATTTGCTGTCATCTGATGGGCTCTTAGGTACGTAGTAGCTGTACTCAAAGCTCGATTTTAGCAAGTCGGCCCAGGCAGAAAAGGTTATCTCAGTACCATCGGGCTTCCTAACACCTTTGTGCGGGTATTTCCCCTCAGAACTCAATCTGGCAAGCCACATTAGAGTACTGTAGAGAAGGCCGGTGATTTCAATGGCCGCGCCGTCACGAGGAGTACCTGGAACACCCTTCGAACTGGCACGTTCACTTTCACCCATTTTATCCATCCAAGTACCACAGTTGAATTGATTGCCTCCAAATATTATTCCGTTGGACCAATCCACATTAATCTCAATATTAAAGCCCTCGTCTCGCATTTGCATGTCGATATCAGGGCCAGCGTTGGCTTCGCGGAATTTCATACCTGATGCATGTCGTTGCATAGCTTCTTGAATAATGTCTTGGATCAAGCTCTTCGTAGAGTAGGCTCTTGGGTCATCGGAGTCAAACCAGGTGTCGTCGTAGGGTAGGAACCTCCGTTTAACTTCCCTCGTTAATAGACTCGTCCCGTCTGGCGCGTGTCGAGTATAATCCTGTATACATTGCAAGAAGAACCAGATAGAGTCGCGGCTATTATACCGTGGGAGATTCCCACTACTGAGGAGATTAGGAATCATGCCGTGCTTAAGGACACTAGCAAACGCGAAAATGTGTTCAGCAGCTTCATCATAACGACCAGTTGCGATGTAAAGACCGCGGAGAGAGATGAAGACGTCGCGTCCCCAGCAGCGAGCCCACTCAACAGCAAAATGGGGGAGTCCGGCGGCTAGCGAGGGGACAAGCTTCTTCGGCCATAGTGATGCTGACTTGACGATTCCTGTCTGTTGTATGCTGACCATGCCAAGGCTCTGGAGAAACCACTGGCCGTTTTGTACGTGATCGCTCATCAGCTCAAGACCCCTTGCCCAAGCGGCTGTATAGGCCGTCCTAATTATCAGTGCAAAATACCGCGGCACAAGAAAGCTTGGAATGCCTCTTATAGCGTTAAACCGTTCCTTGAGCCACTCAGCTGGCTTTGCAAGGCCAGCAAACTCCGGCTGTTGGCAAATTCTTTCTAAGCGCCCAATTGTGTAGTCCATAGCCCATGGACCATCTCGGAGGTTCTGACATAATGGATGTGCTAGGTTGTTGTCTTTTATGATATCCTTCAGAAGACTCCACCAGCCCTGAAGACCGGCGTATACGATCTTTCCGTAACTGGGAATATCGTACACACCATCCTTGCCTTCGCTACCGTCCCGTTCCTCTGCATCACATCGATACAAGAGGAAATTCAGATCCACTAAATCCAGTTCTGACATTGCCGCCTTCGATCCTGATGTGACATAATTGTCAAGGCCAGCGGAGTGTTCTGCGGCTGGGATCCATGTTTCGAATAATGCAATACTTCCAGGTGGAAACTTCTCGCGAACAGTGATGACAGTGGTATCACCTTTAACTTCCAAACGAATGCCCGGGACATCAACCACACGGCTTGGGAGGCCCCTAAGGTACATCTTATCGCCCTCAACGTCTTGTCTGGCTTCGTCGCTTGCATCAACTTCAAGCATCCAGCTTCCTAAATGACGTGCCTTTGTACCACTCAAGTTGACGGAGCTAAATGCGCCATTACCATTTCCATAGCCAGGGTAGGCGGTATGGGCAATCAAGAAATATCCTTTTCTCGACTCGGGGTGTACTCTGTGGACTGTGATATACTGGTCTTCATGATGAATGTGTGTTTCATCATAACCATCTTTACCCATCAACGTATGGATCTGATTCAGTAGTTTCCGGACACCGCCAATGCCGCCTTTCCCACCGCCGATTACGATTTCTTTCTTTGAAGATGACTCGGATGTATAAAGCCTGGTCTCGCTGACCAAATCAATGAGTTTGGGATATATCTCATCATAACCCATGACGCTTCCAGCAGCGCTGGCGCACATACACACTAATGCCGCATTTGGTAGTGTGTCTCGAGCATCCCTCTTCTGGGCGGGCACTTCGTTATCATGCGTGCAGTCCATGAAGAGCGCTTGTACTGGGGCGGGCTTGATCCTGTGTACTCTCTCGCGTGTAATAACTCCATTGCTCGCAGGGCCAGGACTACCGGGGACACTACCGGGGTTACTTCCAGGAGTTCCCTTCGGCGCCTCATCAAGCTCGAAACTACCGATTGGACGACCGCCATGGCGGTGCACCAGCCTACTCATTTCGGCCGTACTCCACGCTTGCATAGCTTCCCTAATCAAGGAGCTAAGACCGAGCCTCTTTACAAACACGTAATCCATCTCTTCGGATCCTGTAAAGAGCTCTGCCACCACATACAAGTTGGGCCGAACACGACGAGCTTCATCTAAGATATGCTCAGCGACGTGCAAAGGAGTTGAGTGACAGTTGTCGATCCTGAACCCAGCAAAATACTTCGCCAGCATTCGAGCATATTTAGTCATATAGTCCCAGAGCCATGGGCTATCCTCAGGGTTATCTCCGTACCGAAGCTTGACACAGTCTCCCCATACAATCACTTCTCTACGCAGATAGACCCGTGATTGTGGTCCGGCATTGTCGACCAATGCATTTCCGGCCCATACCCAGCCATTGTTTACAAGAACCAGATCTTCAGTTTTAAGCTTGTCTGAGGCTTCCGATTTGTTGAGGCGGGTGAAATATGATTCGATTAGAGGGTTTTCTTGGTCGATAACTCCCAGTTTGGGGCCGTGTTCGTCTAGGCGGACGTACTTGATCCGGTTGAAGAGCTGCTGGAGAATATCTGCTATCTCCTTGTCGTATTCATCGTAAAACCGAACATTGATGGCATCGAGAACCTGTACAGCCTTGGTGCGAATGGTAGATTCATCGGCTTCGCCTCGGTATCTTCCAAAAATAGCCGTTATCAAGGAAGCTAATACGTTTGGATCGATGCGGCGACGAAACCGCTCACCAAGCCTGTCGTTTCCCAGTAGTCCATTCTCAAACACGTACTGGACTTGATCCTTAAGACTGACATCTTTTAGATGATCAATGTCTCCTTTAGCTCCGTTTATAACATTGAGATTGCCCCTGGCCCAGGACTCAACAGCTGCATCAGCATCCCTGTCCACGTCTAATGCGTAATATTCCCAGAGACGAATTTCCGCAATAACATGCTTCTTGATGCCATCCATGATTTTGACGAGTTCATCCACGGATTTCAACTCGTTGGGATATCCTAGCTCTACAAGCTGAAACCCGAACTTCAATAGCTGAGTGTCAAGGAGGTAGGCGGACTCCAGCCATGGGGCGGTAGTCAAGTTATAACCAGCTTCTGGATGCTCTAGTAGCCACTTGCTGTTGTGAGCGGTATGGTTGAGGACTATATCAGTCAGACTGAGCAGAGAGTGGTTTTGCTCCAAGCTGTTAACCATCTGTTGCACGTCTTCTTCTCCATGAGGAAAACACTCTGGGTCCCAGCCTAATTGATCGTACAAGCTATAAGGAGAATTTGAAGCACCCCGTATCTGGAGCGGTGTGAAGTGTATCATGTTGTATCCACGGCCGCTGATACCCTGCAAATGCTTTTCCCAGCTGGATGGGTATTTGCCCATGAATTTGCTGATAACGGAGAAAACAGACAATGCGGGCAGAGGCAGAGGCCGGCCGTCAAGCGATAAGCGGGGGGCAACATCGATGTAGTAAAGAGGTGTTTGTTTTGTCGGCGGCAGAGGGCTATTAGAGTCGAGCGCGCTTGAGAGCGCCGGGAGCTCGGCATAGGTAGTATAGAATGCAAAGGCGCCGGCTTCGTATATGGGAATAGAAATCTCAATATTTCGATTGAAGTCTGGGACGAGTCTAGACTTGTGGTTTAGCATATTGAAGCGTAAATAAGAGACCTGACACTACAGAAGCACATACTTGTACTCGGCGAATTGATTCCGGTGAAACTCTGATCCTTTCTCTGGGATGTTGACCCAGAGACTGCCGTTTCGACATATGGAAGAGGTGCCTTCAATGGTGAATCTTATCGTGATGGGATCGGCGGACTCAGGGGCTAGGTATATGTATTCGCCCTGGACATCGGGCGCGCCATTATCCTTGAGAGGTAGAAGATAGACTTCGTTCGAGGTTACCGTGGAAGGAGCCATAGTTTATCGGCGTCCTCACACGTCAAGGAGAGAAGACACGAGATGGGCACTGGTGAGAGCTAGGCGGGCATTGGAGTCGGAGACGGACGGGATCTCACGAGATGAACAGCTGAGGAGCCTATCACGGCACCGCAAGGAAGCAAGACAATTAACTGGGTAAAAGGAAGGAGAATGTTTCTCAGCCTATGGCACAAGAGGGAGAGGCAGGTAATTATACGAAGAGAGATTGTCTAGGTAGGTAGGTACGAAGTACCCAGATCGGGAACCTGACAAACCGACGATATATTTGGACTCCCGCTAGTTGTCTGCCGCCTTGGAAATGCCCTTGGCCATGATGTGAGTAGCTTTGCAGGCTTGGACTCAGTAGCGCGGCTAGTCGTCGCGCGTGGGCGGGAAGATAAAGCAGAGACGGTATAATGGCATCTAGTAGATAGATGTGGAGAGCACTAGGTGGCGTGTTGCATTGGCACAGGTTCCTGTCATCTGCAGAAAGCAGAAAGCAGAAAGCAATGATGCCGCGGCGTTGATAGGCGAGAAGTAGTGCAACTTCCGCGGCCTCGAGCGTCATCACGCACCATGCGACGATGACCCCTCGGAGACAAGCCATTTGACCAATCATATTGCGCTATCTGTCGGCAGCAAGCAAGCGTTCTTTTCACAAGCTGCCTCTCATACCTGTTAGGCGCGGGGCATCCCCTTGCAGATGCAAGGTCATGACGTCATTCAGAAATATTTCCAACAGAAGCACCTCCCTAGTAGAGTAGTAGTCTAAACAACTTGTTCTAATACGGCGCCCGTTCCTGAAAATCGTTATTTGGCTGCAACAGGTATGCGAGTGATGTCGTTAGGTGTATATTCGCAACTTCGTTATAAAAGGCCGATAAATATGGTTTTTACCCCATGTTTTCATATACCATCTTGAAAGAATCATCGCTTTTTCATTTTATTAGGTACAAGTGGATCTCTCTATCCTTGCTGGGTGAGAAACGCCAACGCTGACAATCGGCGATGCTGTGCATTGCGATGACCTTAGCCCCGCTGTACTGTGCCTAGTGTGTGCTGGGTACTGCAACGTTGGGATTTTGCTGTTTGGCTGAGTACCTGCTTGTAATTCTCCACCTCTGAATGCTCGTCATACCGGTACTAGGCATTTGGTTAAGGATCCGCGCGCACCAATGATGATACAATTTGGGTATATTTCTACCACTGTTCGGCCGCTTTTGGCAACTGTCCGCGCGTGGTTTCCCACTGCGAGCCTACTTATAGAAGCTTTCGATTTGGGGTCCCGTCCAGGAATGTTGTTTTCGGCTTATGCTTGCTGCGAGAAAGTCGACAGTAATGGAGCAATCCAGCCATGCGTGGGGTCGGATCTCCTCAAGGAGTTCATGGGTATAGGAAGTTCTCTGGCAACGAGGTCACCGACATCCGGTCTCCAAATTTTACCAACGTTCCAAGCCATATCTTGGAGAAGAAGAGAGGGCGTCCAGCCTCGTTCTCGTACTGTAGCTGAGTACATAGGACTGACCAGGGCATCCAGAAATACGGTACTTCTTGATCAAAGATCACAGGAATCGCTTCCTCTGGGGGGTAAAGTAACTAGTCTGTGTGGGTCACATTACGTGAAGATATCACCTGTCAATACATCTCTCACTTTTCTCCATCAGAATATGACACAACACAACATATGTGACCTAAATAAATAGCTGGGGCTAAATAAATAGTTGAATAAGCAGTTAAATAAACAGTCTAATAAATAGCTGTATAAACAGCTTATCATAGACATAGAAATTAGGCCTATCTACCTAGGTACCTAGCCTGGTTCAAAGGATTCGGAGGCATGTTGAGAAGACAAGTTTGTAAGTTCTAAGGGTTAGCGAACCAGGCGAGAGAGGAAAAGTCGTCTCAAAAAAGGTATTGATGATGAATCTTTGCAAATCTCGGTAAAGTTCAAGCCTCGGCAAATTTGAATCACTCGGCAGCTAGGTATGTTTTCACCTCCGAGGCAGAGCACAGAGCAAGTCTTAGTAGCAAGCACCGAATGTATCCTCGGCTAAAAAGCACAGACGATGGAAGTTGGAGGAATAGGACGGTTGAGATTGCCACAGTCGTGTTCAAAGACAAAGGACTGGCGGATCGACTTGAGAAGAAATCGCAATCCTCGAGATGTACAACCAGTTATCCAAGTGAGAGAGATCCAACATTTCTAAGGGTTGCTGTGTTTCCTTGCTGTTAGCTACCTGGCAATGATAGGTATACAAGTGTTCGCCAGTGGGCACCAGGGACCTTCGTCGCTCCGACTATCTTCGCGAAGAATTCTCTCCTCTTCACCTCGCTTTCCTACCCCGGTGGTCACGATTTGTGACGGTCGGCGAGGCCGTAGCGGTCGGTCATACGAGATGGCCCCCTAGCGAATAGCTCGTGCCGCCGCGGACCGGTGAAAGCTAGCCTCCCTCTAAAGCAATATATACTTGGCACAGTGTGGGCAGCTTCTAGATCGAGTTCGCGGGTACTGGCTAACACCGATAGCCGACGTACTTCCCAACATGTAGGCCCAAAACAAGTTGTGCTGAACCTACCCCGTAGCCTAATACTAAGTAAGCAATTCGAAGAGCCAGTACCTCTGGTTTACTCGTACAAATAAAGAGGTATTTTGCAGGAGAGTGGCTAAGTGTGATGGTATGAATGGATCAATCTAAGTATATAAGAGTTATAGAACGGATAGAGGATCCATACTGTGGCTACTATGTATATACTGCTACTTATAGTAGATATATAGGTTATGTAATAATCTGCCCCTAAAAAAAAAAAAAATGCTACGTTCTTGTAGCTATAGCAATATACCCGTACTAATTATCCTAAATAATCTACTTATATAATTTTAGTCCTATTACTCCTATGCTTATATCTATGCTTTTTTGTTCTTAAACTCCTATGCCAAGCTAATATCCTTGCCTAACTATTTAGTACTAAACTATTTGTTAAACTTGTAACTAAAGCTTTTATACTTTATTAAGTATTAGAATTAGCGTTTAACTATTCTAGTAGTTATAATATATTCTTTAAAATAATCTATTGCATAGATTAAACCAATAGGTAAGAGTAAACAGCTGTATTTATTAAATATAGCTAGCTTAAAATAATTTATTGAAATAATATTATAAATCTATGCGTTATATTAAAATAAATCTAACTTATAGGCCAATGTGCTAATTTTTTTAAAAATACAAAAAAGTCTAACGTACTATTACAACATTTTTAGTTTTAATACTAAAATAAAAAAAATACTATATTTTTTATAAAGCCTAAAAAAGACTTAGTTATTAATATTAAAAAATTTTAGCTATTTTTAAGCGTTATAATACTTTTTTATAGTTATAAATATTAAAGCTATAGCGTCTGCTGCTTTAATTTATATAGCAGGAAAAAAAATTAACTGTTTAGCTTTATAGAATATCTAACAATATATAAATATATTTATAATACTAGCAAAAGAAAAGCTGTAAGCTAACTTGTTTAAAAATTTATTTATTATAGTATGTTTAAAATTATTATATTTAAACTATAGCTAAAAGAATACTTAGAGCTATTTAATTAAATTATTTATAGTATAGATATAATATTAAAAAATTAATTGTGTTGTTTATATAACAATTTTAAATTAGCTGTTAGCCTATAAGTAATATGCTGCAGCGTATAATAATTTAGTATTGAGTTTTTTTTAAACCGCTAACTAAAAACCTAATAAAAACTTAAAATTTTAGTTAGAAATAATAACTTTAAGGATTTTCTATCTAATAATAAGAAGTTTTTTAATTAAAGCTTAGCTTTATTATTTAGTTGTTTATTTTTTACTACTAGGTATAAATTAAGCTTTTTTGATTAGTTTATATATAACTATTATAGTAAAATTAAAACTACTTGCAGCTAAAGGTAAAACTATAATAAAATTGATTATAATCTAATAATATAAATATAATAAAAAAAAATTAGCTGTAGATTTTTATAAAGTTTATGTTTGTATAGCTATAGAACTTGGCACTTTAAGCATTTATTAATATATTTTTAAAACATTTTAGCTTTTAATAAATATAAAATAATTATAAAAAGTATATTAATTTTTTATAGCTAATATAATTAAATTTATAAATAATGTTCTAAAAGTTAAAAAAATATAACTATAGGATATAAAAGTAGTTTATAGCAGTGTTTGTCTAAAATTATAATAAACTTTTGTTAATATAAAAAGGCAAGCTAGCTTAGTTCTAGGGTACTAACGTAGCTTTTTTTTTTAATATATCTAGCGTTATTTTAAAAAAAAGGTTTTTTAAGTAACTTTTTTAAAGCTAATCTTTAAACTTTAGGTTAATTATAATTAATAAAACTAAATCTTAGGTTGGGTTGCTTAGCAAAATATTAAAGTTTGTATTAATATTGAAATTATTTAATTTAAGATTAGTTGTTTGTATTAGTAATAGTTAGATCTGCTATAGTACCTAATATATAGCCTAGTGCTTTTTGTAATTATTTAGTAATTAATCTAAACTACTAGGATCTATTGGGTCGGGGTTAGCGATATAATGTAGGAAGTCTTTCGGGAGCTTGCTAAGTATGTTAGGGATAATATAGTATTGACCCGGTTTGTAGAGGACTTATATTTTGAATTAGCTAATATATTCTAGTGCTTAAACAATCTGCTTATTAGTATTGCTTGCTATTATAAAGTTTATAATATTTAATTATTTTTATAAGCTTAGGATATTTTTATAGTTAGTAAAAATAATTAGTAAAAAGACTTTTGTAGTATTAAACTAATAGTAGTATTTTTTAAAAAACTAAACAAAATTGCATAGTTTTATTTTAGTAAGCTAATATTTTATTTTAGTATTAGTTAAAAAGTATAAAAAAAAAGCTATAGTTTAAATAATATATTTTAAAAAATAATTAATAATAATTTTATTTTGTATTATTTTAGAAATAACTTTATTTTTAATATAGTATATTTTTATATTTATATTGTTAGTAGATATATTAAAATTAGCGAATAGTTATTAAACTAGTAAACAAAAAGCTAAAAAAATATTATTAAAAAAGGGTTTTTTAATTTATATAAATATTATATATTTTTTTTTAGTAAAGAAAGCAAATATTATTATAATAGTTTATATGTATTAGATATATTTAAATTAATTTGATTTGGCCCGCCTAAAGAGCTCGGTTTTATATTTTTAAAAAAGCTTAATAAAAATCCTGTATAATAAATAAGCAGTTTTTAGCTAGGTTATAAAACTAATAAAAATCTTTAGATTTTTAAGTATTTTTAGAAATTTAAGCTTTTTAACTATGTTAAACTGTTTAGTTATAGTTATTATACTAAAAAAGTTAACTAATTTTTTTAGTATAACTATGCTAAAAAATCTAACGTATAACTTAGAAAATTTTATATTAATATTCCTATTATAGAATATTATAAAAATATTTTATAGGTTATAAATATGATTTTTTAATGTAGTAGATAGAATAACTATATTATTATAGTATAACTTAGCAATTATATTTTATAAAAAAAAATCTATTTAATATTATATATAAGTATTGCTATTTTTATAGCTTATTATAGCATATATAAATATATATTGCTTTTTATATGTATTAATTATAAAAGCCTACTACAAACTTAGATAGATTTTTTATTAGTAATAAAATATAATAGTATTAAGGACTGTTTAATATAGCTTACTAGCAATATAGTTTATAATTTTGTTTTAAGTTTATATTAAATAAGTATTTTAAAAAGTAATTTTATTAAATAGTTTAATATTAATAACTATTCTGCTGTTTTTTTTTTTAATTATATATAGTATTAATAGTTATTAAAACTATATTTTTTGTATCTGGCCGCAAACTAATATAGTTTTTATAATTTATTGGATTTTTTAGATTATAAAAACAAAAAAAGAAAATAAAACTAGCTTTTTAGTTCTATAAGCTTTGTTATGTATTACAAACTTATTAACTATGTTTTTGATTATTTTTTAGCTGTTTTAGTTTAAAGGATAGATCTAATAATGCTTAGGAATATTTTTTTATTAGTTTAGCTTAAGCTAAACTTTTATTTATTTGTTTTTAGAAATATTTATAAACTTTATATCTTTAAATATAATTTTATATTTATTTAGTAGTATATTTATTTTTATAAAAAGCTTTAAGTTAGTTAAGTTATTATAAATATTAATGCTAATATATAAATATTTGACTATATATTTTAAGTTATATATAAATATTGTATTAAAATATATTTAATTTTTTTTAGAGCAGGATAGTTTATATAAAGCAAACTTTATAGCAGCTAGAATATTAGTTTTATTAATCTAATAAGTTATATATTCTAGATCTATTATTATTAGGTGTTTAATAATATAATTAATAGGAATTTTTACTAGTTAATTTATATTATTACAAATAAAAATTTTAGATATTGCTATATTAGTAAATATAGCAAATGTGCTAACCTGTAATTTAAATAGTTTAAAAAAAAAGTTCTAACTATTATTTATAGCTATATAATGTATAGAAACCAATGTATAACTGTTAGGTTATATTATTTTAAGTTTAGTTGTAGTAACTAAGATATTCTAAGGCTTGCTATGTAATATAGTATTTATTAGGATAGTTATGTTATAGAACTATATAATAGCTTATTTTTGGAATATTAAAATATTAAATTTTTTTAGCTTTAGTATGTTTATATTAATTAGTATATATGTTTAGAGATTGTTTATAACTGTAACCTTACGGATAAAATAGGTTGTGGCTGCTTGGCTAGATAACGTAGCTTTGCTTTAGAAGTATATATCTATTATAATATAGTTATTGGAAGTATAGAACGTAGCGCCGAAACTTTTTAATATAAAAGAAATAGTTTGTTTTTTTTAAATAATATAAATATAGTTTTTTTTAATCTAGGCTTTATTTTTTAATATTTTTGAATATTTTGTATTATTATATATGTTTAGTTAATATATTAGATTTTATAGGTTAGGTATAATATAGAATTTAAAGTAGCTGTAAGACTAGAAGCTAAAACTTATGCTTATACTAACTAATAGCGCTATAAAATAAATAATAAAAGGAATTTTTTTTAGAAAAACTATATTTTGCTTTAGTGCTAGGTTAAGCATATTTTTAATATTTATTTTGTATTAAACTTATTAGATTAAAGCTTTAGTAGTTTTATAATTTTTATAAAAGTGTTTATAAAGTATATTATTATTAAAAAAAATTGCTATATAAATCTGGCAGATCTTAGTATATTTAAAACTATATAATCTAAAACTATTAGGCTTAAAGTTATTAAATAAATAATAGACTATAATAAATTTATAGTCTTTAGCTAGTTTTAAAAAAGGTTTATATATAGTTATATTTTTTCTGGCTAATAAAAGGGCATAGTATATAGTATAAGGGTTTTTTTTTATAAATTAGGAAAGATTAGCTTTTATATTAGCAAAATCTTTTTAATTAAATAATTATGCTAGTAGGGTTTTTTTTTATTATTAAAAGTAAGTATTATATATTTTAGATTAATTGTTAAATAAGTAATCTTGTTTTAGATATTTTTTACTATAATATATTTTTTAATTTTTTGGTTGTTATTTTGGCTACTATTAGGCTAGTTCTTTAAGTAGCAAAGCAGGCAAATATTATTTATATAGGATAATATTAGCTAAAAAAAGGTTTAGTATTTATGTAGGCCACTAATATGGCTAAGCAAGCTACTACTACTATTATTACTACTACTGCTATTGCTACTATTGCTAAAATATAAAACCTTGCTAAATCTAAAGTGTATTTTAGGGCTGACTATATGGTTAAAGTATGCGCTAGTAGTATGGGCTTTAGGTTTGGGGTTGCTAAGGTTATAGATATTAGGGGTTATATTAAAGAATATTTCTATTATATTAACCTAGGTTACTGCCACGCCTATACTAGTACTATTATATATACTAAAAGTTATTAGTTTTATTTTAAAGAAAATATAAACAAAAAAAAGAAAGGTTTGTATTATTTATTTATTGAAAAGGTATAATATATTTTTTATAGGTTATTTTTTTTAGTATACTTTTATATTTATAGATCTATGTAATAAAAATATTTATTATAGTAGTTTTAGTAAAAATAGTAAGTTAGCTTTAGATATTTTTATTAAAAATTTTAAAAATAACTTTTAGCTAATTTGTATTATTTTAATTATAGTTTTTAGTGTTCTAGATAATATGTTAGACAAAACTTATTATATTATAATTTTTATAGATATTTTTTAGTATAAATTTATAAGTTTAGAGTTTAACTATTGCTATAAACTATAAAAACTTAAATTATTTAATAAGTTTATTAAAAATAGCTTAAATAGTAGCTGTTTTTAAAAGCTTATGATTTGCTTTAAATAAAACTTATAAGTACTAAATTAAAGCTAAACTTAAAAAGTATTAGGTCTAGATTTTTTATATTTTAGCTTTAGTTTATTAAATAGCTAAATACTTAAAGTGGTCCGTAAAAGTATAAATATTTGTATATTTAATAATTTTATTATTAGCAATAAGTTTTATAAACGTAAAATTTTTAGCGCTAGGATTAAAATAATTTATATTAATAAACCAGAGTTCTAATATAGTTTTTTATTGTTAAACTATAATCAAAAGCTAGGCTATATTTTAAGTATTCTAAGTAAATTATGCAGTTAGTAGTACTGCTATATTCTAAACGTAACGTTTATTTTAATAAGCAATAGTATTTTAAAAAAGGCGTTAAGCCTTTTTTGTAGTAAGTAGTATAGCTATATTATTAGCTAGGGGATCTTTTAATAAAAAATATTTAGAAAAAAATAATAGATTATAAATATAAAATTTGTTAAGCTAAACTAATAAATCTTTAAAGTTTTAAAAATTAATAAGTTTATTTGGTATAATAAGTAATGCTTGCTATTTGCGGAGCAAAGTAACTATTGTTTTTTTTTAAAATAATAATGTGTTTTGTTCTAATAATAATATGTTTAGCTGTTCTAAAAAAAGTGGTAAGTTATTTAGTAGTGGACTTTTTTGTTTAGTATATAGAATGTGTTTTTTTTAGTATTTAAAAAATATAGTAAATTAACGGTAAGATTTAACCTAGGCAAGCAAATAATTAAGTTTTAGTTTTGTAGTATAGTTAATATTGGGTGCTAGGTCCTAAGCAAATTAAATGTTTTAATTTATAACTAATATAACTAAAAAGTGATCTATGCTAATAAACCTGTGTAGCTAGCGTACTAAAAAAAGATCTTTAGGGCAATAAGTTATTAGTATAAAGGTTTAAAGCTATATAATTAGAAAAAGAAGTAATAATAACCCTAGGGTAGCTCCAAATAATAATAGGTTAATTAAACTAAGCTAGTAAAAAAAACAATAGTAATAGCGGTTGATAGCGCAACAATTGCTAGCTACTAATTTGTAATAATATAAGTAGATTAATCTAAATATATAAGAGTTATAGAACAGATAAAAGATCTGTACTGTGGCTACTATGTATATACTGCTACTTATAGTGGATATGCGGGTCATATGACACTAAGCCCCTAAATATATATGGCGCTACGTATTATGAAGAAGATTTACCCAATATAAGTAACTACTCCAATGCTGACTTATCCTAAATACACAAGCATGTGATTATGCCTCGGGTGGAAGCTCGCACCGTCTTGGTGAGATCACCTTCGCCTCGGCGATTGAGGGCTGTTGATGAGGGTGCAAGGTTACCCAAATTACTTGTTTTCGGAGGCGGTTCCTCGGCTGAGAAGGTTGTACACTGGTACCTATTTGGCGGGCAGTTATGCAGTATTGGGTCAATGAGTTACCTAATGCCCATTTTCACGTTGGTGGTCTCGTGAGAGGCTGAATGCGGACTGGAGGGTTAGCCAATCAACACCATGCAATACGAACTTGGCGGGCTCTCGAACCATTTTGTTGGGTCATGTCTGGGGTTGTCTTAACCAAAAGGGGCAGGCGGTGAAGCACTTCCCACCTTTGTGCGTCATTCTCAGCAAGGTAGAAACGGCAGAACCATTGGTGGTTGCCCGACGAGCAACCTAGGCTTGTCACATGAAC
Source organism: Ustulina deusta (assembly GCA_023159155.1). Taxonomy (NCBI): domain Eukaryota; kingdom Fungi; phylum Ascomycota; class Sordariomycetes; order Xylariales; family Xylariaceae; genus Ustulina; species Ustulina deusta. Next base: position 266,782 of record JAJNNX010000061.1, read on the forward strand.
TGAAATGTGCCGAGTTGCAGGAGATGAACCTACTTCATCTTCCCATACAAAACCGCTTGCGCACGCCCGATCTATGTTGCCAACCTCCCTAAGCCGACCTATATGAGGATAATTCTCCATCTGTCCCGACCATCGATTTGCTCTTGCTCGGCGTTCTCGACCTTCGTGTTCCCTGTTCTTCGCCCACACCGGTCCCATTTTAGACCATTTTCCACCCACCTGCCCAATATGGCCCCTGGATTTCTGAGTGTGAACGACAATGGGATGGCTGAAAAGAGACACAAGGTCACAGTCATTGGCTCCGGAAACTGGTTTGTCGTCACCTCGAGACTCCCTACGCAAAGAGAACGGACAAGCTAACAATGTGTGTCATTAGGGGCTCGACCATAGCCAAGATTGCTGCCGAAAACACCAAGACACATCCAGAGCTTTTCGAGGAGCAGGTGCAGATGTGGGTGTATGAGGAAGAGGTCACACACCAGGGGAAGACGGAGAAGCTCTCGAACGTCATCAACACGCACCACGAGAATATCAAGTACCTGCCCAACATCAAGCTACCCACCAACCTCGTCGCGAACCCCTCCCTCGAAGATGCCGTCCAGGGCTCCTCCATTCTCATCTTCAACCTCCCCCACGAGTTCATCCATAGAACCTGCAGTCAGCTGAAGGGGAAGATTGTGCCGTACGCCCGCGCCATATCATGCATCAAAGGTGTTGATGTTTCGGACGAGGGCGTGTCTCTTTTCTCGGAATGGATTGGTGATGGTTTGGGCATCTACTGCGGCGCACTCTCAGGTGCCAACCTCGCTTCCGAGATTGCTCAAGAGAAGCTGTCTGAGACTACCATTGCATATGATCCGCCACCGATGGATAACTCTCGCAATCCCTCCCAGAATGCTACCCCGCGATCCGCCACACCTGCTCGCGGTGACCAGCGGACTTCCGCCGCAGAGCTAAGCATAACACCCTTGGTAGAGTTGCAGCACAGAGACGCTCGTGGGAGGATTAGTAAAACCCGCCTGACTCCTGTCCCGCCAGAGTATCCGCCACTCGACCACGACACATTCAAGGCCCTATTTCAGCGGCCCTACTTCCTCGTCAGCATGGTTTCTGACGTAGCCGGCACCTCTCTTGGTGGGGCGCTCAAAAACATCGTTGCTTTAGCGGCCGGTTTTGTTGTAGGCAAGGGCTGGGGAAACAACGCCAAGTCAGCCATTATGCGTGTTGGCCTGTTGGAGATGATCAAGTTTGGCAAGGAGTTCTTCGGCGAGACTGTATCTACCGCCACCTTCACAAAGGAAAGCGCAGGCGTTGCCGACCTGATCACGAGTTGCTCCGGAGGTCGCAACTTCAACGGCGCTAAACTTGCTGTCGAGCGAGGCGTCTCGGTCCAAGAGGTTGAGCAAAAGGAGCTCAACGGCCAAAAGCTACAGGGAACGAGCACGGCAGCCGAGGTATACTCGTTCTTACAGAAGCGGGGTTTAGAGAAAGACTACCCGCTGTTCACGGCAGTGTACGACATTTTGGAAGGCAGGAAAACAGTAGATGATATCCCAGCAATATTGGCACAGGCGCAATCGTAAACTAGGTGGTACGGCAGGACGGGGACTACGGTTTGAGAAACATACAACTAGACCTAGACATTGTACGCAGCCGGCGGGATTCTTGAAAATACGACATTATGACGCAGGCACTGACTCGGATATTGATCTTAATGCACACATATAATTGGACACATTGGATGCGTTCTATTTCCTACTCGCCCAAACTGGTGTCTACTACCTCATGTGATTCTACCTCTAATTTAATAACAATACGGCATTACTGTCAATCCTAATTCTTCTCAAGCCAAAGCTCGGAAAGCCGGGTACAGCATGACGCAAGGGAGTGGCGCGTTCTCGCCATCTACCACGATGATCGCGTGATCTCTATATACGTTACAAATCAAACTAACGGCATGCCATAGACACAGACACGCAGAAAACAAACTATGCTAGTCTACTTACCTACCTACCAATCACTCAAAAGCCTATTCTTTTCACCTCCCGCCCTATCCGTCATAATTATCCTCCTGCTATTCCTCCTCCTCCTCGCCTTTTCTTCTCCTCTGCAAACCAGATCCTCATCTTCCGACATGGTGCGCTCGCCATCGCCGAAAACAGGCCTGAAGAAGGCGTCGTAGAGGTTCCAGAGGAGATTCATCCAGACCGTAGTCGCGACGCCGAGCCAGCGCGGCGTGCGGCCGACGTCGTCGGCGAGCAGGTAGCCCAGGGCCAGCATCAGCAGGAACCCGGGCAGCGCGACGAGCAGGAACAGGACGCGGCCGACGCACTGCCAGGCGCGCGTGATGGCGTAGGGCTCGAGCCGCGCCAGGTACGCCTGGTAGTCGTCGGGCAGGGCGTGCTCGCGCGCGCCGTCCCGGATCAGCTTTAGGTAGCGCCCCGACGGCTGCGCGTAGTCTGTGCCCGGCCTGCGGACGGGGAGGAGGAGACGGCGGAGCCAGGGTTGCTTTCTCGGGTCGTCGTCGTCGTCATCGTCATCGTCGGCTCCTCCGTTCTGGCCTGGATCCTCGGGATCAGGTAGATCTGGCAACGAGGGCGCGTACAGGGTGTGTGCGAGGAACGGCTTCGGCAGATCCGGGATGGGCGGCTTCTCGGGCACGTGCAGTGCGGGTGGCAGCTCGAGGCACGGTGTCAGCACGTCGTGGTAGCCTTGCCCGCCGCCCTCAGTGCGGATTATTGTCGCATAGTCCTCGGGCGTCACCTCGTAGACGACACCGTAGAGGCCCTTCGACCACGTCGGGCGCAGATTAGCATTATCATCGTCATCATTCCCCCGGGCCGCGGGAGATGGCGATGGTGATGATGCACTGTAGGGTGGTGCAGGAGGGAATTTCGGCGGGTTCCCTGGAATCGGGACCGGGACCGGGATCGGTGGCTTGGGGATCTTACGCGGGCGCGTGTTGGCGAAGCACGGCTCGTTGTACGGGATGCCGGGCAGGTCGAAGGACAGGTCGAACGCCGGCGCCGACACGTTGATCTGGCTTATGGGGCGGATCCCGCGAAAGCCGAGGAAGGTCTCGGCGCACAGGTTCGAGCCGTATGCGAGGTAGAGGATTGTCTTGGCGGAGGAGGAGGAGGGGTTGTCGGCGGAGGCGAGAGCGAGCCGTTCGCTCGATGTCTTGGGGATGCTGGAGAGGGGCGGATACGACTCGGGCGAGGGCGCGCGACGGCACCAGGTGGAGGAATTGCAGAGTCGTCGCAAGCAGCGCTGTCCTTGCTCGGGCGCGGGAATCGACTGCGCGTCCCGGCCCTCCTCTGCCCTGGTGTCTGGCTGTTGGGTCATGGCGACGAGATGCTGATGTGACTCGGATCGGGGTGCGACTGTCTATGGAACTCGATGAGTTGTTCGGGACGGTCGAAGCACAGAGTAACGCTCGCTATGGATGCAATCACGAATACCACGAACGAAGCTGTTCCCGTGCCGTCGCCCTTTTATTGAAGGATCGGAGACGGGTATCACATTCGTCCGTCGTCGACTTACAAAGCAGGAATTAGGGAGCCAGACTAAGTCCCAGGCTAGACCTGGGTTACCACCTGGCAGTCCCGCTCTGTCCTGTCGCATAACTAAGGTAAACACTAGGTTCAGTGGCGGACTTCCGTACTTTCCATGTCTATACCAAAGGTAGGCAGTTTCCCGCATTACGATTAATCACCGCTGATTGAATACTGCTTATTCATTAACGAATATTTATATTCGGTCAGTGAGGTCTTCCATTCAGGGGAAAACATCTCGCCAAGGTTATTGCCGAACACCTGCACCCTCTCACAATTTCCTCGGGTTTATTCGGCGCTCAAATTGTTAGGCTGCGTTGCCGCGGGGTTAGGGCGGACTTCGTCGACTACCTAGCATGAAAACCGCCAAGATTTCAAAATTTAATTATTCATGATGAACCAGTCAGCCTCATCTTCCTTATTCTGTGGTTTGTAAAAGCTTAAGGGTTTGTTTGTATGCCTTAGGAGTTGGGTATTGCAAGGTACCCTAGACCAAAGACGGAGCCGGATGAAAAGCTGCAGATATGTCTCCGAGAGATGCCCCATCATCGAAACCCCCCCCCAGCTGGTCATAATGATCCGTTGGCTGGTATACAAGCGATAGCAAATCTCATCTCGCGAAATAGAGAAAACCGCAGATACATAATGGAACAAAGCTCTATGTTTGATCAAAGTAACGCATTCATCAAATCCAGTAAACGCCGGCACTGCATTTATGATACCCCATGTCATTTACATCATAGTCAGCCAGTATTGACAACAGGACTTTGGGGTTGGCGTGAGAATTCCTCACCCCTCAACCCGACCCACACGGCTCCGAACGCAAGACGATGACTTCTGCAGTAGTATATACATACGCTTAAGCAGGCCAACGGGGCGCCGTCCCGTCAAAGGAGACATACCGGACTTAGCAGTTGAACCCGGCGTCTAATGCCACATCGGTACCGCCTACGATCGCCATGCACCGGCAAGATGTAGAACGAGCACAACTCGGTAATCCGGTTGCATAACGATCTGGCATCATTTCAAAAGACATCAGCTTCGGCGCGATACACAGCCCTTGATTCATAACGCATCCATCTGGCGGAACAGTGAATTCACGGGCCCCGATTCCCCATCAGAGTCGCCCAAAGCGGATATAAAAAACCATGGAGCATATCTACCCGATATCGAAGCCCATATTCGTAACTTTCACCAGTCATCACCAAGCTCTCAAAGCAAACCCTCAAGTTTCAATATGTCGTTAGACCCAGCCCGGCTCACCAATTGGCCCGCGGTCCGGGCCTTCGTACCCACAGCGCACCACGACACCTACCCCTTCATCGCGACAGGCGCCGTGGACCTGAGCGGCAAGTCGGTGTTCATCACGGGCGCGTCCAAGGGGATCGGGAAAGGCGTGGCGCTGAGCTTCGCGCGGGCGGGGTGTTCCCGGATCGCCGTCGCCGCACGCACCGGCGTCGACGAGCTAAAGGCGCAGATCCTATCAGCCGCCGAGGAGGCAGGCAGGCCCAAACCCGACGTTCTCGCCATTGCCCTCGATGCGACGTCCGAGGCAGGCGTCAAGGCCGCCGCCTTCGGGGGAGTCCTCGATATCCTCATCAACAATGCCGGGCGCGTCTCGGCCATGGTGCCTCTGCACGAGGGCGACGCAGATGATTGGTGGGCGACATGGGAGGTGAATATACGAGCTACCTACTGTAAGTTAACGAGATGAATACGCTTGTTTAGGATTAAGAAAAAGAGAAGAAGGAAAGAAAAGTTGCCGGGTTCCACACCAAGACGAATTTTGGTGGAAAAGATCTCAAACTTTAAAAGAAAAGAAAGAAAAAGAAAAAAACTGCACGAGTAGTTTTTGGCTAACAAAGATACGCGAACAGTGTGTACCCGGGCATTTCTACCCATGCTGCTAAAAAGCAGCATCCGCACCGTGCTCATCATATCCAGCGCCGGCGCACACATGCTGATAGAGAACCTGCTCGGGTACCAGACGTCGAAGACGGCGCTCTGCCGCTTCGCCGAGTTTCTGGCCAAGGAGTACGAGGAGCAGGGACTCGTCGCCGTCTCCGTGCACCCCGGCGACGTCCTCACGGACATGACGTCCGTGATGGGCGAGGAGTTGGCGCCTCTCTTTAAAGAGACGTCCCAGCTGACCGGCGACTCGCTGGTCTGGCTCGCGAAGGAGAGGCGAGAGTGGCTGAGCGGGCGCTTCGTGAGCGTCACGTGGGACTTGCAGGAGCTGGAGCAGAAGAGGGAGGAGATCGTTGGTAAGGATTTGCTGAAGCTGCGGCTCACGGTTTAGAGCGTGCGATTCGCACCAGGAATCGCTTCAACCGAAGGACTTTGGGTAGCGAAGCCTGACTCTCGAAGTGTGAGTAGCATCTCTTGATATGTTGCCATGAAAATGCCTAAAGCCGAGGCAAGCGATAGTATCTAGCAGATATTCGAATCCAGAAAAAAGGCAAATCTTGAGAACTCTACCATACATTGGGCAACCATGTCTTTAGTGATACACGTTCCTACAATCAGCCGGGTTTGGAACCTCTTTGGCCTCGGGCACATGTCGTTCCGGATGGCCAGGCTTACTCTGAGATGGTGTTGTAAGACACCCACCACTTATGAATATCAAGGCGTCCGAACTCATATGGGTGCATCTTTCCAGGCTATACAAGCTGGCGTTAGCTATTACGAGAGCTGCACGTGGGAGGGCTACGAACGTCAATTTCCACCCCTCGTGCTCAACCACTTGTACCACTTGCCTCAAACTAATAAGACCGTTTCCTCCCGTGGAGAGATTAACTATCCGGTGTAGATCAGCCGAGAGCATACTAGCGGCGGCGTTGCATCTCGGGTAGGTAATCAATGATCCTGTTAGTTCGTGGAACAGATGCAGAACGCTCGTCAGATACGTCCAGCCTACCCGTTGCACGATAGTATAGACAGCGCTATACGGTAGCTCTAGATAGGTGATATTAAACATGACAAATAGGAATATGCTAGAGTTTCAGAAGCTTCAAGTTCTCGTCTATCATTTCCCTATGAACCGTAGTATAAGTAGGTATATGTATCTCGCCGTATAAGCCAAGATATCAGCGGAGAATAGGAAGAAACTAGCCATCAAGTTTAGCCCAGTTCAGCGCGCCATCCACCATCCCGTGGACTAGTCGCGGCGGATCGTAATGTCTGCCATCTGCGATGTAGACTAAACACGGACAGGTCTCACAGGTCCAAATTTGTTCCTAGTAGTCCTGCCGTGTTTTTTTTAGTTAGGTTGATGACGTCGAAATCCTATTGCTGTACCTACCTATCTAGTGTGCCTACCTTACCTTCCGGTTGCATACCATAATTTCGCAACTCACTTATTAGATAGGTATAGTGTAGTGAGCGAAAGAAAAGAAAAAGCGTGGTTGATTTCAAATGCGAAAAGACGCCACAGCAGCAGCCTATTTGATTACTCAGTTGTATTGCATATCAACAATCTCATCGACCCCCGTGTCCCAACCTATCAGGATGCTAGAAATGACCCAAGAAAGACGAAATATTGAGGTGGTATGCATTGTACTAGTATGCGCCTACACATACTACCTACCTAGGTATGTAATCATCTGGTTACTATGTCCCAGACTTCGCTTAGGCATAAGCACAGCTAGATGATGGCCTAGAACATGACCTCATCTGCGTGTTAATTGGTGTATGTAAGTACCTGCTGTAGGTGTTGACTTGCTGATTACTTAATGAACAGGTACACTATAAGAGGGCGTTGCAAGTCACAAGGGATACGAATGTCAAAGCTGGGACTGTATGTGTACCTAGGTCATTGATTTAGTATAGGCACTTAGTATAGGTATTCTATTTTTGCTTTATTCATCTCCGTTTTTTCTATACTACATTCTCTCCTGATAGAGGGATAGTAATGTTAGATTAGATGGAAGCGAGAAATATAATACCACCTACTGCCAGGTATTCAGTGGCAGTTCTTTATCTGTTGCGCTGTAAACAGCGTCCCAGGTCGCCGGGATCGACAAGGTCGAGTCAGATACCTACCTTAGCCTGCCTAAACTGGCAGTGCACTACTTCTACACTGGTCGCATCCCTTCGACTTGGACAGCTATCTAGGTGTGCAAGTAAACTTCTTATTTATCATATTAGTTAGCAAACATCGTAATCACTAGCGTTTTCTTTTCCTTTTGGTTTTTTTTTTCTTTCTTTCTTTTTGCTTTTCGTAAAGAAGTGTACACTACACCTACCCAAGCACTGTCATGGTGACCTGTGAAGTCAAGGGCGATTGTGTTCTGCCCGGTATACCTGTGTAGGATTCTCTCACACAGCGACTCTACGCATGCAACTAAATCTGCACAACACGTAGCGTCCCTACCTCGACACGACAACCATTGGCTCTCATTCCACCAACCCCAGTACCGGTAATTCGGACGTCTCCCCTACCTAGCGCAAGTTGAATGATTGCCGAAACATTAGCCCGTGACAGGATGCTGCCATATCCCTTTCGGGGACGCTGTCACTGCTGTTTCGGGAAGCTCTGTGCTGTGGCGTCAAGCTGAACAAACGGGCTAGCCCTGAACGGTGGCAGCCATGCACGCCTGGCATAATGACCCTTCCATCGAAATTTTGGAACTTCTGCAGCGGGATGTAGGGCGCGCTCCCGTGGTGCGTCTGTGGTGGATGGCGTGAAGCTGGGGTCGAGGGAGCGATGCCTCCCGTCTCTCGCAGTGCTCCGTGCTCGCCAGGAAAAGAAAAACGCGACTTACCCTCACGCGCCATGGCCCTCCCTTCTCCCGTTGTCTTTTCGATCCCGCAGTCTGCACAGGACCGGCTTTTCACACGGGCAGAGACGCGGCTATTACAAGATGAGTTCGTTCTTCAGCGCAGCGATGCGCTTGGTCTTACGGCCGAGGCCGGCCGAGGGCCGTTTGTCTGAGGAACATGGCCAGAGCCTCGCCGGGAGACTCCCGCCAGGAGAGGGAGGGCCTCCCGTCATGCCCGCTGCCCAAGCAGATAATCACCGGCTGGTGTACATCAACCCCGATGAAGATCCTCTCACCTTCTTCCGCTTGATGTTGGGCATCCAGACTACGCCCTACCTCGGGTTTACAGTAACCGGTCCATTGGGAACACGGTGCGTAGTAAAACCTCCCTATGCCTATTTCCCTAAGTCTTCCTTCTCGGATGATCTGGCATCCTCTGTGATGTTGAGCCTAGAGATCCCCGACTAACACGTCTTGATATACACGCAGTCCGGCCGCCAATATCGGCCTCTACGCGCGCATCGTGCACTCGGAGCAAAAGGCCAGGGACAGCTTCAAAGTATTCTCGGTCGTAATCAACGGGTGTTATTTCCTGCAGATCGTGATAGCCGCCGCGCTGACAGCGCTAGGGGCCGCGCGGGCGAGCTCCGGCGCCGTCACAGCTTTTGGTGCTCTAAATACCGTTATAGCCGGGCTGTTGACTTTCCTCAAAGGCAGCGGCTTACCGAGCCGCCTGAAGTATTACGGGAACGAATGGAAGAAGATCCGCGAGTTCATCGAGCAACGCGAGCGTGACTTCATGCGGTCCGGGCATAACCTCGACGTCTACGAGGTTATCGAGACCGTCGAGAAGATGTACAACAACCTCAAGGCCGACATTGAGCTCAACACACCCGACAGCTATACGTCGGTTACGAATCACCGACGGGTAGGTGAGGACAAGGACACCAAGATCGGCGGCTTTGATATGTCGAAGCTCGAGACCATCGCCACCAAGCTGAAAGGCTTCGACAACGGCAAGCTAGACAGCTTGACCGCCGGCATCTCGAAGAGCATACACGCGCATCAGAAGCAGATAGAGGAAGAAGTCGAAACCCTCGAGAAGGACGTCGTGCGGGACGTGCAGAATCACAAGGCGCAGCTAGACCGCGAAGCCAGGGACCGGGAAGCCCAGGCGCGTGCCGCCATCACCGAAGGGAAGCAAGCCGCGAGGAGCGGTGTCGAGGAACAGATGGCGAAATTCGGCGACACGGTCGAGGAGCACAGACGGAAACTCGGCGATGCGGCCGGCGAGCAACATGCCCGTGCGCTGGAGACGATCAGCGACACGGGACGGGCGGCGCAGGAGGGGATCGACGCGACCACGAGCCATGCCACGGGATCCATCTCGAGTCTCGTAAGGGAAATAAGCGAGATACATCGGACGGCGCTTTCAGGCGGACGGGTGGCTGCCGCGCAACAGATCCGCAGCCTGGCTCAGAGACTAGCAGGACACGACGACCACGAAGCCGAGAAACAAGGGACGAGGAAGTCGTAGGGAAAGCATGGAACGTGACGAGCTGTGATGGCTGCAATGCAGGAAGCTTGGTCCAAGGCCCAACTATACCCTATATTCTGAAAACCCGAAAAAAAAAAAGGACTAGCCGAGCCACAGTTCCAGCCACAGGTTCGACTCGGCTGTCACGCGAACTCAGGAGAACGAAAAAAAAAAGCCGAATCGTAATATAGTCCCTATGCCCCGCACTTTGGTATACAGCGGATGAATAGCTAGCTACTTCTAGAGCTAATGTTAATAAATAACACCATGACCATGCATTACAGCAGGTACCTGCCTGCATGGCTGGAAAATTCCTTCTCAAAGACATTTCGCCGCCATGCCGTTCAGCCCGGCCAGACATAAATAGAGGCTCTGCTGACGACAATTTCGCGCATTCTTGATGAACAAGTCAGGGCCAGGAAGTGGCTGGGGGCTGATTCTATTCCAGGCTTCAAGCTCCTTGTTTTTGAGGACGGGGCTTGTTTCGCCCAAGCAATGTGGTAGGATTAGGCGATAATCCGCGACATGTCTAAGAGCCAAGGCCTATGGTCTCCTGACTCTCAAACCACATATTATCACACACGTTAAGTAAGATGAATAGAAAACACGGCGAGCATTCATAATCCATTACAAAGTACCTCAGGGCGATTATTTTCTCTTCGTCTTCTACTTCTTGTTTTAGCTTGACTGTTACATTTTGCGCTCGATACGTGGTAGCTTCGTTGGGCAGATGCTTGAAGAAGACATTGTAGGAAGTTTGAGCTAGTGTTGTGATAACGGCCAGTAAAGTCTTTCATCCGTATTGTGCATCAATATATTTCAATCCGCGTTGGCTTCACCTAATCATTTCCATAGGAGTAAGTACCACTACTAAGAGGTCGTTTCCGACTTTCGGGACTAAGCGATTGATGGGATGGGTAGCAGTCATTAGCAGTTCGGAGAGGTCATACATCTAGGACACTCTTGCCCTTCAACGTGGCCTGTAGATCGATGATTACAGTGTCATTTATAGTACCTCCATTAGCAATGTTTTCCTTCTGTTCGGTAAGTAGTTTCTGTAACTGTGACTCGACGGCTCGCCCATCAGATAGGCTCATGTCAAGCCCATCGACAAGAGCGCCGTAAATTACGTACTCGTCGTATTTTCTCATCCACCCTACCAATTCGTTTAAAGCCGAGCTATCAACGCTAACGGTCCAGGAGACAATGCGAGTCTGATATTCAGGGGGGGTATTCTCCAACGGCATAAGAGAACTCTTCAGGCGGCTCAGCTTTTTCAATTTCGCGTCACTACCCTCTGCGGCCATGGACTTCTGCCTGCGCAAGAGATAGGCCCGTGGGTCACCTATAGGCAAGGTCGTCGCAATTGGCTGTCGGACCTCTGAAGGAGCATCGCTATTCCCGGATGTGTTGGTTTTGGGTACACTGAAGGGCTGCCGTTGACGTGATGGACGTTGACGATGCCGTTGTGATTCGCCACTGTGAACTACTTCTGTCACTTGATCCCCTTCCATCTGGGATAGTTGGTACTGAAGATTCTTTTTCGCTGTTGAAAATATATCTTGCATATTTAGGTTTCTGTTGCCTTCAAGCTCACTAGGCAGCTCTTCAGATCGCGCTTCTGCCTGGGAAACACCACCCAGCGTTCCACCTCGACAGCGACTAGATTGGGTGTCATCAAATGATAGTCGTGTTTGTCTAAAACCGTCTACACGTGGCGAGTGAGTCGAATCAATTTGTGACACATCTATATAGCGATGCTTCTCAGCCGAGGAAGGTGGAGTCCAAGGGATTTGCTCACGACGGCGACGATGACGAGTTATATGTGAATGATTAAGCGGGACAACGGGGACTCCTAGTGGCTTGCTCCCTGAAGGGCTCGCCATTGGACTGCGGTAGGGGCCACCCGGAATAGTGGACCGTTGAAGGCAAGGAAGCTTTGTACGCTCTGTCTCCCGGTGGCTTCTAGGAACGTCAAGATCCCCGGGCGGTGCCATAATATGACGAAGAATCGGAAGTTCCGGTGTCAACGAACGTCCTGGGACACATTCTGGGACTGAATCCGGTGACGCCTCACTCGAGCCATTCATCTTCGCAATTACCCAGGGGTTGAGGTGATCACTCACATTACGTTCCCCGCCTATTTCTTTTTCTTGAGAACCTAGGGACTCCCGCGGCACCTGGGGTCGTTGTTGATGACTTCGATTCGGGAGCCCATCGAAATCAACTGACATATCAGCCTTCCATTGGTTTGGCGCTGAAAGGGGGTCGCTCCGTTCACTGGAGCTAGGGTATTTCCTTGTATGTATAGGCGTAAATGGTATCGAGTCGGAAGTCTCAGTCTTTTGTGATTCCTGATCACATTTTGGCTTCTTGACAGGACTCGCCTGATCCACAGAGCACTTTATATCATAGCGTGATGCTTCGGTAGAAAATTGGGGAGCGCAATCTGGAAGACTAGGCCGAGTCTGCGAACTGCGGGTACTATGGAGTTGGCCATGGCCCAACGAACTCGTGGTTGGTACGCCATCTGCTTGAGAGCTTGCTGTGCATGGCGTGTCTTGGTAGACCACTGCAGCTGGTTTGTATATTTCACTGCATAGATATCTGAACGCGTCCGCGACAGCTTGCTCGTCCGAAAATAGGACATCGTCTTTGGATGGCTCAATATTGGCGTCGTAGCTTCCAGGGGGGCAGCATATATTGAGCCGAACGAAGCAGTCACTAATGTCTTTCACCATTGTCGACCGTCTCAAATGTTCTATATAGATTTTAGATAGCCGTTTGGCCACGCCTCGACCAGCATGCATAGGACGACCGTCGACGGAAAAATAATGACATTTTGGCATATTCCGAAGATCTACATCTGGATTGGCAAGGAAGGCCTCAAGCAGGAAGTGGTCAGTTGTAGGTCTCGAGAGCCCTCGAGCTGAACAGTCGCCGTTTGTACTTGTGTAGCTTGTCTGGAATGTTCTTAGGATGCAATTGGATGTCACCTCGGTCCCAAACAATTGCAATGTTGCTTCGATCACGGTCGCATTGCGTTTGGGGGAATATGACCATGTCTTGGTTGGTGTGTGTAGGACTCTGAACATTATTTTAAGCTGCGGCCGTGCCATTATGTAGGATCGAAGGACTTCTTGGATCTTGTCGAGAGTCTTCTTTGCCTCCCTGGCAGCCATTTGCTGACGCACCGGCTGGTGACCAAACAAGTTGGTTACACTTACGGTTGTTCCCATAGGAGCAGAAGCTGACTTATGTGTCAGCACGCCGCCTTCATTAGGTGTCAATTGAAAGGCTGTGGCGACAGGTTCAGTAGAGGTCTTGGTCGTGATGGTTACGTTGGCCATAGAGTTCACACTTGCAAGAGCTTCGCCACGAAAACCGAGGCTCTTCCTAACAAGGTTCCCAAGCTCTTCAATTTTCCCAAGCTTACTTGTATGACCGCGTCTTCCTAGCGCGTCAAAATCATCAGGATGGATGCCAACGCCATTGTCTCGAACCTCGACCCTGGAGATGGTGTCGGAAGAGATGAGTATTTCGACCGAAGTAGCTTTGGCATCGATGGCATTGTCTAATAATTCTTTGACTAGCAGAGCAGGCGTTACAATTACTACATGGGAACTTATCAATTGAGTTGTAGAATTAGGCAGACGAGAGATGGAAGAAGACATGGTCAAGTGGTAACTTCAGCTATCAAAGAAGTAGTAGGGGTTGGATAACACGACAAATGCACTTGGCCAAGATCAGATGGAAAGAGGGCGTATAATAATGAACCCTAGAAAGGGCGATTTAATCGATTCGAGACTTCAGGGCGGAGTATGTAGGTACTGTGACTTGGCAAGGGAGATAGCTCATGATGGACTGTCGAGAAGAGAATTAGGAGTGAAGAGTCTACCTGCCAAGCCATGGGAGTTGGCACTCTGGCTTCGAGAAGGGCCTCGGAGGGCGATTGCGGCCCTGTGTAACAGGTAATCCTGCTAGATCACCATCGTGACTGCTCAATTTGGTTGAAGCTCACATCGGCCAGGGACAGTACATAGTCGCACCTGGTGCTTGTGCTTGTGTTGGTCTCTACATGTACCTGGGCAGGGTAGCAGACCCTTGTCCCCACTGCGTCATGCCCCGCCTTCGTGTCACGGTGGGGATTGTTTGCCTGCTGCCCACCCATAGCTCATCAGTCAGCTCGCCGCTCCTGGAGCTCGTTTACATGTACTTGTATTATTATGAGGATTATATCTGTCAGTGAAGCTCCCTCGGTTGGCTATCGCGATTGGAGCTTAAATACTAAATGATTAATTACTAGTGTGGCCTCTCCTTTAACGTCAATTCGCAATTGATTCCGGTTCTATGTTCGTCACCCCGCCGCCATCACCCTCCACCCAACGTTCCCGCCGCTCCGGTCCTTCGTCACATTCGCAATTAAGAAAATCTTGCTTTGAATGTCTTTCGAGAAAGAACAAAACAATTAGTTAGGTGTATACATGAGCAAGTAGGAAAACGGAAGGAAACAGAAAGAAAGAACGAAAAAAATTAATATGGCTTCCACCTCGCTCAAAGGTCCCAAGCCAGAGGAGCACGACGGCAGCGCCCTGCGCATCGGCATCGTGCACGCACGCTGGAACGAGACTATCATCGCGCCGCTTCTCGAGGGCGCCAAGGCACAGCTGGCCAAATGCGGTGTCAAGGACTCTAATATCGTTGTACAGGCCGTCCCTGGATCCTGGGAGTTGCCCATTGCCGTCCAGCGGTAAATCTTCTCCTTCACACACACACACACACCCCCATTTTTGCTACGTTTTCCTTATCCGTAGCTTCGAATTCTAATCGTGCTCTAGCATGTACACGGCATCTCAGATCCAGCAATCCTCCTCAGGCGGTGCGTCAAGCGCCGGTGACCTCCTCGGCGCCTCGACGACGGACCTGGCCTCTCTCGCCACCGACGCGTCATCATCGCGGCCCTTTGACGCTATCATCGCTATCGGCGTCCTGATTAAGGGCGAGACCATGCATTTCGAATACATCTCGGACGCCGTTTCTCAGGGCCTGATGCGTGTTGGTCTGGACCTCGGTGTACCTGTTATCTTCGGCGTCCTAACCGTCCTCAATGACGACCAGGCCAAGGCACGCGCGGGACTGACGAGAGAAAGCCACAATCATGGCGAGGACTGGGGTCTCGCCGCTGTTGAGTTGGGTGTTAAACGCGCGGCTTGGGCCCAAGGAAAGATGGAGTGAAGCGTCCGCCAAGAGAAAGAGCAACTATGGGTGGATAAAAGACTTATAATTTGATGACTTAACTTGGGAGAAGTGCATCAGACAGATCTCTTGCATGTGGTATTAGCTACAATAATGCCCAGACTACACTTTTCAGACCACACCGAGGCAAACTTTGGACTCCCATTGCATTGAGCGATCAAACGAGATCGTTGCCCTCTTTCCGTTGTAGGTGTCTATTTGCAACATCTTGCAAATTTATATTAGATTAAATGTAGTGGTATGTAGGCTTCGTCTATCATGCTCCATCCGTCACACTACTGAGAACCCTGATGATTGAGTGAGAAGCACCCTGGGTGGTAGCTGCTGTCCCGTTCACCAGTGCGCCAATTTCGGCTCATGTCGTGTAGCAAAAGAAAAGCATTGCTATTGCCTCTAGCCAGGGCATAGCACCAAAAAATCCGCACATATACAACAGTCCTCGAAACCTCCTATGCCCAAGCTCCCACGGCTTGCGGTAAAAATAAAAAATAAAAAAGCAAGCCAAGCAGGCTATCGCTATAAGGTGATATCAGCGCGATGCTCATATGAAGGTGATGGCAAGATGCTCCTATCTTTTTTCTAACCGGGAAATGATGTTGATGTTAGTGAATTGCAAAAACCAAAATGCTTGTCATTTAGTTAATGAGAGCCCCGATACCCGAGTCGAACATCTTTTTGGAACGCCAGAGGCCTTTCTTTTGCTCTCGTTTTGCCTTCATAGCCGCCCAGCCTTCATCATCATCGTCGTCGTTGTCCTTGGCGGGGGGCGCCTTGGGTTCGGCTTGGAGATTCGAAGGAATATGTGGGATAGTAGCCCCCATGGTAGATGTTCGGCCAGAATGGTCAAAACCGATACTAGAGACAGGACGATAACGACCAGGCAGCCCAATGTTACTTCGCTCCGAAGGTGCAATAGAGGGAGCGTAACCCCCACCTTGAATGTGGATTGAAGGGATATAATTTGGCTGCGGAGCTTTCTGAACCCATGAGGCTGAGCTTGGTTGAACCATGCTCATGGTCCTCATCTGTGGTCCTCCTTGTGGCACATCTAAGCTTAGCCCAGATCCCATAGAGCCATTCATAGATGGGCCAATAAATGAGGCGCGCGAGGCATCCCCGCCCATCATCGAATTGCGTGCCATGTCTCCTCCCAAGAACGAGTTGCGCGACATATCCCCGAATTGCCCCGCAGACTGTGTTGGCATATGTCCCATGGGCCGGGGTGGCGCTTGGTTCTGGGCGGTATTCTGTGTGGCCATCATCTGCATGAATTGCATTTGCATTTGCATGAATTGATGCATTTGCTGATTCATCTGAATTTGCGCTTGATCGCCAGGTGTGAGCATTGGTGCCTGCGTTGGCTGCATGCCCATTGGGTACATCATCTGTGGCGGGATCCCGCCGATAGGATCGAATCCCGGGTTCGTTTGCAACTGGGACATGCTGTTTTTGGCGTTATCAATGGCGGGACTGCCTCGTCTGAGGGCCCTAGCCCTTTCTTCGTTGGCAATGACACCTACTAGACCACCGGTTGGAAGTGGCCTTGATTGGGCTGGCGCACCACCTGCAAAAGCAATGGATTCTCGAGGGGGCTGATTGATGAGTCCGGCCCCAAGATATGGATCCTGTGGTAATTTTCGAGCGAAAGGTGGAAGTCGACCGCCCGGTGTGCCTCCCAGAGCGTTATCGCCGGTCACCGAATTTACACTAGGGGTAGCTGGTGGTTGCATAGAGGCTCTTAGGTTCGGATGCGATCCCATGGTACTGAGACGAGTCGGTGGTCGATTCTTATTAGGAAACCCATGTGCTGCCAGTATGGCAAGTGGCACCTCCTCATCTTCTTCAGAACCATCGGACGGTGGCGTAGGTGTGTTGCCATTGTTTACAGCATGGTTTAGTGGGAGATTGGGGGTGCTTAATGACGTGGATATAGCGGGTCGTGGAGTGGGATTTGAAGATTCGCCCGTGACTTTCATCATTTGTTGCCGGTACACTGACAAATGAGCCTCTTGCTTTTGTCGTTGCTTTTGTAGCTGCTTGGACCTTTCCAACTCATCGTCCTCATCGTCATCGTAGTTAATCTCTTCATCTTCCTTATCTGACTCGTTGGAGCCTATCAAACCGAGCTTTTCCTCCTTGGCTTTATTTTGGCGGTACTTCTCAAATTCCAGGGGAGTCATGACCTTGTTACCATGGTTCTTGGACGAATTTGAGCCGCTGCCAATTCGTGGTGCAATCCGTGGGGGCCGACCAAACGATCTGTCAAAAATATTGTCGTCACGCTGGTTTGCATCATATCGCGTCTTGGAGTAGGACCCGTTTAAGCCCGCGCTAGGAGTGGACTGACTGGCGCGAGTAGGGTCGGCTGCGCTGCTTGACAGAAATTTAGATGCCGCTGTCAAATCACTCAATAAAGTTGTATCTTCAGTATCTTCTTCTGATGCGCGGCGATCGGGAGATGTACTACTCGGTTTTGCAGCATTTGCGACTGGGGGTGGAGGTGCTACCGCGCCTTTATTGACGGGGGACGAATACATCCGCCCAGGTCCAAGCAATCCTTCGTTCGAGTTTAGGCTATTCCATGACTTTGGTGGAGGTTCTATCGGAGCAGAGTGGTCTAGATGGAGAGGTGACGGTTGGTTGGGTTTGCTATTTGCCGCATCGCGTTCTTTCAAAGTTGCAACGCTGGACCGTTTATCGAATTTGGTTAGCATACTACTACTCCATTCACCGCCAAGATCTAGCTTGAAATCTGAGTCCTCGAGCTTTGGCGGTGTCGCACTGGTTACTGTCGAAGAGGTCGCAGCTCGAGAGCGTCCGTTCGGTGTCTCCGGTGTTCTGTGTTCGGGTATGGGAGGAGCAGCCTCCTCCGAAGGTATTGGGGGAAGGGTATGTTTCTTGCTACCGCCAAACGAAAATGTCCTACTAGCTTGCTTGAGAAAACCAGAACTCCTGTGGACAGGGGGGACGGGGGGGATAGCGTCGAAGTGGTCGGCTGAAGGCAACGGCTTTCTGCTTGTCGGGATCCGCCATTCTTCCTGCGGAGGAATGTAATCAGTGGAGGAGGGAGTCATCGATACATTACTATGACGGGAAGAATTGTCAGACCCCGTTTTAGTAGTATTGGAGCTGCCACTGCCACTAAGAAAAGATCAGCACAATTGCCCAGCACTGAAATCAGCCACGATGCCTCTCAACTGGGCATAGCTCGAACGAAATGAGAGCGCTATTGAGCCATGGGCCGTCTGAGAGAAAGCCTGGAGATCCTAGCCACCCCAGTGCCGCTGTACTGTATCAAATTGTACGCAAGGGCCATCATGTTGGCATAGGATATATATAGGGATTGATGTAGTGAGGTCAGGGACAGCACGTACCGACTACTATTCAAGCCTGCAAAGAGATTGTCTTCCATAGCCAAGTCGTGAATATTGGTTTTTGCTGCACCGCCAGCCGTCCTACTCAGTTTCGCACCACCGTCAAAGGTTTTGACATTGCCACTATTGGGTCTTTCTAGCACCCGAAATGAAGGCTCAACCACCGCCCCATTTTGATCATCGGCTGCGGTCGATTTCCGCCGGAAGTTGACTGGAAATCTAGGCATATAGAACAGCTCGACTTGAACCGATGAATATCACCAAGAACCCATAAATACCGGCAAGCAGTCGGCGGGAGTAATGATCGTCCGGAGGCTCGTTCGGACGGACCACTGTGGAGAAACAGACGAATGTATGGGACGGAGTACCTAATCGTGGTATCTCCGCGAAGACCTCGACTAGGGCGTCTAGAGTCTGGAAACAAGCACACTAAGCGGAAAACTGCATAATGAGCGATTAGCCGTGTTCTTCTCATGTAAGTGCCCGCTGTTCTGAAAGCTTGTGGAAGATCCAACAACCTCAGCCAGACGACCTTGTTAGACGGATGAGGCGACTATGATGTAAGGCGAGAGCGAAATGACTACCCACGGGTCCTAGGGGATCTGGGATGACACAACGAACCGTAAAGATGGACTTTGCAGAGTAATACAAACCGTGGCATTCAGTGCTCGGGAGCTCGGCACCCATAACAGAGGATGTCCAGGGTACGGGAGAGAAAAAGTTCAAGACCGACATACAAAAAGCTTCTTACTTACATGCCTAGGACACGGGGAACGGAGCGGGAGCAGTTCGCTGAAGTGAATGGATTCGGTGTATATACGTAGATAGACAGATATGCTCCCAATATTAATGAATGGCGAGTAGTCAATATGATGGACAAATGTAAACCGGCTGGTTGATCGAGCAGGAATGGGTTGACTGATGCGTTGTATGTATAGTTATGGTTGTATGAGTATGACAATAATATGAGAATATCAAACAAGAGCGTTGTTGAATTAGGTACTAAATGTTCGAAGGTTTGGCGAATGTCGGCGAGACAACCAGCGAAAAGGGCTCTGCGAAGAAGCAAAAAGGGGGTGGATCGTCGCCTAGGACAGGATACAGTATATTGTAACAAAGAGAAAAAATTATATGCTGTATTCTGCAGAACGAGGGCAAAGACAAATTAGGTCTGCAACAAGGGAACTAAAATTCAGGAACGCTTGAACCGGGCACAGCAATGACAGGCAGGATATGCGGTTGAGAGATACTGAAGGGTCAAGGAGATTGGGAATGAAGACGGAAGGTTTGGGGTGGGAAATGGGCTTGGTAGCTACCAAGGTCGCGAGAAAGCGATCGAATGACTTAATGGCGGCTAGGTCAGGTACACTAGCGTAGTCGCGGCAGGACAACACTGCGTGCCTACACTAAAAATGAATCCGGAGTTTACGCCATAGTACTTGCTACTTTGAGGCAGGTATACGGCACAGTGTAGACCGCCGAGACTACGACCTAACGGGCACTGTAATGCTTCGGTAGAAAACTTGGGCGCTCTGCATAGTCGTAGCAGAAAGCGAGCACTGTACGGAGTACGGATCCGGATTTCAGCATCATTACTAGGTCGCATGCACCATGCATAAGTAATGTGTTACCTAGCCACTGCAGTGTACACCTGTTTAAGTGAGGTAGTAGGTAGTAGTCTAGGTAGGTAATTCCAGCTTGCTTTGACGGCTTACAAAAAAACAGGTGGCTCAGAACAGTTAACTTACTAGTAGTAACAAAACGCAAAGTTGTTGCTGGGTAGTACCTACCTAGGTAATGTATATCTGGCTTTGTTCTGGTATCTAGGTACTTCGCCTCTGCCTCCTTCATCAATCCTTGTCCAGTTTCTCGTCACAAATCAAAGCAGAGCATTCTAGCACGCGCTTACTTATACAACCCACTACCAAGCGCCGCGCTGGGTGTCCACATGGCCTTCATGCTTGTCCTCTTCGGAGAGGGCTCTACTGGATTGTTTGCTGCAAGGACGGAATCGAGGTGCCACTCGTCAAAAACAGGATTCTGAATGATATGCATACCTATTTGTTTTACGGTCTCAGGCATTCCCCTCGTTATCATTCTGCCTTCGAAATCAGACAAGGAAAAGAGAGCTTGTAAGAGGCAATGCAGTTGGCATTTCTCTTTTTACGCCGGGATGAGATACCTAGTCGTGGCACAGGATTGCTCATGATTCAACGTGCCCCATACTGCTTGTTTTGTCTCGACGATCCTGACACCATTTGACCTGCCTGGATCTAGGGTTGTCGTTGTCAGGACAGGGAAGGCTTGCCAAGATGCTGAAATCGGCGAAGCATTGCAGGAGGCTCGGGGGTACCAAGCAGTTTTAGGCAAAGCCTGCCCGGTGGCGTGCCCACATACTAAGGACGGCGCAATGCCTACCCCTCTGAACCCGTCGGCTATTGGTGCCGCAAGACCTCTTTGCTGGTGGTTGTGGCTCTCGCTTCTCTCGTCCCAATCCTGACTTTTGAGACTCATCGGACTTTCACAGAGACAAAAGGCGGAGACATGGAGCAATAAAGACCCCGCCACTGTGGTTTCCTGCTTGAATGTACGCGGAACGCGATTCTTTTTATTTTTGATTTTCCCCAAAATGTTTGGCGATTAATCCTTTCCCCGAATGTCCGGCTGGCTAGTAGTGTGATGGCTCTCGTCAAGAAATAAAATAAATTATGGTCTACCTAGAAGATAACTGCTTGGTAGATTTATACAATACATCAAGATCGACAGGAGACGCAAAATTCGTATACCTACTTGACCTGGTGTTCTTGCTGACTCGGTAGCATCTACCACGCCTGCGGCTCATGACGAGCTTGCCGGACATGAACGAGAAAATACTACCCGCTTACGAGAGGTTTAGTGTCCCACCTCGTACAGGTGACAACACTCTATCATCAAGGATGGTTATTCTAAGAAAAAACCTAATAACATAGTGGGTCTTTGTACAGCCGACTACTGCAGTATACTGTACTAGGCACACTTCACATATCCTACACTGCTACACAGTAGCTACAGTACAGTACGTAGACGATGTTACCTGCCTGGGCGAGTAGGAATACCCTCGGATATGATGTGATGCACTGAGCAAGTAAGTTGTCTGTTGTAGTGGAGAGTTGACGACTGCCGAGACAGCTAGCAGCCTAAAAAAAAGCCCAAGAGTTTATGGTAGTACATACTATAAATGTCTGGCGCTGATGCTCAAGAACGCACTGATAGCTCCAGAACAGCCATGGAAGATGCCAAATCATCTATATATAAAAAAAGAGTGTTGCCATCCGAATGCGGCATTCGGCTAGTGGAAAAACTCAAATGCAAAATACCTACAGGACAGCGCTTTTTATGACGGCCCACCCCTTTTGACAGCCTTTGTGCTGCTGGATGGTTTCGCTACTATATACAGTACCTACTAGTAAGAACCAAGGGACGAAAAAAAGTCCGTCCCTCCCCGCAGAACTATCGTGCACTATGTACACTAAGTACCTAGGGTACTTGTTAGGTTAGCGTATCCATCCATGACTTTAGTATGTAGATCTTACGTTCGTATTCAGATTCACGGTTTACTGCCTAGGAATCTCAGCCAATCAGCACTTTAACAGCTGAAAGCTACTAGATTTTTTTCTTTTTTCAGCCAAAATTAGCCATCTACACTGCGAATCATGCCATGTGAGGCATCACGTTGTGCTAGATAATTAGTATTTTTCTCCTTATATGCGTACTAGTATGTATTGTTTATCTAGTAACGTCCCGACTGTCCGGCAGCTGAAGGTGCGGTGCTACCGACCATCTGTGTGTCTCATCTCATCTCGCCATCCGATTGCCAAGTTCTGTCATCTCATCACAACACATTAGTGTAGTCGCTACTCGCAACAAAGGTGTCTCTTCAATGTATACTTCTCGCCGGACACACCACCTAATGGAGTACACGATGTTATTTTGATTCGTGTTCACATAGTGACTATTGTTGTCTTGGGTTCTCATCCAAGTGTTCTCACAAAGTACTTGGTTTCATGCCCAAGGAAGAGCAAATGAGTCGTGCGGCATTCTGCTACACTACGGACGGGCACCATGGTTGCGGGTGGTGTTTTTGTCAAGCCCCTGAACCATATCCGGGCTCTCCGGTTTAGCTCGCTGCTGCCTACATGTATACACTGCAGTTCACTAGCACCAATATACCACACTGCATAGCAGTTAAATTCTCCGAAGATATCGACAGTTGATCGGCATAATTATCACGATAGTTGCTTCTTCCTGCGCCAGACAAGAGCAGTTCCCGAACAATTGACAAGAATGGTCCATGTACGCAACAATAAAACCGCATGCAGCGCAGCACTTGAAGTTTCAGCTTAATTGATAGTGTTACCCTCTGGGTGGTAAACACACCCGTGGCGGCGAGTCTGAGACAAGAATAATCATTGCATTACTGGATACATATAGAGGAACAAACCTCACGGACTTCCAATGTGGCTTTTATTTACATACGTATGCTACTACCTGCTGTTACAATAGTACACCGCTGTAGTGTGATACTGTAGCAATTTGTTTCCGTTCGCTGCATGCATTCATCTATTCATTGTACATCTAATACATGTACAGATCGAAGCCCTTCAGCTTGATCGCTGCCGGTCTGTTCAATTATTTTTAATGTCGTACGCATCACGATTCGGACTACCGAAATGCGCATACTTTGCATGGTCGTGAGCAGAGTTTGTACACGCACTACCTACCTAGGCTAGGTATTGCACAGCTCTAGATCCCCCACTTATTCACATGTAGATGGGACACCTTGTATAGTAGTCTCCTGAAGATGCTGTCTCAGACACTTGCTGCTTGGTGTAACAGTACTAGCCAGACTGCTGGGTAGCTTAGCTATGTAGGTATATATATACCCAAAACTCGGGTCATTGGGTATCTGAGGCCTTGAGCCTGCGGCGGATGTATTTCATACGAGGCAATACCTGTTTAAAGACAAGTCCTTTATCTTTTACCGGGAGCACTCGTGGCGCGCACGCGTCGAGCTTTTCCCCGCCATGATCTTCCAAGCTAATACGTTTCATTCCCCTCCACACATTCACGCCTGCAACGGAAAACGGAATGTCTGCTTTCACTTCGCCTTGCGATTGATGAACCGGGTACCTCCCTAATTTTACGCCCCCCCCTCCCCTCTGCTTGAGAACGCCGCGGCGAATTGCTTGGCTGGTCCTCCCAGCTGCTCTCTCAGCCCAGTTCCGCCATGGAATTTCTGTCCTCTCCGGCTCCGGACGATGGCCGAATACACGGCCAGAATTAGTTGCCTTGCCTCGGGCAATGGCAGCAATCTGCAAGCAGTACGCATTCCAGATCTGCCTGATTCACTGGGTAGGCCAATATTTTGCTCCTTGACACTCTGCACCCCCGACAAACTGCCTGATGTTTAGTACTTTCTAATCCATGAATTCTTGCAGCTGATGGATGCCAGCGCTTCCGGCATCATTGCAGGCACTATCGTCAAAGTCACGGTCAACCGAAAAGATGCCTATGCGGTAACGCGAGCGGAAAGTGCCCAGCCCCCGATCCCCACCGACTACGTCAACCTTGTCAAGCATGGCTTTCTTGCGGCGGGCGAGAAAGACCCCCAGAAAGTGAAGGAGGCTCGTTTTGCTTACGACACAGCTCTGGCCGAGCGAATATTGGCAGATAAGCCAGATTTAATAGTGCTAGCTGGATGGATGCATGGTCAGTAGCGTTGTGCTCGCTTCCCAGTTCCCAGCGGCCAACCACGCCCCATTATACAGACAGCGCAAAATTGCGTTGCACGCACTGCTGTTGTACGCGAAGGGGTCAAGGCTAACATAGAACGACATAGTCATGAGTACTGGGTTTCTTAATCCCGTGGCTGTGGCCGGCGTTCCGATAATAAATATACACCGCATTGCCAGGTATGTTACCGCTTGACCCGGGATATCTCTCACTGTCTAATCATCTTCCCCTTAGGCATGTACGATGGCGCGGGAGCGGTACGATTGCGAAATCTCCTCATCAACCCCCTTTCATAATGGCTGAGAACAAGAATTTGCTACGCCTGCGTATTCTCCCTATGCTCAAAAGTCCTACCAGTTTGACTACACACCACGACTAGCTAACATCTTGGTTTTCACAGATTAAACGAGCATATGAGGACTTCAAAAGCCGGAAAACTCGAGAATGGGATCACAGGAATCATGATCCACTACGTTGTGGAAGAAGTTGACCGTGGCGCTCCTGTCTTGACACAGGAAATCCAAATCCAAGACGGAGAGAGTCTAGAGGATCTCGAGAAAAGAATACATGGGTATGAGCATGAATTGATTGTGAAGGCTACTGCGCTACTCGCACAGAAGATCGTAGCTGCGAAGGGATCTACAACAAGCTAAGTCGGAAATCACCGAAGCATGCGGTCGAACGAAGAGGGAATGCTTGAATGAGACTCTTATCTAGGAACCACTCGCAGCTTGGAGAGGGTATGTTACGGTAATCTTACTGCATACTGATGCATCGCACCTTTTTCCTTCACCGCAGCGACGCCACACAGAATCGAGGTGTAAGCCATCCAATTGCCCTTCACAATGCTAGATAACCCAAGGCTGGAGGTCTAGTCCAGTGGGAGGCTGTGCTTATCCGTCCTTTCCTCACGCAGCCTTCTCTCGAAGACATCGGCGACTTCGGATTCTCATTTCCCTTGTACCCCATGAAGGAATTCTATGCTCGGCTGTAGACGTTGTTTGCATTTGGGTTTGGCAGTCAGGAAACCTACCTAGCATTCGGATGATTTCTAGTACCGACTTGAATTGGTTCCCAAAGGAAGAAGTAACTGCACAATGGCATTTTCCGCAGCAGCTCCGTACTCGGAGGATGCAACAAGGTCGCTTCCCTAGCGCAGTCGGTTCAATACGCATACATAGATTGCCGCCAAGCATTGTCGGTCTCCTTCCTAGGTATATGTGCCCTGATATGAGAGGATGGATGAGCATTCACATGCGCGTAAGCCTTAGTGATGCAAGCCCCCGGCATGCGGGAAAGCGATTTCAAGCCCGATCATAACACGGCAGAATTGGCGAGACTGAAAAGAAAGATCGGTAAAAGCTGTGTCTCTGAGTGTATACAGGATAAGATGAATTAGGTAATTCGGTTGCGATGTTTTGTAGGTGAAACTATTCCTAACTTTGTATTTGGGGGTTCCCCACCAGATTCCCTACACTACACGCTTGCGGAGGGTTAGATGAAGCGCGGGCCTGTTAGCGTCGCATTCCGGCCGCGCGACCAGTGGCCAAGCGACCAAGCGTCAATCTACCTAGGCCGAATTCTGCAAAAGATCGGTCAGGTTCGGCGGGGGGTCGTCTCGGAACCACAGCAGCCACACGATTAGGGGCGGCTGCACGTCATGGCGCCCGCGTCGAACACCCAGCCTTGTGCTCGGAGCTCTCACTTAATACCGCAAGTTCCAGTGCACGAGAGAGACCAATTGTCTCTGTTAAAGGTTCATGTCCCGTTCCCGAGTCTTCCATCCCAATCCTGCGAGCTTAACCTTCCCTCAGACCCCCAATTGACCCCCAATTCGCCATCAATTCGCCACCAATTCGCCACCAGATTGTTGTTTGATCTGATCAGTCTACCCAAGCAAGCGCTCGATCTGGCGTAACCCCCAAGAAGGCATCTGCGCCATCATCATGACCCTGGACTTTACGCGCTCGTCATGGAGATCCAACTCTCCCCCTTCGCGCCGGAACAATAGCTCCCACCGAGGCCTCTCTGACAACCCTCGTCCAGGGGCCCTCTCGCAACTTCTGAGTCGCTCTCACACATCGCTCCACAACTACGGCAGTTCCTGGCGAGGGGGCCTTCTCGACGACGAGGAAGCCCTGCTCACCCACTCGGTTTCCTCTCATGGCTTTGTAGAACCTGGAGATGACGAGCCTCGCCGGTCACAAGCTGACGAGCGTCGGCTCAGTCAGATCCTGAATAGCGATCCCGTGCGGTCCATGCGCTTGATCGGGAATTCAAACCCTCGATACAAATGGGAGCGATATTGGAAGACGGACGAGCAACTGAGGGCCTTCTCGAAGCCTGTGCGGGAATACTACGAGCGCACCAACTACCTTGTCCAACAATACTTGTATATCGACCGCTTGCTCGATAGCAGTCTCCCCCACGACCTGCTCAATGAGTACAATGACCTCCCACACAGCTCGTTCAAAGGTGTCGAGGTACCCGAGACTATTGCGGAGGAAGCCGCAAGTTTACCTAAATCCATCACAATCCCTATGGGCAGCAGACCTTCGGACGAAGATTCGATCTCTGCTACTCCAAGTCCACGGTACGGATCCCAAATTAGCAACCTCATCATCTCAGACGAGAACCCTTCAGCGTTGAAAGCAAGTCCGACAAAGAAGGTTAAGCGGACCCCCAAGGACATATATCGTCCCACGGAAACCACGCCGCTGTTTGATATTGAAGACGACGAGGACCATGGGGCAGATAAACCAGAGGTCCCCCTCCTCGAGGAGGATGAGGATGTTGACAGCGGCTCTCCGATTGTCACATTTGCCATTTACGTGAACTTCACCGCGAACGTGCTCTTGCTCGCGGGAAAGGTCGCCGTCATGATCTCCGTCTCATCCATGTCCGTGCTGGCGAGTTTGGTCGACGCCGTCCTGGATTTCTTGTCTACCGTCATTGTCTGGATAACGACGGTGTTGATATCCCGTCAGGATCAATATAAGTACCCTGTCGGAAGACGGAGACTCGAGCCCCTGGGCGTCCTCGTATTCTCGGTCATCATGATTACGTCCTTCGTGCAAGTAGCGCTGCAATCCATCGAGCGGTTAGCATCGCAGAACCGCGAGATCATCGAGCTCGGGATCCCCGAGATCTCAATCATGGTCAGCACTGTCGTGATCAAGGGCCTCTGCTGGCTCTGGTGTCGACTAGTGAGGAACTCGAGCGTACAGGCCTTGGCCGCCGACGCCATGACCGACGTGATCTTCAACACCGGATCCATCTTATTCCCGATCCTCGGCTTCTGGCTGGGGATATGGTGGCTCGATGCGCTAGGCGGTCTCGTGCTCTCCCTGATCGTCATCAAAAACTGGTCTCAGACCTCCCTGCAGCACATCAAGAACTTGTCGGGCTTCTCGGCTACCGCCGATCAGCGAAACATACTCCTCTATCTCACAATGCGCTTCGCCAAGACAATCCGCAAGATCCAGGGCATCCAAGCCTACCATTCTGGTGATAAGCTCATCGCCGAGGTCGACATTATCCTCGACGCGTCCACGACATTGCGGGACTCCCACGACCTCAGCGAGAGTTTGAGTTACGTGCTCGAATCTGTCCCGATTGTGGATCGCGCCTTCGTGCATGCTGACTACGCGGTTTACAATTTCCTCCCTACGCATATGGAGCAGCAGAGTGGATAAATCTGCGACTATGGTTTGTTCGCCCTTACAGCGCGTTCTCTTTGCGATTGTGAGAGACGGTATTATGCAGACCAGTATCAAAGCTGTCGCTAGGCGCAGATGGGGTTGTTGAGAATGGAGATGCTCGGCGCGCAATGATGGGCGACAGCCGCAAACGGCCTCCTTGTAAATATATAAGTCCCTTCTGAGTATAGCCGTTCCGTACTGGTGACGTTGATCCATGTGTATGAGCGTTCGCGTCGAGGGTTATTTTTTTTTTGGCCCGGCTGACGCTGACTCTTCTCGAAAGGCCACTTGTATGAATGCGAAATGGCCATACTAAGACAACTCTCGTTAACTAGTGAGCCTTATCACCATGATCGTAGCTCAAGCTATTTTCAGCGGCGTTATTGGTGGCCACAGAAGCACTACCAGATAAATGCCAAGATGATGTTCGACACCGTCATGGTGGGCATCATTCTCATTGGTGGCTGGGGCATGATAGGTAATGGGACCTGGGATGTTGGTAGTTTCATTGCTGGTGTTGATAGGTCGTCTAGGCGCCTCACAGTCGCCCGTCTGAAGGTGGTTATCACCACTGCATTTCGTTAACAACCCGAGGGCAGAAT
The DNA here is from genome assembly GCA_023159155.1 of Ustulina deusta. Lineage (NCBI taxonomy): Eukaryota > Fungi > Ascomycota > Sordariomycetes > Xylariales > Xylariaceae > Ustulina > Ustulina deusta. The sequence continues at coordinate 295,338 of JAJNNX010000061.1, forward strand.
GAACAAACGCGTGTCGTCCACAGTGTGCTCCTATCCCTGCTCAAGTGCCTTCCATGAGAGATAAACTTGCAGCGCGCCCTCGAGGCTTTGAACGAGCCCGAAGAAAATCGTGACAAGAAAGACGAGTACTGCAACCCAGAAGGTATACATACCATTGGACTCCGTTTCGGCGATCGAACCATCATTGGGACAGGGTCTGTGGCCTGGACTCGTCGAGAACCTGCTTCAAAATTACCAGCCGGTTGTTCCAGTAATTGAAGTTTTCAACCCGCCTCTCATGCGTCGTCAAACTTCCGCACTCGGTTGGCAAGGGGTCCAAATCATGATCTTCTATCTGCGATTCAATCCACTCCTGGGCCTTGTTGACGTTTTGCGGGACGAGTAATGAGAGAGTTTGAAGGGTCTCGTCGATGAAACTGGGAGGAAACATCGGTCGGTGGACTCTGGAATACAGCATTAGATCCATCACGACAGGGTCTACGAGAGATGAAACACTTTCTTTGGAACTTGAGGAAGGCCACGCAGTCAAAGATCGAGGCGGTCTGGTTGTCATCCATGAGCCGCAAGTGATCTGCGAGGTTCCTCGTCCACTCAATTCTCATGCCGCCTATTTTCCTCAGATTCAATGCTGTGAATATTCTGCCAATCTGGGGCTTATCTGGCTGTAACTTCACCCCAGCTCCTGGCCCGAAGTACTTTTCCGTGAAGTCTCTCAAGGTGCCGGTGTCCTATCGAATAGTGTTCGGTCCATCGGTCCGCAGCGGAGGCTCGCCGATGCTCATCATAATCAGCAACCTAGAACAGAGGTTCGAGGACCCGTCTACACTATTGTTCAACGTTCGGTGCTCCTCCCCCAAGTTGCTGCGAGACATCTTGATGAAGGTTGGCTCGCTCCATGCCCTGTTGGATTTTAGATGCGATTTCGATAACATTGACATGCGTCGATACAGACACATGTCGACCTCCATCTAAGAGAGACGTCTGGCATTGGGAAGCGTAGTCTGGGACTTGTTAATCGCGTGGCTTGGGCCCCGCGCTTGCTTCATAGGCGAGCTAAGATCAAATCTGTTTTTAAGAGCCTACTCACTACGAGACAATTAGACTTCTTTAGACGATAAGAGTAGCTTAAGGCGGTCGTCTCATACATACCAGTTTAAGTGAAAGTGCATACAGCGAAGATCTTCGTTGGTTAGATTCGCAGAACCGCATAATCTGAGAAGGAGCTCTTTTCTCGTTTCGGGGCCAATTGAACCTGTGGGAGGGATGACTAGTTTCGCATTCATGATGAGATGAGGCTGTATCGCTAACAGTCGACTAGAAATATGACTATCATTTGTAGGGAGGGTTGAGAAGCTGTTTGGCTAGCCGGCCATTGATAAAAGTTTGACAAGGAACGATTACCATCCGATGGTGGCGTGACGGTAAATTGACACGCGCCAAAGACTAAGCGCCGCAGCATCTCAGCCCATCCCCTCTCCATCTTACAAACTCCAATGGCACTGCATATAAGGTCGGCGAGCTGGAAGTCTTCGATACGTAAACCTACAGAGCACCAGCAAAATGTATGGTATATGGGGCTGTTTCGATGAGTATGCCTGACTCGTTCACGATTCTGGACCTCCTTCGACCTCAGGCATATCCCTATCCAAAGTCTTCAACGGGGCTATATCGGGGGCTTCTAGTTCGCAAGTATCCCTGATGGGATGCGCAAAGCCCCGTGAGAAACACCTTCACAAATGAAATCGCGGGAAAGATTAGAAGAACAGCTCCCAGAATCGAAATCCTTCCTTTGGCTTTTCATTGTTTATGGTTGGAAAGTTGCCCGAGAAGACTAAACCCACTATTATTATCGTCTCATATGACAAAGCACGCAGAAAAGCGGCATCCCAGATGGTCAAAGCAAAAGGGTATCTTAACCAGGTATCCGGGCTTCGAACTAGGTAGGACATTGTTCCGTTGCGGCTGAGTTTGAGGATCTCAGACAGCTTTGCCCCGACCCTGAGCCATCAGCATCAATCCTATAATCTACCGAGGATTGTGAAAACCCCCAGTACCTAGGCGGTGAGAACGGCCCTGGAGCAGAAATCCTGGGCTTGCTGTCTGCGAAGGTGTACGCCTTCGAGTACCTAAGTTCTACAAAGGCCACTCGGCTCTACATCCACACATCACCACATTCGCATCGCCGTGCGGCTACGAGCCTAAAGCAATGGGCGACTCATAGCGACTCATCAAGCGAATCCGACGATTTTGAGATCACCGAGACGGATGATTGGGACGACGACGATGACGACGGAGACATCAAAACCTTGACGGCTATCACGAGTTCTGGGAGCAAACCCCCCTTTGAGCATTCCGACTGTGAGGAAAACCTGCTCAAAAGTGACGACTCCCAGCGATTGTCTGAGCTAAATATCCGAACACGTATTACCACTGCGCCGTCTATAATGTGCGAATACGACTGCGTCGCTCATATCTTCGAGGACGATGACGACTTACCCCAGATTTGTGAGCAAATTGGGTCAGTTGTCAGCGTTGACCAAGAGCTTGACATTGCCGTGGGTAAACTCAAGCCAGACAGAAATATGATGCCCCCCCTGTTACGTATTCACTTTCACAACTCTGGATGTGACACCTTCTCGCTAATGATGGCTTAACCAACACGGCTGTTGTGGTAAAAACCACGCACCATCCAGAAATCAGGGGCCGGCTCTCGAGGACACCGTTTTGCACCCTGTTTCCCGGGACAAGAAAATTTCTAGAGCTACACAGTGTACAATTAAGCACTTCAATTCGTCCGGGCGAGAGTCGTAGTTGGGCATTCGATAACCAGGGGGAAGTTGTCGGCTTCGTTGTAACCGGGAACCCCAAGTCTGTGTCATGTCTGCTGCTTCCCACCCTGTCAGCTTGATATTCAATGTTTTCGCTTCTAAATAAACGAATTGAAGTTTAGACCAGCGGTCCAACGAAGGAAACGGATAGCGAGCCGCTCCTTTTCGACATTTCAGAAGAAAACCGCAACCAGGCACGGCGGAGCCTGGATGACAATCGAGATAATAGCAGAAATGCCAGCCCTGGTGGAAGCCCCCTTGCGCGACATCCCAAACGTGCCTAGGGGTATGCCAGATGATGATGCAATGACTGTTGCACGCAAATTGCCCCCTCCATGTATATTCAGCCAACGCATAGACCGTGGGACGCCATCTACTATGGCATGCTCAACTACGACACTGTTGTATGAGCACAAGCCAGACACTCCACAGACCCTAGAAAGTCTACTTCGCATTAACACAGAATCGGCCAGTAGTAGCTTTGTAAGCAAGGACATTTTTTAGCAAGATAAGTTAACCACGCTACGAATGGAAATCGAGAGGGTAAGGGAAATCACACAAGGCAAAGACGGGCGTTTACAACGACCCATCAGAGGTGACCTGAATTACGGCTTCACAAAGGATACCACGCCACTACAACACGGAGATCACACCAGCTTGCAACTTGGCTCCAGTCAAGACTTAGCACCTACACGGCGACAATCAAGTCCTTCTGATCCATTCCTAACCGGGTGGCTTAAGGCCGTTATGACTAAACTAGAGATGAACCGCGGCGCCATCGAATAATGAACAACTATGCCGCGGACTCAAGCCGACGCGAACGAAGCGCTAAGCCAGGAGAACAGCGAGCTGGAAAAAGACATCAAGCATGCAATATAGAAGTGTCCACGAAGAAGGCCCTCGATAGTCGAGCCGATCGTGAAGACTTACTGAAGATCGCTTCTGACTTGAGGGGTGTTTAAGGTAGTCATTACGTAGACCCCGTTCGCAGCTCGATCAAAGTAAAAAAGGAGGTGCAGCCACCTCTCATAGATATTGCGTATATGCCCCCTCTCCCCTTGGATGATACGAGAACTGCGGGGGCCGCCAGTAATTCCCGACAAATTATCGAGCTTGCAGAGGCAGCTGTTCACACGTAGGTCCTCGGTACTAAGCTCACCTTCTTCGGCATTTTCGATGATCCAGAGCCCTCCGCTTATAGATCCTATTTGGGGAATCCATAGAGTAGTGGAAGAAGATGAAGATGATGAAATGGGCGATGTGAGTGTCGTTACAGAGCACTTTTATCATGCATAATGGGAGACGACGCACGAGAATGGCGAGGCCCCGTGAAGGTTCAACTCGTTATCTACCTAATTATATCAGAATTCGGGACTGGCCGGTGCCACTACGACCAGGCCGTTCTCGAGGTATTGGGAACAGGATAGCCATATGTGAACATAACAAGGGATAGGAAAGGATTCATAGCAGAGTCATCACTCTCGTACTGCCTAAGAAGCTGTTAGGTGTATAGGGCCTTGTAAGCTTATTACTTTGTTTCAACCTAAACAGGGGGGTATTTGGGAGGGCTAGCTGTTTCAAATAGCATTCCAGGTCCAGCGTGACAATGAACCGATCACGTTGCTGCAGCTCGATGAAAGACACATATCACATAAATACCTTGTAAATGTCGCTTTGTGCGAGAAGCCCAGACACCCCCGTATGAGCCCCTGGATCCAGGAGAACGAAGCAATGAATGTAAAAGCAATGCCTATCTGAATTGCTGATCCCTTATTGAAAGCAAATGGTACTAACACTAAACCTGCCCTTATCACGGTTCTCAACCGCCTCTTTCACAGCATGGCTTGGCCTTTGCGAACAAGACGGTACATCATACAATATTTCAGGCATTGTTAGGTAATGTATAAATAAGTCTAGGAAATTCCTCGTTCAACAAGAGGGCCCAGAATAACTCACGTTTCGCGAGGGTAAGCGCAACTACGAGGTATTTACTCAGGTCAAGCTATCTACACATTCCTCAGGCCTCAACTAGCCAATCGAGTAAACAAAGATGCGAAGCGGTTACGACCTCTCGGGCAGCGCGAAAAATGAGCAGAGCCCACAACTATGTCCTTCTCCTTCACCACATCGATGCTGTCAATGCCAACATGGGTCTGAATCTCAAGCCTCAACTTTACCAGCAGGTCAGTCTACAGCTCGAATTCCTACGACTAAGCAGACCCAGACTCGAACACAGGCTGAACTTCAGACTCAAACAAAGTCTGAGGCTCAGACTCAGACAAAGGCTGGACGTGAAGATAGTCCGAAGCCGACTTCTCTTGACCTGGGCGTATTTGGGGGCACTTGTCTTTGATTACCAGGTTACTTAATGTTCCCCATGCGATAGACTCAAGTTACGAGCACGCTCCCTAAGTCGATAGAGTAATTCTAAGAAATAGATCAAGCATACATCTATACTTGAAGTTAATGAATTTGATATCGTAGACTGATGATTCCCATTTCATCACGTAGCGCAATGGGAAGTGATTCGTTTTGAATGGCACCATACTAGAGCTTACTAGTGATATTAAAAATGAATAAATATAGAAGGCCTGATCGACGACGCGAACTGAAATTTGTCCAAGGCTACCACCGTGTCGTGCCAAAAATTTCTGCTTTGCTTCAGTAAGGAATACCGTTCGTCATCAGCTGGAACTGGTCATAGACCATCGTGCTGTAACTTCCAGCACTCCTCCTGACGAGATCCTTGACAAACTCGGCCGCTTCCCGTTCGTTCTTCTCGAGAACAAAGCGCTCCTTAAAGTGCTCGACACTTTCAGGCTTGAAACACGGGAGACCACTTTCCATCATCAGGAGAACGATTTGGCTAAGCTTCTCGGCATAGGGTCGACAGGCAAGGAATGCCTTGACACAGAGCTCCTCGAACGACTTGAAGGCTTGGTGCTCGATGCTGCCCCCCATGACTAGAATCATTTCGCTGGTAAGCTTAAAGGGCGCGCGCTCAAATTTCACGCCACCGGGAGCAATGTCGAAACAGAAGCCAAAATCGATGTGGAGAATGTGGCCCGCGTCGTCTATCATGATGTTGCCGTTATGACGATCCTTAAATTGCAGGAGAAATGATATAATGCTATAGGCGGCCATGCTCTTGACAAAATTGCTACGTGCATGTTGAAAGCGGAGTGAATCCTCATTACCGTACTTGCTGATGAAATAGTCGTAGAGACCGTTGACAGCCTCACGTCCCAACATGTCTCGGGAAATAGAATTTGGCAGGACATCAATAACGCCACAGCCCGGTGCAGTAGCTGTAACACGGTACGGGAAGACAAACACATCAAGTCCAACGTTGTGGAATATACCTCGGAAAGCGGCAATCATTTGTAGAGCCAGGACATCTTGACGACAATCGTCGCCAACTTTGAAGATGGCACTTTGCCAAACCTCAACTGTTTTCCGAGGGTGTTGTTCGCCTTTCTTACCCACTTCTTGGGCGGCTTCCTCAGATTCTTCCGCGGCATCAATAGTCTTTTGAATACGGAAGGTAGCCATGAAAGGCGCCTTCGCATGAGATTGCAGAGGTTTACCAGATTTCCGATCAATGCCGATAACCACGCCATCAGGGTTACTGGGCAAATAGACGCCCACAGCGACTTGGATCTTGCGGAGTTCTTCTTCGATCTTTTGTTTCTTTTCCGGCTTATCGCGCTTGATCAGTGGCTTCAGCTTCCCAGAGATACCGGTAACTTCATCAAAGAAAGCAAATTCTCTCTCATAGAAGCTTTTATCTTCTCCAGAGAAGCTGTCAACTAATTTGGTCATCACGTTGTCAAGAGCAGGCTTGATGGCATCAGGCTAACGCACGTCAGCATTGTATACAAATACTGCACGAATGAACTTACAATAGTAGCATCGTCATCTTTGTAAGAGTTAGCCTTCATGTTCCAGATGATTTGATGTGCAAATAGCTGAGAGAACTGCGCCGTTTCGATGATGTACCGCTCCACGTATCCTAAAGCATCAAAGCGAAGGCTTTGGACAATTTGGGGAACGTAGAAGAAAGTTACATCAATAGGGTGGTACTCCAAGGCTCTCATAGCATATTGAATGAGAAATGGGTGATTCTTATACGCTGGTAAGAAATAAGTGGTGGCGGTAACAGGATTTACTGGTGTCCAGTACAGGAGATACTAAAACTGTTAGTACAGTATTATGGTTGAAGATCAAAAACCGTACCTTGAGCTGGAATCGAACGTCTTGAGGAAGCTCCCCGCCAAACAAGATGGAGAGCGCTTCAGCATCACATAGTGCTTTGGCAGGAAAGTTCAGTAATAACCAACGCACCTCCTGGTGCACGCTCGGCATGTTGAACCTGCTGACAAGCTCGACAGCCAGCGAAGGGCTCTCAGTCCAGGCAACCCGTATTAATGGTTTCAAGGCGGCCTGAAAATTAGCTAAGAACGAGTCATAGACTATCATGAAAACCGTACCTCTAGTGTGGCTTTCCCATGACTTGTCATTATTTCCGGCCGCAGTAAATTCCCTTCGTTGAGCGGGTGAATCCAAACACTAAGCCTTGCTTGTTCGCTTTCTAAAAGAATTTCGAAGAGTGACTCCTTTTGGGCTACAGGCACCAGACCGTTGACAGGATGCATGGGAGTAATGTGCGACACAGCCTTGAGCCCATTCTTAATATCGTTGATCAGTTTCACCTCTGTTTTGAGTTGCAGCGAATTACTGCCGAAAGACCACTTTGGTGTGAACTGGAACCAACTCAAACCCGCCGACAAAAGCTTTTCTTTCAAACGCCATTGAGCTGTCACGCCGGCGGTTTCGCTCACTCTCAAGACTTTCAAACTGAACAACAATATCCTCAACCGAATTTCTCTGGCCATAGGGTGAGAGATCGAAGATTTCAAAGCGTCTAATGTCAAGTCGAGCAGCCGAAGGAAGATTCTTTGAGTATCAGAGCTACCTAGACGGGTAGCATTGAAGTGACTACTGAAGAACTGCATCAGGTTGGTGTGGGGAGCCAGAAGGTTATGCATCTGTTGCCTTTGCTTGGTAAGAGCTTCGTTATCGCTAGGGGCAAATTCTTTCCTTAGGAATAATGGATCTGGATGCCTAATTGAACTGCGTCAGTATACTCGAGCGACAAGTGACGGAGCTACATGTCCCTACATAAAACTTGGATTGAAAAGCCCTAGTTTCTTTTGAATTGTGACCTCCCATTGTTGAGCAATTTCGCTCAGCAATCGTGGTTCCATCCTGGGGTTCTCGTGTATTACACCAAGCCAGAGGGAAACCCCAAATTTGATAGACTCTTTGCTGAAGATATGGAATGGAATGGTGACAAGATAATGCGTGATTGCACTTTCGTCTTTCTGACTGCGGCATAGTAAAGCAGCAGCACGTCGGAGAATATCTCTAACATCTTGCAAAGGTATGACCTTTTTCCCGGTTAAACGAGACGCTACGTGGGCAAGAGCCGCAACGGCGTCGGCACAATCTGAAGGTGCGGACTTTATAAAAGAGTTCCTTCGAACCATTGGCATAATGTTAAGCAAATCCGCCCCATGGGTAGGCAATGTCTCGCCATACCTATACTCCTGTCGAGTGGTATATTGGGCAATGAAGTCGGAAGCTGTGTTGATGGTGGTTTCGCCAATTCGGTCTAATGATGTCAATCTCTGATCTGTTGCAGGGATAACGAAACCCATTTCTACCGCAAATGAGCGACCAAGCGACATGTGCCCGTATGCGCCTTCATCATCAAACTCCGATAAATATGTCTGGAGTAGGCCTTTCACGTCATTGGGTGCGAGGTTGATGGCCAAAGACACCCAGGACTTTGCTTGCTTGTAAAGATTGTTAAGGGTCGTCTTCCTAAAGGTATAATCGTCGGACAGTTCAACTGTAACGTGCCCCAGTTTCGATGTGAAAACTGACTGCGGATCGTACAAGTCGGTTTCTGCCTGGAAACAGCTCAACCACATGAGAGATAGAAGCTCCAAGAGTGCAAACAGTGACGACTTTTGGCAGAGAGAGGAAGGAACTTCGTGGATGATTTTATCTGCGCAGTAGAGCGCCGCTTGCTGAACACGCTGGATGCGATGGCAACAGCCGCAAAGGATTGTTGCGAGCTGGGACGCGGCGTAATGTGCAGAAAAAGTTGAAAGCTTTGCATCAAGAGTTTTGTCCAGATATTTTTCTATCACAGCTGATGCGATACCTTCCATTACATTGCGGACATCATCCTTTCGCATGCTAGGTTCCAGAAAGTATGAGAGCGCCTTGGTGCAATCGCCAGAATCGGCTCGTAGGCTTTCTACTAAGTAAGCAGCCTGAAGGAATATCACTTTCCTATAGCTTAAACTTCTGATATGGGACGCTTTTGATGGTATAAGACTGGTTAGTGATTTCTTTTGCTTGGCTTCTCGGTCTGATGTGTTAGCTCGACGGAGAACGGTATTGAGTTCGATGTCGCTTTCGATCTGCTCTCCACGTTGTTCTGCAACAAGTGGAGGTGAGTGTATTGCCATGTGCCTTAGTTCGTTGATGTACTTCTTACCCCTTTCGGTTGTAGGGGTGAAACCATGGACTACGATGTTAAACCATGCGTCGCGTATTAGAGCAAAGCCATCGTCATCTTGACTCGACATGTGAGCAGCAAAGTCATGGGTTGCCATTAACGTAGCTAGTGGCTGAAGGAGCTGGGCAATCTCTTGTGCGGCAAATTCAATATCTGACTCTTTCATGTGATTAGATTGATGTATGTCTCCTTTCGAAACTAGGTCTTCAAGCATATATTCAAGGTAGATATCGAATAAGGGAGAGTCACGCTTGATATTGGCCGCAATATGGTTGCGAGCTTTCATGATCTGAGAATTGTTAGTATGTTATAGCCATTCGCAATACGATCCAATCTTACCGCATCAAGCAGGATCGGATCATCCTCTGCCACCGCTACATGGCATATTTTCGAATATAACCTCAAAAGTGACCGGAATTCCAACTGTCCCGAGCTGAGTGAGAGGGTGCTAGCTCCTACAAGAATGTCTGCATCGACCGATTGATTGACCTTTGTCAGCTTCTGTAGGAGCATAGCTTGTGCAAGCGCCGTGATCTTTTCATCCTCGCATGATTTTGCAATGCAACAAATTGTTTGGATAATGTTAGAGTACACGGCAGTAGTATCTTCCCCACTTTGGATTTTCAGGGAGATATCACTGCCGGTGGATTGCCTCCCATGGTAAATATTCGATGAGCCTGTACTCTCCCCAGCCAGGTCCCCATTTGACCCATTGATCATGCCGTGTTCGGGACTTGGGCTCAAGACATTACCCAAAGTATAGAGCGTGGAAATGACAGCGTCGTTGGAAAGTTTATGCAAAGTGAAGGCGAGGCATTTTGAGGTTATACTAACGGTATTAGCTGACGGCGCAGTCTGAACGATAAATCTGGGGAGAAGCCGAATAACTGTTGGCGCATAATCCGGTAGGAACCTAGCTAGAATGGCCAGAGCTCGAGGAACAACAGATGCTAAAATTCCGTCAGAAATTTGGTCCGACTCAAGAGTTTCTGCGAGCCAGCCCATGAGATGATCTGGATCCGCCGCGTCCTCATTAAGCAAGGAGCAGTTCAGAAAACTAATCATGGCCGAGGCTTTCACTGCATACGCTAATTTTTGCTGTGAGGCAGAAGCAAGCTCGAGAAAATCGGCACTAGCCTCAAGACGTTCCATCTCTTCTTGAGCAAGCCCGGCATACATTTCAATAGACCGGAAATCGACGTCCGGGGTACTGGGAGACTCTGGTTTCGAAAGGCCATCTTTAGACATGAGGACGTCCAAGACGTGAGAGCCCCTCAAATCCTTCGCGTCGGCGACGAGTAGGGAGGTCGCCGCAACTAATAGCCATGTAAAGCTCCTCTGTAACAGCATAGGCCCAAGGGGGCGACCATGGCCGGCATAATGGCGTAGACATCTTTTCCATTCCTTAACATGGCGATCCGAAGAATGAGAGTTCCGGATAGTGGAGAAGGCGCCATCAACGGCCGTGAGGAAGGAATCCGATAACAAGTTGCGAACCCGCTGGATCAGGGCCAGTCGGCCGCCAATCCTCCAGAAGTCAGCCCGTGCCGAAGCCGCGTCTAGAAATCCAAGGAAAGAGATGGTTAAAGTAGCGGTTCGGATCGCATCTTCCAGATTCTGTTCCGAGTCCCCCTCGAATCTAGGCGGGGCTATGTTTTCTATAGCTGCTCGCAAGCTAGCTAGGAAGGCCCAGATGTTGTCTGACACCGTCTCATGTAGATTTTCATGGTTACTCCCGAGGGCGAGTAGGGCAGCGGTCAAACTCGTGGTGAGGGCTTCGTTCGGGGACGGCTCGATTCTGTTGAAGCCGGGCGACGGCACAAAGCTCTGTACGTGAGACTCCAGAATGTAGGGGGTTAATTGACTGGCGAGCTTCTGGGCACTTTGGCTGCTCTGAACCATGGGCGCAGTTTTACAAAGCGCGACGAGGACCTCATATTCACGAATGGTCTGCAAGGGCGTGAGAGGCAGGACTTCAGTTCCGTTATCATGCTCGACTCACCATTGGAACTTGACCCAAGGAGGAGGCCGTACTCCTGGTTGCGCCATTGGCAGCTTCCTTTCCCCTGCCACGTAACGATGTGGCTCTGCATAGGCGGTCTAGATCGGATCGGTCGAAAGACGTAGTCGAGCTCGATGCCGAGAGTGCAGCGATTTTCTCGAGAGCCCGCCGGCGAATGTCGCGTACCATGATGATCGGATAAATATTAATATCAATGATGCGGCGGAAATCACCTTTCGACACGCAAAATGGTTCAACGAAGCAAACAGCCAACACGGCAGCTGCCGACCTCTCTTGGTTTGGTATCACTAAAGCAAAACACAAATACTGCTGCTGGGCACAATCGTGAAGACAGTTGGTTTCGCTGGGTGATGACGGTATAGGGAATAGGAGACGATCGAGGTCTAGTGTAGGCAGGTAGTGTATCCAAATTGCCTTGTTGCAATTGATTGGCTGACCCCTGTCTAAGTGCTCAAATGGCGGAGGGACATCCGCTTAGTCATCAAGAGCTACCCCTGCTGCCTACCAGGTAGGTAGGCACGTAAAGCAGACCCGCTAATCATGTATCTCCATAGCCACCGTACAGGACCTCCAACAAGGCTGCAAGCTGTACGCGTGGGTTAGAGCTACCTAGAAAGCCCCAACATCCATCCATCAACGTCACCCTCACTATCACAACTCACCAACCATCTACACCTCCACCAGCAACCGCCGCTCGCTGCACGATAACACTAAGCACCATCGACGCCTGAAAGATCGCACAGCCGAAAGCGAGCGACATCGTAGCTACAGTCACCATGGCCATGTTCAGCCAGAACCCCGTTCTCAACGGGCCCAACTATTCGTTTGCCGAAGTTCCCAAAGGCGCTGTTGATGGCCTTCGGGAACATCGCTTCAACCCGTAAGCCGCCGTTCGGTCTCTCGCCATTCTAGTGGAACACTGCCAGTCCGCAAGAGAAGCGAAACTGACATCGTATTGCCATCACTGCAGATATACCGACAACGGCGGTTCGACACTTGCCATTGCTGGCGCCGACTTCGCCATCATAGCCGGCGACACCCGTCTGACAGCAGGCTATAGCATCAACACGCGATACGCACCAAAGGTATTCAAGATCGGGGGTTCTACATCGTCGCAGGACGATGCAAACATCCTGCTGTCGGTGGTGGGTTTCGCTGCGGACGGCGAGGCGCTGAAGGAACGGCTGGATGCCGTCTGCAAGATGTACCGGTACCGGCACGGAAAGCCGATGAGTGTCTCAGCATGCGCGAAGCGGCTCTCCACCATCCTCTATCAGAAGCGCTTCTTCCCCTACTACGTTCACGCCATCCTCGGCGGTCTCGACGAAGATGGGACTGGTGCCGTGTACTCATACGACCCTGTCGGCAGCTACGAGCGTGAGCAGTGCCGCGCTGGCGGAGCAGCCGCCTCCCTCATCATGCCTTTCCTCGATAACCAGGTCAACTTCAAGAATCAGTATATCCCCGGCAGTGGAGTTGGCCACGCGCTGCAGGAGCGTGAGCGTGTGCCTCTACCTCGCAATGAGGTCGAGGTGCTCGTCAAGGATGCCTTTGATTCGGCCGTCGAGCGGCACATCGAGGTCGGTGATGGTTTGCAAATGATGATTATTACCAAAGACGGAATCGAGGAGAGACTTTTACCGTTGAAGAGGGATTAAGCGATTACGGGGGAGTGCATTGGGAGGATTTAGGTGCATGGAGCAAGGGAACGTGTACTGTATCTGAGTATGCGAAACCGGAAGGCTATTATGACGCCCTAACAGGCCATCTTCGATGACGGACTTGGAGCTTTCGGTCATCTTCTAGGTCTATCTCACCGATTGACTTTAGTGAGACTACGCATAACAGATTTTAACATGGTAACTCAACCAAACGAACTCGGCGAGCTCCCAGATATAATTGCACCTGGCCAAACACCTTAGTTAAATCTCTGACGGGACAGAATTACAGAATGCCTCTGCTTTGCTGCTTTGAGTCTCCGTCCACCATATCTCAGGTACTCCCATCAGAACGGAAAACTGTCTTGTGGGCCAGCCATTGGCGTACCAGCGCTATGCATCACAACAACGGCCTGGAACGATTTTGCTCCAATCAATATGTGTACAGCAATATCAGCCTCATCGAAATTTCGCGATTCAATCCATTAACCAGAGTTCGTAAATATACTTGCGATGCATGCTTCCCTCCACTCACAGACAAAGATGGCAGGGAGCGCGATTAACTCCCTTTTAGTCCAACATAATGGGTAGTTTCATCGCCTACACTTGATATGGCCTTGTATTATCAACCCTTAGCACTTGAGACGCTTTTTGTATCAGAGAAATGATATGATACGATATGTAACGAACTCGGTATATGACAATCGAGCATTGAGCAGTCCACAAGACATCGTCTTTAATAACTAATGCAGTACTGTAACACTAGACATAATCCCACCATATCACTGGATGATATGAGGATGAAAGTATTTGCCTCCACTATTAATCTTAGTCTCGATGTGCGTATGATTAGATTTGGATACCACCTCACCTAGGGTCCTAACACTCATATCGCGAGCGAGGCCGCCAGAAAAATCTATTGGGATATGTGTGTATAATAACTCTCGGGCAGAAAACGCGCATCGATGAAGATAAAGAGTGTGTTAGTTATGGCAGTGTTTGTAGCTACCTACATTATCAAGTGCTAGAACGTTGGTGCCTAGTGCATCAACACCTACAACACTAGATAGGCTCGTGAGGAAAACCAAAAGGCGGCATATGAATTAACCTTGATATACCGACTGACAAAAAGGATCGATTTCCACAGCTCCCATACTCATGAGATAATTCCCTCGACAACGCAGGCAATTGCCCAACATAGGTTTGTTTACTCCCCCTCTTAGCAGCGGGTCCTCGAATGATACCTACTGACCTAGATAGTCGCAGTCACGATACGTTTCGGCACGGAACCTCCGACATGGCCCTGCTTTTGCGAAGGCAATCGTCATTAGTGCTGCCTAGACACTTCCAATATCACGCGGTTCATGACAATATCACGGGGTTTATAATAAGATAACCAAGACGCCGCCCTCCCACGTATCAAAATTAAAATTTGGTGTTTCTCTACGCATGGTCATTCGACGAAGGATTGCAGCGACAGTGGCGAACAAGCGGAAATGATGATTAGGACTGTGTTGCATTCGAGGTCGATGACGGTGCTGGGGTGGCTATATCCTATGAAGTCCTATAAAGTCTTATCAATGTCTCTCTATTTCCTCGCATCCCATACCCCTAACTAGGTACCTATTTTGATCGCGAAACTGAGTTCAACGGGCACTGGCTCCACTCCACAATTGATATAGTTTAATGTGGATATTGCTCGTCTAGTGTAGGTAGAGTTTATTGAAATATTTGAGTTCCTTGGGTCGTATCGAAGAATAGAGCTTCGACCAAAACGGATCAGGTACCTACGCTGAGTATTCTTCCCTGGTTATAACATGGCCTCATTTTAATATGTATATATACACTTGAATGCCGTTTTCGGGGCGGGGCTCAGATAAAGGTACTAGGTAGGTATTCTCTCATAGCAAATGCTATGCTTGGCAGAGGTTTAATAGTTGGGAGAATGACGATTGTCAGTAGCAGGTACCTATTAAAAAGGAATGAGAGCCCATAAAACCAAAATCAATTGACATGGCTAACCTGGAGGCGTAAACAGGGTCCAGGGGTAAAGAATCAAAGTTTGTGATATCTCAGCAGGCTCCCTTGTACTGTCCTTGGACACGACAATAGTGTACCTGGGTAGGTAGAGACAAGGGTCCTAACAACCCTAGCAGTACCTATAGGCTTAAAGTTCGACTAAAATTCTCGATGTTTCTCTGAATGTAAAGCCGGTCATCGTATCCTCTTATAGAGGCATGCTATTGAGAAGGTTCCTGTGGTGCATTGATTTATGCAGTTAGTAGCTACCTATGGGAGATTCCAAAGTGTAACAGCGATATAGACATAGGTTCTTTGTATCAGGTAGTTACGGTATTTGATGATGGAGCATACCTACCTAGTACTACCTCCCACGTGCAGGCAGATCGAGGCGAAGGAAGTTCAGATGAAATACCTACCCAGCTCAGGTCTAGGATGGGCACTGCCTAGGACCCTATTACATACATACCTGCTAACCCTTTTTATCTCATGGGACATGCGAGTAGTCAATTCTGTTGACCACCACATGCCTTTGGATCCTTGGCTACATGTATGCCTTCAATGCTGTCCGTATATATGGATAAGAACAATTAGCTGCATTGGATAGGTACTGGCAGTGAAAAGTCTCGAGGCCGAAGCACCTCGCCTTGACCACCTTTGACAACACATCGCAGGGTATTAGGTCCTACCGACCTGGTCTAGACAGGTTGTCGGCAGACAGACTGAGAGAGAGTGAAGCATTGGTCAGTATATGATTGGATACCACGCCCATCCCCACAAGAACCTAGACAAACAGCTCGACAGGTAGGTCTCCTAGGAAAAGAGGATAACTGACCTCCCTGCATATACGTAGCTAGATAGAGGTCTTAGAGGTCTCAAGGAGGACTCTAAAGCAGCTTACCTTAATGATAGACGCCATAGCTCACCAAAATTATTGACATTCTTATCGGAGCTTTTACTCCGAGTGCGCGCTGTCCCTAAAGCAGAAGTCAGTCTAAGCTCGTTCCGTTGCGTGTAACATTGAGAAGGACCGGAGAGGAACCGTCTTGGATATCGAGAGGTGGTTCAGCTCAGAGGTTGTAAAGAGTTACAATTGTACAGTTCCAACTGAATAGCAGGTATACATAGACTAAGTACGGCATATACTTTGATGCTGCATGTACAGAGGCTTGTATTGATTGCCTTGGAAGGCGTCTTCTCGGCCCCATGTGCTCTCTGGGGCTATGGAGACCATGGCGAGTCGTGCACGGGAATGATGGGACAATGACGCGAATCATACCCCAATGGTGGAAGTGGCAAAATGGTAACAGGAGAGGTAAACGAGGTGGCAAGGTCACGTCTCATCCATTTTGGAAAGAGATCGCTATCATTTGCCACAATGTGGCTGCTATCCTTGCTCTGGTGCCTCCTTATCGTCTCGACTTCGCGGCAAAGCGATGCCTCGACGCTCTCAGGCCATTGCCAAGACTTGTTTGAGTTACCTTACCCGGACCATTACTGTACAGCATTAGTGTAGATGCCTACCGAGCTGCTTCCCGAAGTCCTCCGTCGCCCCACCAAATCCCTACAACTTCGTTGTGGCACTCCCCAAGATCGGCAGTGGCTGAACCGCGGCCCAGGGTCATATCGAGCAGGAGACTATCGAATGACTGGTCGTCTGGCATGGTCTGGCAACGACGTTTCTTCTTTATCGCCTCATGTCACAAACCATGTGACGTGCATGAAGCGATGGTAGGTGAGGTCTCTCGGTGCCAGAAAGAGACCACCTTGCCTGTCCAATGCCCTCGGTGCACTGTCGGCAAAGCACGACGCTGACAACAACTGACATTCAACATTACAAGGTACATCCCGGTGTGCCCGTACTCCAGCCTCAACCTCGATCCAGTACCTTCGCATATACTGACATGTACAGCAGTCCCGTTATCTCCACGGCCTGTACGAAGCAGGTACAAGTATGTAAGTAGGCAATGCACCGTCCTGTCCGCAGTCTACACAAGCGGTATCTACGGATCTTCCAGGCAGGGGCCAAAGCAGGTCAATCCTTGCCTTAAACGCCGCTGACGCTCCATGCTGTCATGGAGTTTACTATGTACACCATGGCCATACAGATCTGGATATGGAGTGCGTACACAAGTTGTCGAGCGACGCAACTGCACTAGTAGCCCAGTAGCGCATCCAATGGTCCAGTATTTTGGGTGTCTCAGTCCCCTTTTCTGCCTTAGCCCGCCTCCGGCCAGACTGAGGTCGAGAAGTATGGGAAATTAGCATTTCTCCGATCTCAAATTCCCCCTCCACGAGCCAGAAATCGATTGCGGCTCTCTCCACAACGCTTGTAAACATTTCATCATACCCGGCTTTACGACACTACCTATGTCGCCTGCTAGTCAGCAATGATGCGGATACAGACGACATTCCATGTTGCTCACTACTAACCTCAGCCTATGTTCCATCTACCTACCTCTCGGTAAGACTTTCAACACTTCAACACTATCCCAGTAGATTCGCTAGATATGTACCCGTGTTGCGCTTCGAGGTAGGTACCTTGGGATTGTGTGTTTTGCATGAGGCACCTATTCTGGTGTGGCGTTGAACACACACTTCTTAGGTGCGCTTCATAGAGAAAGACTGGTCCTCCGCAACGATATTCACCATGCTGATACCAAAGAGTCGGGAAATGTCCCGGTGCTCGATCCCGCTCCGCCCCGGCCGAAATAATGGCGCAGTCTCCGGGGTTCCTGGATCTTGGGTCCAAATTCCTTGCTGTTGTAGGGCTAAGCGGCCGCAACAGGATCGATGAGCAAGGCTCGTCCAGGAACAGATTTTTTTTCTGGGGTTCGCCACCTAGTTCTCTATGAGCTATAGCCTCTGACCCGTAGCACCTGATGGGACCCTTGCCCTCTTGCGCAACCGATGACCTTACACGGCAGGATTTCCAAAGCGTGATCGACCGGCCTACTTGATAAAAAGACCTGTCTAGACCATTTGTGGCTGGGTCAGCGCCTATCAGACTAGGGGTTCTCATATGTGCGCCCATGGAAAAAACAAAAGGTATCGGTATTAGGTATTAGGGTTTTGCTGGGCAATGCATTGGGAGACACAAGCACAGGACCAATGGGGCCACCCCTTCGGTGCGAACCCCGAAACACGAAGAGCTGGCGTATTGGGCTGGTACTCGAGGGTCTGGTGGCGAAAAACCGGCGCCAACACCGCGCGGGCGAAAGCCAATCCTATTGCTCCATCCGTTTCGCATCCTTTCCTCGACAGCTACTTTGCTCATTGGCTGATTGCCTGTGCCCACTGGCTTCTGGAAACTGCCTTGAACTTCTACGTCCATATCAGGCATCGAACCGTTGTTCAGCGCTGGTGTGCTGCTCAGGACGGGGCCAGGATGCTCCTCTCTGCTTTTGTAATGATCGTGGTCCCCAGAACCCCTCCCAGGACTCTCCCTACTGTACTGTCCCGGCGGCGCTAGACTCTGTAGTTCCGTACCACTTCCAAGTCGAGGTGTTGGAAGACGGTCTAATAGACTTGGGGTCGCCCACAGTGATGCGGTTGTGCCCTGTTTACGTTTCCCGGGTTGTCTCATGCTACTGCCCTCGTGCCCTTGCTGCATAACTGCAGAAGGAAAAGGCAAAGATTGTCGCTACACCATCCAATTCCCAATAAGTACTTGCAGTACAAGTACCTACCCTGGTTGGGGCTGTTAGAAATCACATTGGGCCACATGGTCGACCAAATTAGCCACACAACCAAATATCTAATGCTCATCAATGTCCCAAGTCACGCCTCGACCTACTCGGCTTGGTGACTTACATACATTTTACTGCATCTGTCGATTTATTCAGAGCTTGTGACTACTGTATACACTGCGTACGGAGACGAAACTCTCAACGAATCCACTACTGAGGAAAGTTTAGCTCCTCCACCATCCTTGCTGTCTTGTCTTGCCATACGACTTCGGGCCTTCACAGGCTTCTCGATTCAGAGCCTGCCATTTCTTTCCTCGATTCACTGACTTCGATAAGCTGTGCGCCGTGCAGTGGCCGGTTCTCCGAGCCTAGGAACTAGGTACGGAAGAGGAAGCTGAGGAAGCTCCGGACGGACTATTACGGATTACAGAATATCTTCGCTCCTGGGAGGTTTCGTTCAGCCTACATTATACAATTCTCCCCCTGCTTGGTTTTGCGCCCAGTCAGCTAGGAGCGCTGCCTCCTCGCAATAAAGCATTGAGGTTACGAGATTCTACCGGCGTGGGTTATCCCCTCTTGTGCACGGCCAATTCAATAGATAGTCGAAAAACGTACAGCTATTGTACCTTCAAACGTGCACACCAGCGACTTCGATCCCACTACGAATCCATTACAACCTTAGCTTCGAATAACACCTATGGCTGTGCCGAAAATGGGGGACATTGTGCCATCCACAAACACGAGCAGCGACTATGTGAACCCAGAGATGCCCAGAAATCCTCGCCAGGGGATGAAGTCAGATGATGGGTCGTCAACCAATCCGCAAAGTACCAACCCCTCGGGCACCACTGCATTCCAGGGTCAATACCAGCAGGTGTATGCTCCACCGTCGAATCCCTTCTCCAGTCAACTCGAAATACCTCTCGCCCAAGGCTCAAGCCGACAGGGGCCGTACGATATGAGCGCAATAGCAAACGCTCTCCCGCAATCCGGGTTTCGACCGGGATACAGTAGTGGGCAACAACACCAACGATACACACCTGCTGGCCCCAACATAATACCACAAATGGTTCATTTCCCTAGCCAGTCGCACATGTCGCAGCTCGCAAATCAGCAGTATTACCTGCCACAACATCAACAAATTCAGCAGTACTTCAATGCGCAGGTATCACCGAATGCTCAACATCACCAGCAGCATCAACTTGGGTCACTACGGGGTAGTATAGGTATTGGGTATTATACAAATATTATGACAAGTCAGTCACAAGTCCCGGTTCCTGGATATTACTACCCTCCCTCGAACCAGTTCCCAGTGCAGAATTCGTCGATACACAGTCATTTAGCCCAGCCACAATTCTTCCAACCCGATAACTCTTCTGGAGACCCAACAGTGTCTTCACCGTTACAAAGAAACAACAATATGGAAGGTTTGGGAGGGTTTGTGCTAGGTGAGGGTATGGGCCAAAATCAATATAAGTACTACACCGAACCTATAATTAACAACATCTCGCAGAATTGACGAGAAATCGACCGAGCATCGTTCGTGGTCCGCCGCGGAAGCCTCGTCAAAGTGGTCAGTTCGACATATGCCCCATGTCCCAAGCGAGCATGCTTAACATGATCCCTAGGACACGCGATTTGGATCGGAAATCTCCCGCCACAAACAGAACTCATGAGCTTGGTTTACCATATTTGTAGAGAAGCAACTGGACTGGAGTCTCTTTTCCTAATATCGAAAAGTAATTGTGCCTTTGCCAACTTTAAAGACGAAATAAGCTGCACCACGGCTCAGCAACAGCTGCACGACTCGAAATTCCAATCCGTCAGGCTCGTAAGCCGGCTACGAAAAAACACTGTCGAGGGAACATCGGGTCAAACCGCGCCGACAGGCCCAGCTGCTACATCATCCAATGCCCAACCCGTGTCGGTGGATCCGACACTATCAAGTTCCCCTAGTATATCTATTAATTTATCCTCCACGCAAGAAGTCAGAGCGAGTACTAAAATTATGCCCATTGCGAATGGGACTCAACAAAAAGACAGATTCTTCATATTGAAAAGCTTAACTGTGGAGGATCTCGAACTTAGCATTCAAAATGGTGTGTGGGCAACGCAATCCCATAATGAGGAGGCGCTTAATGAGGCATTTGGGGTAAGCAAGCAGATATGAACACACGTCCGAAAGGTTTGGCTTAGCAGATTTACAAATAGGGCGCCGATAATGTCTATCTCATATTTTCTGCCAACAAGTCTGGCGAGTATTTCGGATACGCCAGAATGATTTCACCAATCAATCATGACCCAGCCGCCGCAATCGAATTTGCCCCGAAGGCCCAGGCCACGACCAACATGGATGTGCCGAAAGCCATACCCACTCAAGCGACGGAAACGTGCCCTCGTGGGCGCATCATTGATGACTCGGCTCGCGGGACAATATTTTGGGAAGTGGAGCGAGACGAGGGTGACGGCGTGTCGGACGCGGTATCTGAGGATTCAGAAAGCGCCAGAAGTGCACATGACGGAGAAGGGGCACCAAAAGCCTGGGGCAAACCGTTCAAACTAGAATGGCTCTCGACGACGAGACTACCGTTTTACAAAACACGAGGCCTACGTAACCCTTGGAATTCGAACCGAGAAGTAAAGATTGCCCGAGACGGCACAGAGCTTGAACCTACCGTGGGGAGGAAGCTTATTGGATTGTTTGCCCGAGTCCAGAGCCCGGTGCCGTTGCCCACAATGCGCATCTCTACTGGATACCCTCCCCAAGCACCACACCCTTTCCCCTAGGAATAATCTATGTCGGCTTGAAGGAAGAGAAGAGCGTCGACAGAATATCAAGTGATGGTTTTATTAGACCAGTCGCCGAAGGGTACTACCCCCTTTGTGTCGTTTCTTGTTGATAGCTTCAATTTGTTGAATATGAGCTTACCAATAAGGAATCGTCCTTGAATACCTCGACTGGACAACGTCCGATATGTACCCAGCCCATCCCCGGGTCGTCGAACATAGTCCTACGCTACACTAAAATGAAGAGTACATGAATGCACCAACTATCTCCACCGGTTCATTTCTGTGTCCAACGGAAGATATCGTGATAGAGTGACAGTCGGTGCCTCGAAATGCCGTAGGAAATGAGTGGCGAAAGACGGCATCGCCACAGCCAGCGAATGTTGAGGGGGTCATCATGGCTGCAGGCAAAGATGAATACGGTATGGCATTCTCAATCAGCATTCACGAGACATGGCCCTTCGCCATCTGAATACCACCACCCTGCAGTAGCACCACCTCGAGCCTAAAACTCATCGGGCCTAGCTACATGAACAAGAAGCCACGTCATAGCACGGCACAATCATACGACTCAGCCATTACAAAATACTGCCTGTCTCGGGTTTCCGCGTGTGCCTACAGCTTGGCCTGCATTGCCGACTGTTTCCTGCAGGCGTGCGGGATGTTGAAGATGGCATAGAATGACTTGTCCAAGATTGCTAAGCTGAGCCAAGCAATTACGTAGCTGTCTCCTTTCGTCTGTGTTGCGATGGCTGATAGGACGGACGGGGGGGACTTGCGTTGCAGTGGAGGGAGTTCGCTTGGGATCGACAAGGAACCTTGTATTTTCCCCATGAACGTGTCCGCACAAGCGGGTTTTCGGGAGGAACTGGTCCTGGAAGTGCAGTTCGATAGGATGCAAGATGAGACGGGCAGATATGGCCATTATGACGTCAAAGGTCCCCTGCCAA
Organism: Ustulina deusta; assembly: GCA_023159155.1. Taxonomy (NCBI): domain Eukaryota; kingdom Fungi; phylum Ascomycota; class Sordariomycetes; order Xylariales; family Xylariaceae; genus Ustulina; species Ustulina deusta. The sequence goes on from JAJNNX010000061.1 coordinate 317,884, forward strand.
GCCCCTTAGGATGGTTGGGCCTGGACGCCGATAAGTCCGACCGGTGGAGACAAGATCCGCAGGCCCCGCACACACCAGCCACATAGATACGGCCCCACAACAAAAGGCTTACCTGGTCCATCCAGTAAGGTGATGTTCGTACAGGTATACCTTTGCCACAAGTACCTCTCCAACTAGGTGGTAAGACTATCCTATCTAGAGCTTTTGATCGCAGCAGAACCATTTCAGCGAACTGGATAAAGCTCTATCTACAATGATTGAACTGAGTCAAAGGATGAATTTCAGTGAGTTTCATTTTGGTAATTGGTGTTGTGCTGCGCATCCTGATTCGGCGGTCGCACCGGAGAGTTGGATCTGGTAGGTTGCATCTCGAAGATTCTGGTGTTTTCTAGCGCCGTCGCGCATCATCGTGAGATCATCGGCGATTTCGACATCAGCAGAACGCTTCGACGATGCTCTTTGTCAGCCCCGAGAAGAGCCTACATGTTTCTCGCATGATGTTTAAGCTTCCACATGATTATTCAAAGGACGCCGTCTCGATGTTTCTTGAAGGTGGTAGAAACTCCGCCTGTGGATGGCTTCGTCTATATAACCGCGATCCGAAACCTGTTGAGAAGACTTCCTCCATTCTTCAGAACACAACAAGCAACCAAACAACAGCAAGACCTCGACACCAAAGCATCCTGTTACGACGAGCTTCGACTCTGAACTCTACTACATCAGATCTATCACAATACTCCTTCTGAGATCTTCCACCACTCACCACTCGCCACTAAAATGTCTGTCTTCACTCACCACCCCTTCTACGCTGCCCACAACAACGACTTCGGCAACTTCGGTAGCCTAGTCCGCTTCATTGACGACTGGGACAAGACCATCCGCCCACAGGTCGGCCGCAATGGTCAGGTCCAGTCCCGCCAAGGTCGTCGCATTGTCCAAACCTTCACTCCCCGCTTCGATGTGAGAGAGACGGAGCAGAACTACGAGCTCCACGGCGAGCTCCCCGGTGTGGAGAAGAAGGATGTGGAAATCGAGTTCAGCGACCCTCAGACCATCGTCATCCGCGGCAATGTTGAACGCACCTACGCTGCAGGGAACCCGCCCGCAGGTCTTCTCGGTGACACTACCACGGGCGGTGCTATCACCAACGAACCTCACAACGACGATAACGCAGAGACTCGCTCCAACAAGTCTTTCCAGGCGACCGTAGAAGATGAGAAGGAGGAGGGTGAGGCCGAGAGCAACACGGTTACGAACACCACGGCTGCAGAGACCCCCAAGCCTGAGAACTCTAGCGAGGCTGAGCAGCAGAAACACAAGTACTGGGTCTACGAGCGCAGCGTCGGCAGCTTCTCGCGCTCCTTCACCTTCTCGAGCCGCGTCGACCATGAAAATGTCAGTGCTTCTCTGGACAACGGCATCCTGACTGTCATCGTGCCCAAGGCCAAGAAGCACGAGAGCCGCCGCATCGACATCCACTAAGCCCGGCGTTCAACACAATAACCAAAACAACTCTGTTTTCGATGGTCTCTTGTATCTTCGAGTTATCCAAATAGCCCTCAACACTCCTTTGGCAACTTTCTACGATTTCTCATATTGAACGACATTACGATGCTTTCAAACAATCCCTTAATTACTACACTGTATTGTACCCGACGACCAACACTATGGACACTTAAAAATTATGTATGGAGTTTTCAAGGGCTTAAGGCTTTGGAGCATTTACATGGACGTAAAAACTGTACGAGGATGATCACACGCATATGTATTATACAGACTGTCATAACAATAAAACTTTCTATCCCTAAAAGCAAATATTTACAACGTGATACTAGTATGGTTATGTGAACACAAGACGAAGTTCCTTATATAGCTGCCCTGTAACATATAAGAAATAACAGCTTATTCTAATTTTCACATGACATTCCAGCATATAACCGTGTATTGTATTGCCATTGATATGACTTCCAGATCATGACACTCTTCCGCAAGCATGAGCATTACCCAGCTATTTACGGCGCTCTATAGCTTCCTAATGATGGGTTCGTACTATTTCTAGACCCTTCGATGTTATCGTGGTTTTTCTATTCCCATCGTCCTCCTGCTAATATTGAAATCCTTGCAATTATTCCGGAACTTTCGAACTTGTCGGATTAATATCGGAATACTATGAATAAGAGATTTCGCCGTCTAGGCGTTTACTTATGCTGAAGTAGTGTAAGTAGCCGATGAGGGGCACGAATTGACCTCTGATATTTATAATGATCAAGTTGTTGTCGGCGCTTCTTGTGCCGTGAATTCATTTGACGGATTTGGTGACGACGAAGTCTCACATAATATAGACTATATCTCGGGATGCAGGTGTTGCTTGTGTTGTTTAGACCGCGTTACTATTAATCTATAGATCTACATCTCCCATGGCATTTGGTACTTCGTAAGTAGTACTATTATTAGCGTCGAGGAAGCGTTGCTGTCGCCTGGGAAATCTCTATGTTCAGAACAAAACCTCGCTGTCCTTCGAATACATGTTCTTGCAACTCGACCTGGACGGAAATAGTCTTGGCCGAAGATGGATCTTCGATGTGAGCGACTGCCTTTGATGTCACAGCATTAGAGCCCTGATTTCCTATCATGCGGAGCCTCAAGTAGTCAGCCGCAACATAGTCTGCCAGCACCTTGGATTTCATAAATCCTTGGGCACGACTAAACATGGGATTGCGCTTCTCCCAAATAGTACAGACCGGCCTTTCCATAGTCGAGCAGGCAATGATGACTGCGGCTGTTTGATCTTTGAGTCCTAATCTTTCACGGAACCCAAGACGGACGTAAGCGTTAATGCCTTGGCCCTGATTTAAGAATAACGACCTACTCTGATCCCAGAGTGCTTCTGGCGCAGTGGCAGTAATGCGAACGGTGTCAGGATGGCGAACATAAACGCCTCCTTCGAAGCGCCTACCGATACGTGCATATTCCAATTTGTTGAGATGGGCTTTCATGTAGAACGTTCCGGCTTCGTTTGGACCTCGTCGCTGGGTGCCCGCTTCAAACAGCACATTCGGTTCAGCACGGACGTAGCCGATAGCTGTTTTGGCCAGGAAGACGCCGAGGTAGCCCTGAATTTCTAGCTTAGACCAATCATCTCGCTCTGAACATCCCAGGTTCCATACGAAGTTTTGGGTGACACTGGGGAACGTAATCAAGGCTGTCTCGATGCGGAGCCCTTTGTTCGTGAAGGTGTACTCGTTTGTCAAGTACGCGTCCCGGACTTTGTGCTTCAGAGCACCGCAGTGGGCAAATTCCGCTGGAGATTGTGCTAGAATTCCCCGATATGGCGGATCTGGGCCATCTTGCCTCCATGCAAACAGGGATAGGTCGCACGTCTGTTTGGCAATCTCTTCCTGTAGCCTTGTAAAGGCCTTGGGTCCTTCGCCGTAAAGTAACGGCATATTAACATCGAATATTCCCAGCAGGCAATAAGCTAGGTCCTCTACCCTCGTAGTGTTGCGCTTAGCGGCCCACGACATCCGTCTGCCCACGGGAACCAAGAAGAGACCTTGGGGATCTTCTAAAACACTCGGATCAATCCTGGTTGTCTCGGAAATCAAGGATCTCCAGCCGAGTTTGGTTCCTCGGTAGTTCCAAGAACGATCGTAAAAAGACACAATGGGAGGCGCAATCAACTCCTGGAGTGTGAACCCGCGCGTTAACCATCGAGATTTCGGGAACTGGCGCGGGAAATCGACATCTGGTTCCTGACTGGAGTTGAGATCGGACAGAAAGACAACGCAGACATCCGACTCCTGATACCATCTGAACATCGAGTTGATGGCCTCGGAAAGCTCAGCGCTTGACGACTTGTCGATGCAACAGGTATCAACCCAAGCATAGCGTAGGCCGCGAGACGATGCAATCTGGCATGTTTCCCAGATCTTACCGAAACCTTTCTTCTTCAGTGCATTGTTTAAATCCTGGAAATCCTGAAATGAAACCTCTTCCTCTTCCCAAGTATGGGACAGAATGGCATACGGGACTCGTTCGGCCTCTGTCACTTGTTGCAGCTTCAATGTGTCTGTGTGAATAAGCCACATGGTTATGAGCGTGAGACGCAACTAACGCTTCAAATCGAAAATAAGAACGAGATATGGTGTGAAGACGTTGCAAAGTACGATTAGGTGAGTTGTATACTAGATCGAGTGCGACGCCTGTAAGACGATCGACGCAATTGGTCAAACACGAAACTTAGAAGCGGGGTACAGTTTTTAGTGCTGACCATTGAGGTCTAAACAAAGACTTTCATTTTGGCCACGACTGCTATCTGGAATATATTAATGTACGATCGTTCGCCGTATTGGTCAAATTATAACTTGAGTTTTTGTTGCTTTTATTTAAGACATGGATAGCTTTCTAGGAGCAAGAGTACCGCAAAAGCCTGCTAGGAGGCTCTAGACTCAGGCTATCATGTTGATGTTGTAGCGGGGTAATTAACAGTCCTAGACCTGTTCCTTTGTATTATCGTTACTGGTGAATATAAAAACGCAGCTTAGGGAAGCTCCAGCATCATCTACCATAATTAACCACAGTTAAGCATAGGGGGTGGTTAAATATCCACTAGCGATACCAGAAAACGTTGTTTATTGTATGTAATATAATATTAGTGGTCTTGTAAGCTAACACCCCCCCTTGCGAACCACCCCATCGCGACCCAGCTAAAAACGCGCTACTGACCCCAACCACCTCAATTAAAAATTGTTAAATAACGTGACTACGTTTAGTTCTTATGTTCTTTTTTTACTTTTATTTTCTTTAGAATTGATTTCTTTTTATTATAATACTTTTATATAGTAACTAACAGTATATAGCGGCTGTAGTTCGTACTGCTTAACTTAGTACTTCGCAAAAATAAGCAGCTATTTAATAAAGTATTAACCGGTTATATATATACTGCTGTTTTAATAGCATTCTAACCAAAAAATAATTATATTAATACTTTTAGATCTTATTTCTATACTTTAAAACTAAACTAGCTAATTAGGCTATAAGTTAGGCCAGGCTAAACTTTATATTTTTAATAGTTAAATTTAAATATATAGCTAAACGTATATTATTAGCTTTTAAAAACCTTAAAATATTTAAAAAATTATAGTATATATATATATTTTTTTTTGTAATCTTGAGCTAAAAACTGCTAGATTAATATTTATTAGTTATTTATGTATTAATAAAGCAACTATAACTAATATTAAACTATTTTTTAAATGTTTTAAAGCTTCCGAATTAGTAAATATATTTTTAAAACAATTTTTTAATATTAATAAAATAAGTATTAACTAAAGCGTAAAAAAAAGTTATTAGGTTATTTATAAAGCTTTAATATATATAGCTTTAAAAAAATATTAAAAAAAGCAAATAAATAATATTTTTTAAATATATTAGTAATAAAAGTATTACTTTATTGCTATTGCTTATTTTTAAAAAAATTAATATTTAAAATTAATAGTTTATTTAAAAACTAGCAGTTTAAAACTTTGCTTAATAAATAGACCTATAATTTTATTACTATTAATTAGTTTATTAATATTTTTATTTTATTTATTTAAAGTTATTTTAATAATATATAAGTTATATTAATATATAATAGCTATAACTTATATATAAATAATAATTTTTATAGCTTTATTTTTTAAACAAAATATAGCTTATTTTTTATAAATTATATTATAGTTATATTATATAAATATTAAATATTAGAGTTTTTAGTTTATTAAAAAAAAATTTAAAAAAAAAATTAAAAAAATATTTAAAAACTATTTTAATATTATATTTTTAAAAAAAAATATAATTATAGTATATAAATAGGTTTATAATACTGTTTTATTACTAAAAATTATTAAAAAAACATAAGTAATAATTAAAATATAGCTAAAAAATATTTAATTATTATTATTTTTAAAATATATTATATTTAAAAATAAAAATATTACTTATAAAGTTTAGCTAATATTTATACTAACTAATTAATTTAAAACATTTAAATATTAGTTTAAATTAGGCTAAATAAAAATTGTAATACTTATAAAAAATTAAAATTTATAATATATAACTTAGAAATTAGCTAAGCACTACTTTTTTTTAATAATTTATTACAAAAGCTATTTTTTATAAAGGCTAGCAAAGCTTTTAACTAAAAAACTAAAAAAATTGCAATTTTAAAAGTATATATTAAGCTATTAAAAGCTAAACTAGCTAAAAAAACTATATTAAAGCACAAGTTAGTCAAATTGCTACTTGGTTATTATTTTATTTATATAACCTATATATAGCAAGTCAAGCAAAAATTATAATAGCAAACGCTATATATAAATAAAGCTAGAAATAAAGATATACTAGAAGCAGAAAAAACAAAAACTAAAAATATAATTAAGGTCAGAACGTTTTAATATTTAATAAAAACACTAAAGTTGGCTGTAAATACTATGTTATGCTATAAATAATAGCTTTGAAAGTTGGTGGGTGGCTATTTTGGTGGCTGGGTCGCAATGGGGTGGTTCGCAAGGGGGGGTGTTAGCTTACTCATTTCTTGCACCAAAATAGTCACTTTCGAATAGCCCTTATTTAGGTACGACCTGGCAGTAAGAGAAGGAGTTACAGAGTAGATCTCCCTTGTTGTTACTGTTGTTATTTAATGCCGGAAAGGAACTGCATAGCAGCCCTCCACAAGGCCTCCCTAGAATCGCGCAGGCATGCTAAGGCAAGCTCTGGAATCGAACAAGACCCGTCGCTAATACCTCACAGTTCGTGTTACCGTTCGTGACATGTTACCATTGCATCAGTTGCCTAGAAATATCTTCCTGTTTTAATGGAAGGAGATAAAAAACGGACTTGAGGGTATTTCATGCGCAGTGATTGTGATCCCCTTGATCTCTGCTTCCCTAGCACAGCAAACGAAGAAACTTATATATCCCTTAGGTGTCAGAAAATGTCAACCATATGTAGGAGCAATCAATCTTGTTGTTGTACAAGGGATACAGACTCCCGTGGTGATTGATCCTAATCTATATACAGACTACTACCTTGTGTGACACTCTGTGCATATCCTCGGTTTCTCCGAGTACAAATGGCAACATCTTGATCCTTGATGAAAGTACGTTTGCTTAGGGCGTGAGATGTAAAATGTGGATAATTGGGAAAGGGTTGGTAGCTAACTGCTTAGAAGGTAATACTGTTTGTTCAGACTTTTACCGTGACTATATTAAGACACTAGCCAATGTAGGAAATATGGCTAAATATAAGTTAAAGGAATTACAATATTCTCGAGTTTAGTCGTTCGTTGAGGTACCTATTGCCAAAGCTCATTGTTGTCAGACTTAGAGACTTCTATCTGCTCAGCGATTGCGTGCTACATACCTACGTGTTCAAAGAATGTATTCATCCTCGTGATGAGTGTTAGTACTCTATGTCACACCAATCAACTATACGAGCCACCCAACAATAGGCTTCTATAAGTTAGCTATGCATGTCCTACTAGTATAGATAGGACTTCTCCCTTTGTGAGTCAGTTCTGGTATCACCAGCAGCATAAATTGTAACACTCTGTTCCGGGGTATTAATGTCCAACGAATTCTAGGAGTAATAACTCCGGCCGCAAGGAATGGGAAATAACATTAGACTTACCCTGCGTTGTTGGCTGAGAGCGAAGCTTGTGAGTTCCTTTTTGGGCAGCAAACATAGCTTTAAGGCGTGACACATGAAACTTGATATGGTCCCTTCCTTGCTTGTTGTTTTGTTTCAGAGGAATTCTTAACGTTGTTAACAGACTGTTAGGCATTATAAAGCTAACGCTGGGTTTCTGTTCAAGGATTCTGGATGCATGCATCTTCGAAACAATAATTCCTAGAGAAGCCTTAACATTAAATTTCAAATTTATTCTCAAGAATTCAGACTGATTGCCAACGTTCACAATGGAACTCCCGCCATCGTGGCAGGTATGCTTCTACTCCTCGGGCGAGGTTCCGGCTGGGCCGGAAATGCGCTACCCACGAGTCGGGGTGGCTCAGCAGTTCGAGATATTCGTTCCATACGATGCAGTACCGCGCGGATGGCAGGAAAATGGAATCTGGGGGAGAATGCTCAGCAGTCAACACGCGCACTGCCTCCTTTCCATCCACGCATCCGATGAGAGGTGGAACGTTGGTTTACAGAAGTGTATGGTGAACGCATATTGGGACAGAAGACCCCCAGAAAGTTATTATGTGGTCCCACCACATCCAACGAGATCCCACTACTATAGGTTTTGTTCCTATAATGCGATTTGCGGTCTCCAACCCGGAAATTACTTCATCAGAGTCCAGTTCTTCGGGGGGATGGCAAGGTCCGTATGCTAAACTCTCTTATACCCCCTTTTCTCATGTGGCGGGAGAATATGTGGCCTAATTAAACTCAATTAATATTATTCCTTCAAGTCCCCGGAATATATGATATCGTTTACCATGATAGCAATTTCTGACTCTAGATTCTTAAATAGTACTACCGACCCCCACGCACAATCCGGGTTTTTGCCTTTCATGATCTCTTGAATGTATGAAGCCATATCCTCTTGATTATATGATACACTAACAATATAGATAGACATAGCCATAAAAGGGACTCTCTGATACATCCGGGAGAGCACAGGGGTAGGGGTGCCGAGTTTAAGACGCCTGGCATGAGATCAATGCATACCCTGATGGCTTGCGGATTAATTCATTCAACATTGTGGTGATTTCTTGGGGTAATTTTCTCTTATGTATTTGTCTAAAAAATTTCTGTTTGTTTCAGATGTATTTTCTTCGCTTGTGGTTGGGATTGGGGGCGGCAGAATTTCGCCCCTTTTTTGGTGGAGGGCTGTGCGAAGTGCAGTCAGTCGCTTAGTAGGTCTTTTAAAACAGGGCAGAGAATTCTAATATAAATAAAACATTGGCTGTTGCCATGAGAAACTTTTCGACGGGGTCATTCTAGGGATCCCATAGTATTCTATACACATATTAATTTAATATTACCCCTTAAATGTGGTAAATAAAGACAGGTGAAGAATACCTGTATATGAGGGGGAAATACACCCTTAGAAAACCCCAAGATCTCTGAATGGTTTGTGTTTCGACAACTTTGCCGTATTAAATTAGCACTCTGACATAGCTTTTGCGCCGCCAGTATTATTATTAGCACTTAACCTGTCGGCATATAAAAGAATGTAGTTTATTAGAATTTCTCTAAAACTACTCTTTTCCTTTCGCATTTTATCTGAGTTTTTTTTTTAAATTGCACTAAGAATCAAATACTAATCTAACGTGTTGAGGGCTATAGTCTAAGGGCTAATGGGGCAGTAGAAATCCCTTATATAGAGAGTTTTAGAGGGTACCTCAATTGAGTGGATTATGGAAGAGCCCTTCCAATGCTCCATCTTGGTCTGGAGCGAAGACCGTAGAACCGCAGGCGTTGCTTTCACTCGACCGTGCAACTCCGCGTAGGAGCAAACGGGTACGGCCATCTGTCCCTCGCGTATCCGAGGATCAAAAAAGGACGGCGTCTTCGGGCCCCTCCAGACGCGCAGTCCGGTCAAAACCGGAACGGAGCCCTACAAGCGGGATGAGAACCATGACCTCCACAAAACCTCAGGGCGTACCAAAGAGACCGCGGGCGAGTACCACACGGAAAACAGCGTGACAATAATGGACAACTGATGCCGAACGGGGCGCTATCAGCACCTGCAGAGGGCACTGGATTCCGGGCTGTGTCCTCTGAATAAATATTGGATTTGCACCCTGCTGGGGAAAGATTGAGGTTTGACCATAACCTGACACAGGAAACGGTGAAAGACCGCCTTAGAGGCTGGTCATCTTCTCCCGAGTGCCAAAACAGTAGTTGGATTTACATGCGATATATTTAACATAGAGCATGCAGTGCAGAGCGAGTGCTGCACCATGCCTTGCGAGTCAATCTCTTGAACCTAAAATGGTAATCTTTGAATTGGCTGGAGTGCTCTCAACAATAGGGGCGCTCACTACCCTTACTAACGAAGGAATGATTCAACACACACTTTCGCATTCATCGCATTCATATAGATAATTGGGCTTCAACCCGATTTGAATAAAACAACCTCATTGAAATTATCGAAGACCTAGGAACAAGTAGCTAAAAGGTACATGTCTAGCTAAGTTCGTGTGTCAGCCGTGCTCATCATCAGGGGTTGAGCTTACAACCCCAGCCGGCTCTACTAGTAGTCCAAGGGAAGGTGAATATCTGTAATTCCAGCAAAATCTTCTTATAAATGCTAAAATATTATGTGGCCCTCTGAATCGAGGTACCCGTGAAAGTTCTGAATCCTTAATCCCTAATCCTTAATTTTTAGAAATAGTTAGCAACTTCGCTCAAAATAATTCAGCACACAAATCTGTAGAAATTCCCGACCTAATTAGTGTTTTGCTATTAACTCTAGTTAACTTGTTCTAAGAGTTCAGAAGAAATATAGTTGTCACGGAACTAAATTGAACCCAATCCCGAAGATCGGGGTTAAGGCGGCAGGGGCCAAGGCCCCTGCAATATATATACTAGTATTCATACAACAGACTTTACTAGTACAGATAGAAGTTCCCCCTTTGTGCGATAACAATAGGCCAAGACTGGAACCGCCAGGCGTCTGAACTGCGACAATAGTACTGTTATAGAGGTTTTGGCTGGTAACCTGATACCAGGCTACAGATACGGGTTCTCAAAGATATCCTCAACTCGGCGGCACCCCCGGTCGCCTTACTAACCAATGTGAACTACTACGTCATGGCAGCGTGTGCGACAAACCCTTATACGGCGAGGCGGTTTAGATGTTCCATTATATGTCCCCCCGCCATTTACCGCCAGTCCTCCTAATAACAGCAGAACTCGGTATATTAGTCATTGTAGAGAACTAATCCTGTGGATTGGACTAACGCTGAGCTCGAATACCCGGGGGCGTCGGAATATAGCCGATTCCCCTGTCGTCAACTGTCGGCGGTTCCGAGCCTCTTGTTTCGAACCCAACCTAATTTGTTTACATCCCTCCATTAACTCCCCGACCTCTGCCATGGATTTGCGAAAAGACAACCACATTTGAAACCATGTCTCTTCTCTTCACCTTTATACGATATCCCGGCAGGGCCCAAACCTTCGCAATGCCGCTGTCGCATGCACGCAAAGCACGAATGAGCACAAAGCGGCCAGTGCCTTCAATGGCAGTTTTGGACGACTATCTTGGCATCGCTGAGCCACACTTCAGTCATATACCCCGGTCCGAGATCTCTATCGACTTTCTCAAGGAGGCACTGCCGCGCTCAGGTAGTGCGTCGGTGTCTGAGCTGCAGTTTATTGTAGATAAGCTCCGACCATACACCGTCATCTCATCAATGCGCGAACGCACGCCCTTACCGGCAGAACTTCTTCGCGCTCTGCCAAACTTACGCCTTCTCCTCGCCACAGGAACACAATTTGAGACATTCGACTTGGCGACGGCGCGAGATCTCGGCATCCAGGTGGTTGCCGCCCCCGGCCGAGGCCGCACAGATAGACGCATAGCGACGTTTCCCGGTCGACCGGTACAACCGAAACTCGACATTCGCCGTGGCGGCGGTCATCCAACAACACAGCACACATGGGCCCTGATTCTTGCGTTGGCACGTAATGTGGCGTTCGACGACGCCGCGATGAAAGACCCCAGGCGTAGAGCTTGGCAATCGCGATTGGCTGTTGGAATATCTGGCGCGACGCTCGGCATTCTGGGACTCGGACGACTCGGCGCGGCGGTTGCACGAATCGGTTCTCTTGCATTTGGCATGCGCGTGGTTTGCTGGAGCGCGAATCTCACACAGGAGCGCGCTGATGCTAAAGCCGTTGAACTTGGACTTCCGGCCAGGGGAGGCAGCGGTGTATATCTACTCGATGCGGGAGAGCCCACTTTCAAGGTTGTCAGCAAGGAAGAGATACTTCGCCAGTCGGATGTATTAAGTTTACATTACGTGCTCAGCGGGCGATCAAAGGGAATTATCGGGGCAGACGAACTCGCCATGATGAAGCCCTCGGCACTGCTTGTGAATACATCTAGAGGCCCACTTGTGGACGAAGATGCCTTGTACGAGGCACTGCTTCGTGGGATGATACGCGGCGCTGCGCTTGATGTTTTTGATACTGAGCCTCTGCCTACCTCCAGCCGCTGGCGGTCAACTGAGTGGGGGACAGGAGAAAAGGGGAGCCTCATTATTACACCTCATATGGGCTACGCCGAAGAGGGTATCATGCATACTTGGTATGAAGAAACAGCAGAAAACTTAGAAAGATGGCTGCGAGGAAGTGAACTTCTTCACCGGCTAGCTTAGGTAGCAAAAACAATTCTAGCACTGCCCACACAATGAGTAAAGTGAGTCGATTACAATTAGAAAATATACTTGCAGACAAGTTAATGAACGTGACCTACATATGTGGCGTTGGGCGTTATAATTATTGATTGATTGATTGATTTGTTTAATGTCAGTGCGGGGTGCCTAGGCTCTATATCGCAGGACTTTCCTAGGGGTATTATAATATAATAAGCTTTACTTATTTTTAAATATAATAGGTATTCTATATTTAGAAGTTAAGCAAAATGCTAGACTATACTTTTATAAACTTATTATTTTATTGCTTATAGTTACTATATTCTGATCCGCTAAGCTAAGCTTATAAGCTTTATATATTGCTAGTTTTTAATAGTATTAGTTAGCTTAAGCTTTTGCTTTTGTTATAAGTTTTTTTTTGCTTGTATTAGTAAGCTTTAGAGCTATGCTATATAAATAGCTTTTTTGTTATTTTTGTTGTTTTTTAAATATTTTTTTTTTTTTTTTTAGTATTTTTTTAATAAACTAACACTTTTTTGCTTATTAGTTCAAAGCTTAAAAAATAGCTATTTTGAGCTTTTATTTATTTATTTATTTTTATATTAAAAAATTTTTTTTATATCCTTTTTCTAGCAATACTACTTTTCTTTTTAAAAAAAAAGCAAATATATTTTATTATAATAGCTTATTATTTAACAAAAACTTTAAAATATTATAAAGTTTTATATTAATTACTACTAATATTTTTATTTATTTATTATATATTATAAATTAAATTTATATAATTTTATTAACTAGTTATTTTTAAATTATTTTATATTATTATTTTTTATAGCTAGCTTAAATAGTTTAAGCTATTTTAGTTTGTTTATTTTAGTAATTATATAATATATTATATATTTTAAGCTTTTTTTTTTATTTTTTTTAAAAAATATAAAATATAAATATAATAACCTTTTGTTTTATAATAATTAAACTTTTTATAATATTAGTAATAGTTTTTATAAACTAATATAATATTTAAATATTAGCTTAGGATTTTTTTAAGTAAATATAATATTTTTAAGTATTTTTTAAGCTTATATTTAATTTTTATTATTTTAAAACTACTTAAAATATTAATATTTTAATTTTTTTGCTATTTTTTTATTATTTATTTTATATTTTAATATATTTTCTTTTTAAGGCTAGCTGTTATAAAACCTAACTTTAGGTCTAAAAGCTTTTTTTTTGTTTTAAGTTTTATTATTTTATTTGTTTGTTTGTTTTTTTTAATTTTATAATATTTTAAGCTTTAATATATTTTAATATTATATTATTTTATAAGTTTATATATTTTTATAAAAACTTATTATAATATTATTAATATATTTTTTTAAATATATTATAAAATAATTATATTATTTATATAAAATATAACTATAGTATTAATTAAATATTATTAAATAATTTTTTATAACTTTTAAAAATTTTTAAATATTTTTATATTAAATATTATTTTATAAAAATATAAGTTTTTATATTTTTTTATAATTAATATTTATTTTTTATATAAAATATATTTATATTTAAAACTATTTATTATTTTTAAACTATTTATAAATATAGTTATATTAAATATTAATTTATTAATAAACTATTTTTTAAATATTTTTATTACTATTTTTTTATTTATATTATTTATAAAGTTTTTTTATAATTTTTTTAAAAATCTAAATAAATATAGTATTATTTGTTTAATATTTAGCAATATTTTAGCTATTATTTATAAGTTAATATATATTTATTACTATTAGCTAGCTTTTTTTATTGCTATATTATTTTTAATATTAATCTAATTATTAATAAATATTATTTATATATTATTTTTATTTTAAAAACATATTTATATTATACCTGTTTAAAAACTATTTTTACTATTAGTATTCTGCTAATTATAAAAAAAACATATTTAAAAAATATTTTTTATATAAGTAGTATTTTTTTTGCTATTTTTAGAAATATTTTTTAGATTGCTTATATATATTTATTTAGCTTTATACTAACTATTAGTTACTTATTTATTACTATTTTACTTATTAGTTTTTTATATTTTATATATTATATTTTATATTTATATAAAAATACTAGTATTAGAACTATATTTATTATTTTATAAAGGCTTACTATTAAAAGGCTTTTTATTATAGCTAAAATAGCTCTAATATAGTTAGTTATTTTTAGTCCTTTTATTACTTTTTTTTTTATATAGCGTTAAAATTATAGTTTTTTATTTAAAAAGATTTCTAGCTATTATAGCACTAGGGCTTTTTATAGCTTTAAAAAATCTATTAAAAGGATTAACGTTATTGCTATTTTATTATTAAGTTTAATTATAAGGTTAGCTATGCTTTGATTTTTTATAAAATAGATAGTTTTTATTTTTTTAAAAATAAATATTATTTTATTAGCTTAGCTATATTTAAAGATCTTATTAATTTATTATTACGCGTTAGGCAATCACAGAAGGCAAGGCTTCATTCTAAAAGCAAACTTTGCATTAGAATCTAAATATAAAGAAAAAGGAAAGCTAATTTTACAAAGGTGCGTTGCAGGTTCTTTATGGGTGGATTGGTAGGAAGTGTAGGCAGCTGTCAGGTAATTGCCAGGTGCCGGCCAGGTGTAAGTCATGTGACCTAGGAATTAAAGATTGCGGTTTATGTGGCTTGTGGGTTGCAGCCACGCTGCCGGCCACCAGCCACCATACCGTAACTTTTATTTTTTTGTTTTGTGCTTGCTTTATTTTAGGGTTTTTTTTAGGGCTAGAACTGCTAAGTTATTTGTATACTTTTATTTGCTAGGGTTATTTCTAATTAGTTTATATAAATATAATATATATAGTATTAATAATACTAGAGAACTTTATAGCGTATTATAAGCTGTTTTTTTTAGATTTATTGCTATGTTTTTTAAGTATGCTATAAATATATAGCTTATTAAAAAGCTTTTAATAATTTTAATAGCTACTATAAGCTAGCCCTATTTAGTTATTCTAGTTAGAAGTCTATTTTTTAATAATATATTAAACATTTTTTATATATTAAAAATAACTAGTATAGCTACTATTTTATTAGCAAAGGCTAGGTCTATATTATATACTAAGCTAGCTATTAAGTTAGTAGCAAACTTTTTAAGTATAGTTTTTATATATTATAAACTTATTAGGCCTATTTTTAGTATTATTTATATTATTTTTTTTTATTATAAGTTTTTTAAGCTTTTTTTTTATGTAAAATAATAAAGCAATTAGCTTTTAAAACCTATATAATATAAAGTTTATTTTGTTTATTTTAAGTAGTATAATTATATTAGTTTATTTTTAAACTTTTAGAAAAATGCTATATTTTAGATATTTTTTTAGGAGTTATTAGTAGTATTTTTTTATTACGGGCTATATAATATTTAAAAATTTAATTATTACTAAGTTTATTTTTAGCAATATTAAAGTAATTTTTATAGCATATTTATACGCTTTTTTTATTATTATTTTAATATTTTAAGGTAGCTATGCTTATTTGTTTAGTTTTAAAGCTTTTATTACTAATAGGTTATTATTTATATTAAATTTTTTAAAAATATTTTTAATAAAATATTTGATTTTTTTTTGTTTTAATTATAACTTTTTTTTTGTTTATAAAAAATAGAGCTTTAATTACTTTGTTTTGTTTATACTAGTTAATAATTACTATTAAGTTTTTATTATTTTATATATTATTAATTTTTGTTTTTTAGTAGTCCGTTTTTGTTTTTATTATTATTATTAATAGTTATTTTTTATTTATTTTTGTATTTTTAATATTAAGTAACTTTTTATATTCTATTTATACTTTTATATATTTGTTTGTTTATTATAGTGCAAACCTGCCTTGTTTATATTTTTTAGTTTTAATAGCTTTTATATATTTAGTTACTAGGGTTAATAGTATTTCTGCAGCTTTTTTAATTTTTTTTAGCGTAATAGCTTTTTTAATTTTTAGTAGTATATTAGTTTTTATTTTTACTAAGTTTTATAGCTATTTTAGGTTTTTTTTTTAATAATTATTTTAAGTAATCTATTTAAGTAATAAATAAAGCCCTATTATAGCAATATAGTTTATAGTAGTTTATAATTTAAAAAGGTTTTTAGTTTTTTTGTTATATAACTTTTAATAAAAAAGATGTTTAAAAAAAAAACGTTTAAAACGTGCTTTGTTTTATAAGTTGTTTTTTTTAGCGTGCTTATAAAATATATTTTTATTTTTGCTAACTATTTTAAGATTTATTGTTTATTATGTAGCGTAATAACTCCAAGCTTTTAGTTTAAGTATTATATATTTAGATTACTTATTACTAAGCAGTTTTTTAATAGTTCTAGTGCTATAATATATTTTACTACTATATTTATATTTAATGCTTTATAATATATAAAAAGTTTATATCTAATAATATTAAACTATATTATATTATAATAATATATTAGGGCTTTTTTTTTTATTATAAAGTTTTTTTATATTTTAATATATATTATTATTTTTAGTTTATTATTTTCTTTTATATTTTAAATATTTACTAGTTTATAATTATTATATTTATAATATATTTATGTTTTTTTATTTTTTTTGTTTGTTTATTTATAGCTTTATAATTATTATAATGTTTATTTTTTTATTTTAATATTTTTATAAAAAAATCAAATAGTTGTTTGTTTTATATTTAATGTTTTAAACTACTATTTTTATTGTCCGGAGTTCTAGAATAATTTTTTTTTAGCGTTATTTAGTTATATTACTATGCTATTTTTTATACTTTTGCTTCTAAACCTAGTAATAAATCTATAGGCTTTTTGTATATTTTTAAACATTTATTATAATACTTTTTTTATTTTTTTAGGTTTTAAAATGCTATGTTTATTTATAAATTTTTTTGTTAGTATTTTTAGTACTACTAGTAGTAGTACTAGTATTACTGGTTAGATTATTATTAGAAATGCAATAGTAAATTTTTTTTTTTTAATATATTATCTAAAAATAAAGCAAAAAAAGTAAAAGTTATATAATAGTTAGTATAGTCTTAGCAAGACCTATAAAGATTCTAGACCTATATAGTAATAAAATATAAAGTTTATATCTATTTATTTTATAAATTTTGACTTTTTTTTATTTTTATTTTATTTTATTTTTTTTAGCTTAGAGTTTTTGTTTATAATATTAATAAACTAGCTATAAAAGCTTTATTTAACTAATCGTAATACTATTTTAAGCTTTTTAATTATTTATTAATAAATATTTAATAAATATATATTTTTTATTTTGCTATAATTAATAAAATATAAATAAACTTTTTTTTTTAATTATATATTTAATATAAAAGATTATATATTTTATAATATAAACTTAACTTTAATATAATTTTAATAAAAATTTTAATTTTTATACTATTTAAAGGTTAATAATTTATAAAAAATCTAATTTTAAATATTTTTATTTTATTTTTAGTTTTTATTACAATTAGTTAAGTAAAGCTTTTATAGCTAGTTTATTAATACTATAGATAAAAACTTTAAGCTAAAAAAGAAAGAAAGAAAGGAAAGAAATTAGAATTTATAAAGTGGGTAGATATAGACTCTATATGTATAGCTGCAAAGTTAGGTTAGTTTATACGTAGACTTCCTATTTTATTGCTATATAGGTCTAGAGTTCTTATAAGTTTTGCTAAAACTATACTAACCGTTATACTACTTTTTTCTAAAACTAAAAGTTTAAATATAGTTTTAATTTAAAGTTATTAATAATATTAAATTTATATAGTTTTTTTATATTATATTGCTTTATTATTATTTTTATAATTGTTTGTAAACTTATTAACTATTATTATATATATTTATTTTTATAATTTTATAAAAAATTTAAAAACTTTTTTATAAGTTTTATAGAATTAGTTAAATTTAATTAGTATATTTTTAAAATTTTAAGCTATATATTAAGTATTATTAAAATTATAGCTTTTTTAAGCAACTTAATATTATAACTTTTTATTTTTTTTATATATTTTTAATTATTTAATTTGTTTAATTTTAAATTCTATTTTATTATTAATATTTTTAGCTAAAAGTAATAATTAGATTTATTAAAATAAAAAATTATTGCTTATTTTTTATAATTAGTTAGTATAAAATAGGTTTTTTATTTTGTAAAAATTAACCAAGTTAAAAATATAACTAATTAAAAGTCCAATCTAATAGTTAATATTTATATTATAAAATCTTTTTTTTTTAAAAAGATTTTATTTTTTATTTTAAAATCTATTAAACATTTTTTTTTATTAGTTTATAGTTTATATTGTTTTTATATAAAGGTTGCTATATTATATGCTATTTTTTAAATGTTCTAAGTTTAGTAAACTAGTTTAAACGTTTATTGCTTAGTATTAAAATTTGTAATAGTTTTATTAATATTTATTATTAAAAAGTTTTATGTTTTAATTTTTATTATTATTTTTAGTAGTAATATATTAATTAATAAATATTATAAAAAATTATATATAAAGTTTAAAGCAAAAAAATAAATATTTTAATTATTTTAATATTTATTAATATAAAAATAAAATTATTAGTCTAGTTTTTAATTAGTTAATTTTATTGCTTTTTAGGTCTAAAAGTAGTAAATATTACTAAAGTAATACTTAATACTTATAAAACTATTAATTATTACTATAAACTTAAAAATAAACAATTTTATATTATTTAATATTTATATATTTAATATATTAAAAAATCTATATAAACTTTTATAATATTATATAGTTAGCAATTTTATAATATTTATTTTTTTGCTAAATAAAGTTATAATTAAATAGCTAAATTTGTTTATAAATATTTATATATAATTATAACTTTATTAGTTAAATAGTATATTTTTGCTATTTATTATTATGTATTGCTATATTATAGCTAATATAAACAATAAATAAAAAAAACTAAAAGTTTTATTTTATAGTATTTTGTTTTTTTTATAGTTATAATAATTATATATATATTATTTATAATTATGTTTTAAATAAAACTAGTAGTATTTTTGTTTTAATATTTTAATTGTTTTATATTAATTTTAGTATATAGTAATTAAAAATATATAAACTTTTTGAATTAAAGCTATATAAAAAAAAATAGTCCTATTTAAAGTAATTTTAAATATATATAGCTTTTTATTTTTATTTTTTAGTTTTTATAACTAGTTTTTTTGTTTAATTAGGTTTATTAAGTTAGTTTTTTAAAAAATATTAAATAAAAAATCTATAATTAATATAAAATCTAATATTTTATTAAGCAAAATTAAAACTATTATTTATTTTTTAGTTTTTTTAGTTTTAATTATAAAAAACTTAACTATTTTTTTTAATAAAATATTAACTACTATATTTTTTTATTTTAATTAATATTAAAAAATAATATTAAAATTTAATAAAAAGTTAGCTTAATATATTTATTATATTAATAAAATCTATTTATTTAAAAAATATAATAAAGTTTAATAATTAGTTATTATAAAAAATTTAGTTTTAAAAAGTTTTAAATAATAATATTTTAAAGTTTATATTATTACTAAAAATTTATAATTTTAAATTAAGTAAGCTTATTTAATTAATATTATTATTTTAAAAAAATATTTTATAAGTTTTTAGGTTATATTTTTTTATTATTATTAAATAATTTTTTTTATTATATTATATAAAATATTTATTTTTAGTTATATTAGTTAGCTAGGCTTAAAAAAAACTAAAACAAGTATTTTATAAACTAGTAGTTTTATATATTTAAAAGTTTATTTTTGTTTTAATCCTATTATAAATAGTTTATTTTTTTTTAGTAGTTAATTTAAAAAAGTAGTAATTTTATTAATATAATAAATAAATATATAAATATAATTATAAAGGTTAAAAAATAAGTAAATTAATTTAATATTTTTAAAATTATTAAAGTTCTAATTTAGGATTGTTTAGATTTTTATAAAATTAATTCTAATTTTTATTTTAGTTTTTATAATTATTTTTAAATAATGAATAATAAATATATTAAAATAAAACTTTTTAATATTTTTTTAATATTTAGCTTAATATAAACAATAGATTATTTTTTTATAATAAGTTAAGTATAATTTTGTAGTTTTAAAATAAATTAAAATATTGTTTATATAAATATTTATAAATTTGTTTAAAAGTTTTTAAATTTATATATTAATAAAAACTTATTACTAAACAAGTTTTATTTTTAAACTAAAAAATAAAACTTTTTATTAAAATATTTTTTTATAAGTTTAAAAAAAAATAAAGTAATATAATTTTATAATTAATAATAATAAATAAAAAGCTTTAATAATATTTAGTTTAATAAATTAAATAATATTATAATAATTAAATATAATATTACTAATATTTAAAGCTAATATAATTTAATTTTTTAAATATATATTTTTTTATTAATAATTAATTATAAACTTATATTTAATTAATTTAAATTTAAATATAAATAAAATAAAAATAATATTTAAGTTTATATTTTATTTAATAAAGTTTATAGTTAGTAATTTATTTATAAATTTTTTTTTAAATAAAATAAACTATATAAATATATAATATTAATAAAAACTAAAAATATATTTATTATTATTAAGTTTTAGTATTATATTAAACTTTAGTTATAATAATAGTAAAATTTTAGATTTTTTTTTTAAAAAGAACTTTTTTAAATATAATAATTAAAAAAATAAAAAGTTTTATATTAATTTTATATACTAGTAGTTTTTTTTTTTAAAAAATAAAATTAGTTTATTATTAAAAGTTTTTTATAATATTACTTAGTTAATTTAAATTTATTTTTTTTATAAAATATTAATTATTTTTAAGTTTTTTTTAAATAGTTTAATATAATTATTTTTAATTATTATAAATTTAATTATAATAACTTTTTTTAAAGTTTTTTTAGCTAATTATTTTTATTTATTTTAATATAAATAATTTTAAAAGTTTTATATAATTTTTTTAATAGTAGTTTAGATTTTTTTTTTTTAGGAATTATTATATAAACTTTTTTTGTTTTAGGTTTAAAAGTCCTAAGTTTTTATTTTATTTTTTTAGTTTTAGTTATTTTTAAAATAATTGTTTTATTTTTAAAAAGTTGTTTTAATATTTAATAATATTTTTTTAATATTTAATTATATTAATTTATATTTTTAGGTTTATATTTTATTATTTATAACTAAAAAGCTTAATTATAATTATTAGTAAAAATTAAACTAATAAAAATAAATTATTTAATTAAATTAATTATTCTTTTTAAGTTTTTATTAAAATATTTTATTTTATTAATAAATAATTTATAAAAACTTTATATAAATTTTTTTTAAAATTTATATAAAAATAGTTTTATAATTTATATTTTTATTATAATTTAATAAATTAATATTTTTAAAATAAACTATTAAATATAAAAATAAATTTATTAATATTTTTATTAGTTTTATATATATAAATTTAAAATATTTTATAAATAATAATTATTTAATTAAAATTATAATAAATTATTAATAAAATTTAAATTATTTTAATAATATTATTAAATAATTTTTTAATTAAATAAAAATATATTTTTATTAATTTTTTAATATATTTTTTTAATTAATTTATAATATATTAAAATTAGCTATTTTTAATTTAAAATATAATAATATTTTTATTTAGTTTTTTTATTAATTTATAAACCTAATTATTAAATAAAGTTTTATTTTTTATAAATTTATTAAAATTAGTTTTTTATATTTTAGTTTTTTTAATATAAATAAAATTTAAAATATTAAAAAATAAACTAATAAAATAAAAAATAAATAAAATAATAAAACTAAAAAATTTAAAATTAATATTTTTAAATATATTTTTTATAATTAAATTATAATTATTTTTTAAAAATATTAAAATAAATATATTAAAAAATTATTGTTTTATTTTTTTTATTTATTAAAAAAGTTCTATTAAAACTAATATAAAATTATAAACTTATATAGTTATAATATTTAATATTATATTTTTAAATATATTATTTATTTTAAATTGTTTTAGTTCTAGTTTAGATTTTATTTTTTTAAGTTTTAATTTTTAATTTTTTTTAGATTTTTTTTTAAGTATTAGTTTGCTTAAAATATTTATAAAAAAGTTTAATGGTTAATTTTTTTTTTAAAATTATTTAATAATAAAAAACTAGCTATATTTAAAAATTAGAATTATTTTAATTGTTTAAAAACTAAAAATAAAATAAAAATATTTAAAGTTAAGTTTTTTATAAATTATTAATTTTTAAATAATATAAAAATTAAAAATTATATTAAAATTATATTAAAATTAAATTTATATTATAAAATATATAATTAAAAAAAAGTTTATTTATATTTTATTAATTATAATAAAATAAAAAATATATATTTATTAAATATTTATTAATAAATAATTAATAAACTTAAAATAGTATTATAATTAGTTAAATAAAGTTTTTATAATTAGTTTATTAATATTATAAATAAAGATTTTAAACTAAAAAAAAAAAAAACAAACAAAAAAATTAAAGTTTATAAAATAAATAAATATAAACTTTATATATATAGACTTTTTATTTTATTGCTATATAGGTCTAGAGTTCTTATAAGTCTTACTAAAACTATACTAATTATTATAGTTTTTAAGTATAACTAGCTTTTTATTATTGTAGTAAAGCTAATATATATATATAAAAAATAGGTCTTTAGTTATAGAATAGAACATATTTTTAGAAACCTTTCGGAAATTATAAAACAAAAGGTATAATAAGCGCGCGTTTTTATTTAAAGCTATAAAAAACTTCTTTTTTTATATATATAAAAAAATAAATAATTATTATAAAATATTAAATAAAAATTAAAGATTTATTTTATTAATTAATTATTATATTTTTATTTATATTTATATATTAGATTTTGATTTAATATATATAAAGATCTATAAGCTAAAAAATATAATCTAATATAAAAAAATTAAATAAGTTTAGTTAGTTTTAATATATAATATATTAATTAAAAGTTTTGCTTTATTTTATTAGTATTTTTAATAAAATAATAAAAATCAATATTGTAATAGTTAGTATAGTTTTAGCAAGACCTGCAAGGACTCTAAACCTATATAACAATAAGAAAAGAAATCTATGCACGGACCAACCCATAATTCTATAGCTATATATACAGAGTCTATATCTACCTACTTTATAAACTCTAACTTTATTTTTTTTTTATTTTTATTTTTTTTTTATTTAAAATCTTTATTTATAATATTAATAAACTAGCTATAAAAGCTTTACTTAATTAATTATAATACTATTTTAAGCTTACTAATTATTTATTAATAAGTGTTTAATAAATATATATTTTTTATTTTGCTATAGTTAATAAAATATAAATAAACTTTTTTTTTTAGTTATATATCTAATATAAAAAATTATATATTTTATAATATAAATTTAACTTTAATATAACTTTAATAAAACTTTTAATTTTTATACTACTTAAAAAACTAATAACTTATAAAAAACCTAACTTTAAATATTTTTATTTTATTTTTAGTTTTTAAATAATTAAAACAATTTTAACTCTTAAGTATAGCTAGCTTTTTATTATTAAACAATTTTAAAAAACAATTTTTATAAAAAAAAAAAATAAATATTAAACTTTTTTTATAAATACTTTAAACAAACTAATATTTAAAAAAAAATCTAAAAAAAACAAAAAGTTAAAACTTAAAAACACAAAA